>JAAOZV010000024.1:0-396395 GCA_023653515.1 Trichoderma orchidacearum
GGGGCGGAAAAATAAAATTCCATAACCTGAGCCATAGTCAGGTCATCTTTTCTTAGCGCATTAGCTGACCTGAGCTACAGTCAGGTCGGCGCAGCAGGGGTATGGGGGGCTCAGGTTGACTGTATACTCGTGGCTGCACGCCGTCCCAGCATGATGAGTTACAATATTGCCTTGGTTCTGTAATCATCTACTGACTGTATCTATCTACCTACCTTAGGACCCTACCTCGGATCGCCTCGTCCGCCATGTGAGGGCGACCGAAGCCTCACCTCAAAAACGTCGTTCGCCCTATTTCAAGTAGCCAATCGATTCACAGATGCCCAGGCTACAGCTCCCTCGTCACGGAATTTCCATCAACTTCGGTATCAGCCATGAACATCCGCATCATCAAATCATCCCGCCCCTCAACTCAACCCCGCACCTCATCTGACAATTTGCTCTCCCGCCTCATCCCAAACAACCGCACCAACAGAACTCTTGGCGCGCTTGTGATAGTCGTCCCTTTTGCCTCCTATGCTCCGTCAATCTTACGTATTCCGCGCCCGCATCCCGCCTACAAAAGTGGCGGGTTACACGTGCGCTATTCCGTGCCGCCGTCCACTGATCCTTGCTTCTTCCGTGTTAGCATCAAACGAACTGATAACTTTCCGCTGATAGCTGGCGGCTTACTCGGAAGAGGAAAGAAAGAAAGCGTCCCTGGTATTGTACTGTATTACTTTTGTTCATTCGATTTCTTTCGCCATCGTTCCAGGTGATCAATGGCATTCAGTGATGCCGCTTCAGCTCAGCGCCATGGCCAGCCCGGCTCAGCGCACTATCGATTAAGCATAACTAGATATGGCCCTGAATGTCCTCATCCCAGAACCTCTCTAGACTGAGATACCCTGGAGAAATGCATCACTTGATAGGTTTTAAAAGAAGACTTCATGTCATTAAATATGCTTGTAGTTGTTTGTAATACTGAAAAGATACTACCTACTCCTTGCATCCAGGACTGTGTGCTGCCCTGCCGAGCGTTTACGTACAAATGCACTCCGTGCAGCTATTCACGTCCACACAGGTAAAAAAGGGCAAACATGTGATTCAACTGGAAACAGCTCGATTCACAGGCGTGAAGTGAACCCACAGCTACGCACCCCCCTTACATATACAGCAAGTATTACACAAGCCAGTTGAAACAATGATCCGGGTTCAATTCGTCTATCCCAACAGATTTATGTACGGCTCAGGCCACTTGCCCCAGACCAGAGGCCTGTCCCCTAACCTCCCGCTCACCGGCGCCAGAATCTTCATCTTCCGCCTGTCTTCATCGACGTCGGCCACATATACAAAACCCATGACATTGGCCGTGCGCACGACCTCGGGGCTGTCTCGCACGGAGGCGTTCATCACCGCAAAGGTCCAGTGCTGCATCAGGGTGGATGGCTCCTCCGTTACCAAGCCCTGGCTGTCTTCGGGGGAATCTGTTTCCATACGTTAGCATGAGCGGCTGGATGTAAAGCCGTGTTTAAAGAAAGAGGAGAAGTGCTTTTTGCCAAACTTACAGTCTGATAGCTTGTAGATGACAAGACTGTCAAAGTCGACCTGCTGAATCTGTGGACTCAGCGTCCTCTTTGCGTCCCCAAAAAAGTACTCTTTAATCACGGCCTCTCGCGTGTGCTGCAAGAACGCTTCGCCCCTTTCCACCACGCCCTCAGACCGGTCGATGGACACCACGTGTATGGCTTCTCCTAGGCTCGTCTTTTCGCTAGCGAACCGCTTCGAAAACTCTGCGTACATTCTCGTCGATCCAACCACCACGACTATGTTGACTGTCCATGAAGAACAAACACAATAAAAATTAGTTAAACTCTCGTAGATATGGCCTTGCTAAACGTACTGGAGAATTCGTCAACGATGTGTGCTATCAGCTCCGGCCCAATCTTGCTCTTCTCGCTGATGCCCATGCTGTCCACAATGACCCCCGAGCCGCGGACGTCGTCGTCCTCGCTCAGCCGACCGCTCACGGCGCCGGCCAGCCTTCCTATGAGCTCGCGATAAAAGTCCGGATCGTCCTCGGCCGACTCCCTGCCGTAGTGGAAGACCATGGGCAGCTTCACGGGCACGGTGCTGGGCCCGCTCGTGGGCGTGGACCCCCAGCCGTCCACGGCCTCCGGGTCCATGACGGTGGCGAAGACGCTGGCGCTCAGCGTGCCGGCCAGGCTGAGCATGCCCTCCTTGGGGTCGACGTTGACGGTGATGACCTGGTAGCCCTGCCGGGTGGCATAGCTCGTCAGGGTCTTGGCCAGCGTCGTCTTGCCGGAGTTGGGCGGGCCCGTGATCAGCACCCTCGGGCCCTCGCGTCGCTGCCTCGTCGCATCCACGCGCAGGTCGCTCAGGCGCGCATGCAGGTTGACGTGCGAGGTGGCCGGATTGGCCACCGGGTTCGAGTATTCGGCGACAAACTCATCGTCGCAGCGCCCCTCGACCTCCAGCTCGCAGCCGTGCCATGTCAGGATCTTGGACTTGATGCCGGAGAAAGTGTAGGCGTTGCGCAGCGCGAGCTCGACCCCGTCCTTTTCCGCCGTTCCCGAGAGCACCTTGAGGACGATGGAGGACCCCGTGGGCACTTCAAAGCGCCATTCCCATGCCGGACGAAGGGTAATGGTTCGCGTGGAGGAAACGGCGGCCTAACAAAACGGAATAGCAAAGTTGAGCATGCATAGTAGCAAACAGTTATACCAGATTGGGGCCGACTTACTTGTACCGGGATTTGCCCAAGGCCGGGGATGGACATGGCCGCCTACATACAGCTGTCGGGGAGCAATCTTTGTTCTTTTGAGTCGAGATTTAGTACGAGATCGAGAAAGCTCCACGAGAGGTGGGAGGAAGATTGGGTGGGGCGACAGCTCTTTGATACAACAGTACGATCGGTTAGCCGCCAGGATTTATGGGGCTCGAGGTATCGACTAACAGACTCGATCCCAAGGGGATCTCAACGGCCCGCTGACGTATTTCAGCATGACGCTAGGAGGGATTGCTTCTAATGCTCCGTACAGAGTATAGAGGCCCTGCAGCAGCCTTGGTATGCCTTAGGTAAGGTAGAGAGTAAGGTAGGCAGAGAACCAACCACCAAAATTGATGCCCATATCACGTTGCATTTTTTGGGGATTTATCTGACAAAACACAATATTTTCCCATCACCCACTTTGTATTCATACCTGAATAGCAGGTAATGTCCATCCGAATCGAATAGGTTCCGTAACATACAAATAGCCACTGCTGAAGACTCCCCAACTCCAATACGCTAAATAGTCATACCGTCATAATAGACCAGAGATTTCCTCCCATCTCCCATGCAAAGCCACGCTCTAAGTGTTCTTTTTTTATGTTCTGAACCAAAGCGACACCGCAAACACCATGTTTTGGGCCTTCCTTTTGCTGTCGAGATTTCCCGGGGGGTATCAGGGAAAAGAAATTGTTTTCTCTAGGAGGAGAGAGAAAAGAAAATTCTCTTCAGAGGAAATCATCAACTCCCAACGCCAGCAACCAACCACCGTCCGTCCACGAATGATCACGTCTACATATAGTGACGGAGGAAAAGCAAAGAGAACAAAGAAAAAAAAAAATATGCCACCTGTGAAATGAGTCTAGTCGTCTTCAGCCGCAAGCTCCTTGAAGATCCGTAAAAGGCTTCGAACTCCCGTAAGGGTGTTCTTATCTGGACCCTGACCGGGGGTAAACTTTGCATGAGCAAAGTCAATTAGTTTCAGTGTGTAGATCTGAGGTAGCTGGAGGTCGTCCTCATCTTCGTCGTCGTCAAAGTCGTCCTCGTCTTCCAGGACGATGCCGCTGTCCATACGCAAGTTTGTGCGCTCGATTGGCGGGCAGGTGTATGAATCGGCGGAATCTCGCTCCATGATGTCGTTATTCTTCTCGATGGCAGCTCTAAGCGCCGCGCCGTCACCCTCGAAGATGAAGAGCAGAGACGAAGAGTACATTCTGGTTTCGTGGCTCAGCAAGACTTGCTCGATGCGTTCCAAGTCGCGGACAAAGGCCGCGCACACGGCTTTACCCAGCTCTTTATCGATCCCGGCCGCCTCGTTGAAGACGAATTTCCGAAAGGCGTCCACGGCGTTGTCGTCGTTGACGGTGAAGCGCCCAAAGTCCTTGTCGTAGATCTTGTAGCCCTCCTCGTCCCAGACTGATTCGTCGTCGGAGCCTTGGTACACTCGCATGCCGGAGATGCGAAAACCCAGATTGCCATGCGTCGTCTGCGAGCTGATGGCGTCAAAGCGCTTCTTCTTTTCGTGCGGGGCGTCGTCTGCCCAGAGGCGCACGCCGAGCTTGACGTCGAGGATGTTTGCCTTCTTGTAGCCGTACGTGGCGTTTTCCAACACGACCGCCTTGTCCGTCTTGATCTTTTTCCCCCCCGTCGGGATCCAGCCGGTCTCCTCGACCGGTGTCTCGGGCGCATTCGCCACCTGTTCTGCGATCGTGGCAGCGATCTGCTCCTTGGTCGTCTTCAGGTTCCCGTCGTCGGAGATGACGCCCATGAGCGCATCGTCCAGAGGCACGTCTTCCGGGCTGCTCAGCCGTAGCTCGCCCATGTAGAGAGGCATGATGTCGGCGAAGTCGCGATAGCCTTGGGTCTCTACCGATTGATAAAAGTCGATTTCGGTCTGCGTACACGGCTTGATGAAGAGCTCTCCATCAGCGTCGCACAAGGTGCCCGCACTGTTGTCGCGCAAGACGGTCAGCATGCTCCTCGCTCTCTCCCTCTCCCAATTTTTTTTCTGCCCAGCCCACGCATCCCAAGACACGACAGCAAGTGGTGGCCAGAAATGGCTGCGTCTCTACTTACTGCCCAGCAACCGCATAGTTGTAGTCACGGAGTTGATCCGGACTGGGGATTCTCTTCTTTCCGCCCATGATGACTCTTTCTTCTTCTTCTTTCTCTTTCCTGTCCTTCTCTTTAGGTGTCTGCCCTGCACAGTATGTGTTCCAGATGCAGCGCAGGAGTTGGACACCTCGATCCGCGAGATAGGGTCCACGGTTTGGGCGCGAATGGGGGAAAGTTGGGGGGGTTTCTGATCGGCAATGCAGCGGCACGAGTGCAGATTACTCGCGTTTCAGGATTGGGAGGGAAGCGGCATCGCAGTGACAGGAGGTGCGTCGGATGTCAAGGCCGGTGCGGCATAAGGATCTAGGATTAAGGGGTTTGAGGAAGGTGGGGGGAGGAAAGAATTTGAAGTAATTTAAAGGAGCGGCAGCGCAAAGAAGAAAAAAATTGAAGAGGGAAAATGCCTTGAGGTCGGATCGTTGCGTTTGTTTCAAATGGATTAATTCCGTAGTGGCGGTTTTTTTTGACCGACTTGCGTGCACGGAGTACGAGGACGAGGCCCGGCGCCTTGCGGGGGGGTGAGGTAATAGCACAAGTGCACGCTGTAGTAATGTTCGCAGGCGCTAAAGGGGCCCCCCCAGCTAGCGCTAAAATGCTCTGTGCTGTGTGCCTGCACTGAGCTTGTGCAGAGTTTTGCTCGCCGGCTAGCGCATTTACAGCGCTCTTTCCCAGGTTGCTTCCCGCCACCAGGCCGCGCACGGCTTAGCGCTGCGGCTGTTGGCGCCTCCCTCAGCCCTCTTACGTTCCAGGAGGGCGGCTTCGCCCTTTACCAGCTGCTTGTTTGCTTTGTCCGTTTGCAAGAGCTCGCATTCGATGTTGTGCTTTGCGGGAAGCTGAAAGATGCAAAGGGGACTGGAGCTAATGCTACTGCTTAGTCGCCCAGGGCCGCTGAGCCACCGCCGAAGGGGGGGGGGCTGCCAATGGGGATCGGTGATGGGCCATGTTTCGGTGGCAAGGCGCACTCCCGGGATGCCGCCATCCCACGCGACAGAAAATCATGAATCAAAGAAATGGGGATTTCCATTCGAGGCGCATCGCAGTGTCACCGAAAACGTTCACTCGTCGTCTTCTTCGTCGGTCGGCGCGGCGCAGACCTTGACCTGGTCTGGGTTCCGGTTCTCGCTCAACCTCACCGTCAACCTCTCCAGCGTATTCCTTTGTTTGCTTTCCACGATGCCCTGTCGGCTGCCTGCTCTAGTCGCATCGCCCTGCATCTATTCGCTACGGCATACCAAGTCGAGGCAAAGGCTTCATTCACGCCAGTTTCCGATCAGGAGAGGAATGCCCAACATGATGGTGCTATCGCTGCTCGGGATCGACCGTTTTCCTCTTCGCCATCCGCGTGACTTACTTCATAGTGCCGCATGTCCAACCATTTCCGTTGCCTCGTCCGCTCAGTTAGATGCCAGTACGTGTCAGCGCCAGAAAAACCACAGCCACTTTCCTCACCCTACAGATGGTTAGGACACGCGAGCTGTCATTGCATCTTTGGAATTTCCTGTGCGCCCAGGATAGTGTCATCCGTTGCTAGCGGTAATGACCGCTTTGTCGGGTTTCTGTATAACGACGATAAAGCTGCTCAAAAGGTCAGCAGCTGACCATGCGTTCGGCTCGTGTTGCTTCCGTTTTGTTCCATGCGTGATTCCAAGGGCAACGAATTCCATCATCTTGCTTAAGCGCCGCACCGAAGGTCCGCCGCAGGGAGGACAGGGCTACAAAGGCTGAGCCTCTTGGGCTCGTTAGCTGCTGACGCCTGCATCTCCCAGCCTGCTCAGCCTTCGCAGGCGAGATACCCGACCTGGCGTGTGGGCCGAGCGTTGTCCTCTCATAGAAGGCTCCGTGGTGGGTAAGTAGAAATTCCTTTGTCCTTGTACGTGTTGTTCAGAGTGTAGCTGCACTACTTGCTCGAGCATCTCTTAGCATCCCAACAAGCATCATGACAGACATGCAGTCGAGTGGCACATGGCCTATCAACACACGTGTCTGCATGTAGGTATGTCTCGTGTGTTGTTGTGCGCCGTCGTACATACCATTAACCACACGTACACTTCGTGGGTGCCAACTGAAGGGTTATGCAAAGCCGTCATCGAGTCTTGTGCCGAGTATGGTCCATGTTCATCCAGTGCCTCCACTTAGATTCTCGATCTGGCGGGGAGAATATACAATATGTTATGTCATACGGGTGCTCTTTTCAATCAAATATATTACGATAAGCTTATTGAACAGAGTATTACAAAACTACCTTTTACCTCGGCCATAACATCTCTCTGTAGACCCTGCATCTCCCTCTCCATAAACATCTTTATTATCTCGCTCTCTGCCTAGTGACTGTATGCTATTCTTTCCCAGGAATCATCCAAAAAGCGTATCCTCTGAGAGCAAAAGATCCTTCCTCAATCACATGGCGTCAAACGCCCATCACCTCTTTGCAGGATAGCTTAGCTAGTACGGTCTCTCTGTCCAGTCATGTATGGGCAGAAGAAGCAAGTAGCAGGGGTTATAACACATAGTCTCTGGTTGCCTATTCCATAGCCACAGTTCCAATCTTCAGGCAAATCGTCTTGTTAATAGGTATGCCCAGGTCTTAAACTACATCTTACTTGTATCCACCAGCATCTCAGGGCAAGATGCATGTAAGTGATGGGGACAACCTCCTATCAAACGTGTCAACTATATTATATGATATGTTGCCTGCCTTGGAGTTCATAGCGTCATAATATCCAGGCCAGAAGGGTCCAGACCGTCTAGACGGATCCAGAGAGGAGGCGGAGGCTTGGTAAACTAGACCGACCAGACGTCGTCCACGAATCTCCCAATGTAGATACATGTAGTCTGCCTTGCTCAGCCAGCCTGTGGGTAGTTTGATCGGCTGCCGGCCTTTGTCAATTGTCTTCCGATGTATTGGCGCCGTGATGATATACGAGAAGGCGCTCCAAGCGCATATCCGCCGGCGCAGCACATCATTCGTCTGTAGTCTCATGTGTGCCGCATTCGCGAAGACAAGTCAGGCACAGCAGCAGCAGGTTTGTGAGAAGCCCTCATAGAGATCACTCAATATTGCAAATTGTTAGCCGCCCAACCGTACCAGAGGCTTAGAACTACTTTTCCAAGATGACACCAAGCACACTCGTCTCTTGGAGGCTACCGTGTGCCATCGACTTTACATGCGAAGATGATCGACAGCAAGCAACGGTCACCCTTGGTATGATCAACTTCACTACGTGTAGACATGTGAGTCATGCTCAAAATCCTAGTAATTGTGCGGATATAGTTCACTGCATGGCAAAAGAAGTGTGTCTTAACAACTGACACTGTTTGTATCAGCCCACAGCTTACATGTAAAGTAGAGTTCAACCTCTGAACCTTTCACGACTTCCCATCTCAACAATCAAGCCTCACCGCGCACATTCTGCCAGAACCAGGCTGCATTAAAGACAATGTCGTTTTACTTTGAAGACTACGATGCTACAGGCACCCTGCTTGACGAGTTCGGTGAGCCCATCTCGCGCCGCTTCGAGCCCCAGCACAGTTTGATGCACCGTGATGTCCCCAAGGGCCAGCTCGTGACGTACAATCCTTCCTTGAAAGTATCACAGCTCTAGGTCAAGCACCCGAGGACGGGAGCCATCGAGCTAGACAGCACGACCATGGTCGTTTCCATCGACGGGGCCTGTCGCGCCAATGGTACGCGTTCCGCGCGTGCCTCTTGGGGCGCTTACTCTGGACCTGAATCTCCTCACAATGCAAGCGGTCTTTTGGCGGCCGGCCTTCCTCAGACGAGCACCCGTGCTGAGCTTGAAGCTTTGGCGCAAGCACTGCAAGCGGTTCGGGAAATCACTGCTCAAGATTATCGACTGCTGTATGTCCTAATCAAATCCGATTCGTCTTTTCTGGTCAGGGCAATGTCGGAATGGATCGAAGGCTGGGTCGAAAATGGCGGACGAAGTAGCCAAGGACGGCCCGTCGCTCATTACAAAACCCTCAAAGGGATTCATGAGCTCCTAGATGAGTTGACAGATGATGGGGGCCTGCGGCCCCAATTCTGGCTTGTCCCGCGAGAGGAGAACCACCAAGAGGCTGACGCACTCGCCAACTCGGCCTTTTAGAGTTAAAACTCTTCTAGCTGATTACCATTGCATTAGGTGGTTTAGTAGATATATCGTCTGTAACTACCTATATCTCACAGTCATCTATACAACATAGTTTTATCACTGATACATTATAGGAGTTGGCATACCTGTTGGATAGCTACATGTCATACATGAACCTGCGTGCTTTTCCCATCTCCGTGTGAGAAAATCACTGCTAAATGAGTTTGGAAGCTCCCGATGACCAGATATAAGAATGAATCAGGTCATTGAGAGCATGCTGCGTGCAATTCTCCAAATCTACCAACCTTACAAGTATCCACCTAGTCATCTTTGCTTGATGAAAATGATCCATACTCATACCCTAATATATATTGCGCCTTATTGGGATTGAAAACCTGATCACTCATTAAATTCACCTTCAAAAAGAGTCATACAGAGGCCTCATTGGCCTGTCAGAAACGCCAGTGGACGTCCTTCGTTCCGTCTCCAAAGTCCTTTACGACTGACATCAGTATACGCTTGCTCTTTGGGAATATTCTTGGGTCGGAGACTCTAATACCAACTGGACCTTACAGCTAGAAATACATTGCAGATAGAAGCAATCGCCTTGATACTTGATACCAAGATAGACATGAAGCGTAACAAAATTGACAACTGCAGGTGACAATGGAGAGGATCAAGTGTTGTCAAGCCGGCCAATTGTCAACAGAAAGAAACGCTTCATCTACAGAATAGCCTACGAGTGCAAAACACGGAAATATAAAGTCTTAGTACAAATCTTCATTGTCTTTTGCATGACGAGCCCTGGCTTGCTCCCAGTACTCGACTATTCTCATTCTACAAATATATGGCAAGACCCAACCATCTTTTGTTCTCCCCATTCATCGCTAACCACATGAGTCACCGAAATCTGCCCTCGTAATCACCAAAACTCCATGTAATTACATACAACGTATTCATGATATATAATATAAAACACTCGTAAACAACAGGCCTGCCCCCAAAATGTACGCAATCCAGCAACTGCCCGTGTCTAACCCCACGTACCACCACCGCCACCTCTTCCGCCCCTTTTCTGGGCGCTCAGTCTCCAGTCGTCTTCCCCGGCAAATTTATTGTACAGCGGCTGGATCCTTTCAGCTTGCTTCCGCTTGCTAAGTCTATCCGTCGGCGCCACCTTGAAGAATGTCGGCGCCGCCTCGACTAGCCACTTCGGCTCTATGCTCGTCGTACAGTGCATGTATTCCTTTGTCGTCAGAACAAGCGTGTGGTAAATAATCCACTCGGCCTGCTTTCCAAAGAGTGCTGAACTGGGGTGCAGATACACAGGCGTGCCCTCTGTGAGAGTCTTGTATCCTTCTTGAGGGTCTTTGCGCGCGGCGTTCCGGAAGAAGCCCGTGCAGAGGGCTTGTCGCACCTTTTGTGTGTCTCGCCCGCAAGAAACGATCGGATGTTTGTAGCGCTCCATGATTTTAACAAGCTGATCGCGGACATCCTTGGCACGTCGCATCGATCTTGCCTGGATGAAATTCTCGAAACACCAAGGGGTAGAATAGCCGCTGTTCTTCCAGGCGTTGTATACGTTGAGAAGCGTCAGGTGGTCCCCGTGAGGATCGTGGAATTTGGACTTTTTCTGATCGGCCTGTGACTGCTTCTCCTTGGGGCGGTAGAACACGTTGGGTAAGTTCAGCATGGCTACGATACTAAGCATCTCCTCGGAGCATTGATAGTCGACAGCCATGATGAGCACTTTCGCCAACGACGGCTCCATGGGGAAGTCGGCCATCTTTCGCCCCAGGCGAGTCAAAAGGCCTTCGTCGTCCAGCGCACTCAGTGCATACAGTTCTTCCAGGGCCGTCAACATGGTATTGATGGGTGGGGGATCCATAAAGTCAAAGTGCAAAAGGTCGTTGATTCCCATCGCTTTCAGCATCAGGATAGTATGCGCCAAGTTCTGTCTCTGGATCTCGGGAATCGTCGTAGGCAACATTTCTGACTGGTAGGCTGCTTCCGTATAGAGACGGAAACACTTTCCAGGACCGGTTCGACCGGCTCGACCGGCTCGTTGGTTTGCCTGTGCCTGGGAAATGGGCGTAACAACGAGGGAGTCCATACCGAGCTTGGGATCGTAGGCGTTCTGCTTCACAAAGCCGGGGTCTACAACATAGTAGATCTCGTCAATGGTGATGGAGGTCTCGGCGATGTTGGTGGCAATGACTACTTTTCGACTGCCAGGTGGAGCAGGTTCAAAGATTCGGCTCTGCATCTCGCTCGGAAGCTGCGCGTACACGGGCAAGATGAGCAGATCTGGCACGCTCGGTCCGAGGGCCTTCATTCGCTCATACAAAATCTCGCATGCCGTGTCAATTTCCTCCTGACCTGTCAAGAAGAGAAGAATATCGCCCTTGGGCTCCGTCAGGTGGATTTGCATCACGGTGACCAGGGCGGCATCCAGATAGTCGGATTCGGGTTCGCGTGAATAGAGGATCTCGACTGGGTACGTCCGACCTGGAATGGTGAAGATCGGACACTCGTTGAAATAGGCGGAGAATTTATCGGCGTCAAGAGTAGCCGAAGTGACGATAACTTTCAGATCTGGTCTCCTCCTCAATGCCTTTTTCAACAACGCAAATAAGACATCGGTGGAAATAGTTCGCTCGTGTGCTTCATCAAGCATGATGCACGAATACCGCTTCAAATCGGGATCCATGAGAATCTCTCGTTCAAGCATACCGTCGGTCATGTACTTGATCCTGGTGGCAGGGCTGGTGCAGTCATCAAAGCGAACACTGTAGCCAACCTCTTCACCAAGCTTGCAGCCAACCTCTTCTGCCACGCGCTTCGCAACGGACATGGCGGCGACACGACGAGGCTGTGTGCAGCCAATGATGCCGTTTTCCGCAAATCCAGCTTCAGCGAGGTACTGGGTCAACTGCGTGGTCTTTCCAGAGCCGGTCTCTCCGACGACAATCAGAATCTGGTTCTCTTGCACCGCCTTGATCAGCTGTGACCGGAAAGCAAAGACTGGCAGAGACTCTCGCTGCTCCTTGATACTGAGATTCGTGCGCTTGCCTAGCGACTGCCCCTTAGGTATGACGGCCCGTTTCCACTCGGGCTCTTCGCCTGGCTTGGCATTCATCCTCGCGTTTTTCAAGTCGCTGGCAAATTTGCGCTGGTCAGGGTTTGCCATCGGATCATGCCATTGCGCCGACAAGTTTTCTTTCGAATCCTCCTTGGCGGCCTCTTCAGCTTCCCTCTGTTTCAACTCTTTTCTCTCCTTGGCAAGGTTCGTTCCCGACATGGCTGCTCTGTTCATGGATCCATCGGGAGCCTTGACGACTCGGATAGGAGAGAGCTCCAAAGATTGCTTCGTCTGACCGGCCAAAAATGGTGGTTCCTCTTCTCGAACTTCGATGTCAACGTCTTCCTCCAGCTCCATTTCGCCCTCTCCACGCAGTGTTGCATTGTAATCCTCCTCAAGGTCAGGGTAATCCGAGGCCTTGGCAACTCCAGATGCAATAAGCTGTCGAATCTCCCACCGCTCTGGCGAGGTCATTCGCTTTTTCTGTCGTCTGGGGGGGCCCAAAGTGTCGCGAGGCATGGCGGGGGTATCATCAACAAAGCCATTTCTTCCACCACCGCCGAGAGCTTCCATGTTTGCGCCGGTCGTTAGCCGTGCCTGCGGCTCGAGGTCTCTGCCGGTCTCCTGGTCGACATCTTTCATAGAAAGCCCTATCCTATGGCCTTCGATGCTAACCACCTTGACCCAGACCTGCTGGCCGCTGGAGAGCAGATCTGACGGGTGGTTCACTCGTTGGCCCGAGGTGATGCGGGAGATGTGGACCAAGCCATCGACTTTTCCTTTGACATGATGCAGATTGACAAAGGCGCCAAAGTCCTTGATTCCGGTGACATAACCTTCGTAAATCTTGTTCAGCTTGGGCTCGTCGTCCATCTCCGGTGCGGGAGCCCGACGGAACTCATCGCGCTCATCGTCATCGTAATCGTATCGTCGCCGATTTCGTGATTTTCTCGAGTCTCGGAATCCATCCCGCCAGTCGTCGTCTCCGGCATCCTGTGATCGTGATCGCGACCTATACTTGTCCCGTTTCCTTCGGTCCCGGGATCTTGATCTATGTCTCCGTGATCTTGACTCTCTCGCCTCATCCTCTGGACTTCTACTCCTCTTCCTGGATGCCTTTTCCTTCTTCGCCTTGCCCTCCAGCCCCTCTAAAAGTGCGAGAGTGTCGTCGATAGCATCCGCGCCTTCGTCGTAGCCGGGCTGCTTATCGGGCAAAGCGAGCCCGCGAAACACTTTTTCCTTCTCCTCTAAAGTTCGTATATGATGATGATGATGATGCTCGCCGTCGTGTGCGTCGCCATTCTGTCCTTTGAATTTGGGATGCATGGCCACTACCAGGCGATCTAGACTATCCACCAGACTTGGCGGAAAGTCGGCGTTGAGGCCTTCCAGCCTCTTGCGGAAATCATCGCTGGACTTGCTCTCGAGTCGCTGTGCGATTAGGAATTCGGCCAGGGTCTTGTCGCTGATTCCGACATGGTTCTGGAGCTCAGACGTGACTTTGGAAACGAGGGACAGGAGCTCGAGGTTCAAAAGATCGTCCATGCTTGCGATATGATGCCCTGCATAAAGCAGGATGGAAGGAGGTGGAATGGAAATGTGACAGACGCGCTAATGGCAAGGCTGCTTGTAGAAAAGTTCAAGGTCAAGTCGCCTCTCACCGAGGCTAAATATCGGAAGAGATTTCAGTGGCGGGATCTTCACCGAAGTGGGGCTTCCAACATCTCGGCACGAGTACCCTATAACACGTACTATTTAGGACGTAAGCAATAATTCAACAAAAGGCAAACTATTCTTCGTTGTTGTCTCTTTATTGAAGATGTAGAGGTATGCATAAAATAGAGTGATTGATGAGAAAGCGTTGGTTTGACAGAATTGTAGCGGCATCTTCGCCCAGCACTAGCAATGATTTCTTGCTATCAGCCCGCGAGTGCCACCAGATAATACAACAATGACATCTGGATTTCTAATAAGACGATTCTAGAAAGATTCAATTCATAGCCCAACGAACGAATAACTTCCCAGAAATAATCCTACCCGGACATTAAAGCCATATGAGCATTCAAGACAAAGCCATCTACTGATAACAGCAACAGCTAATTAAACATGTCTTTAATCAATCTCCTTGTGAGCCGATATCGAAAAAAGCGACTCCGTACTGCTGCCTACCCTGCACGCAGCCACTAAAAATGAGAGGCAGCCCACTATAGCAGCAGCGCTAGCACCATTCTGGGGTACTCTAATCCTACTATGGGTCCCCCGCAGTGCAGTCCACCAATAAAAGCCGTCCTGCCTAGCCCCATCATTACGCAACCTGATCAATCGCAGCGACACCATCATCGTCGTCATCGGTCACCAGCCCACCCTGCGCTTTTGCCGGGCTCAACAGTCACAACACAAAGAGTCACTTCAACCTCTCTCCATCGCCTGTCTGCTCATCCATTCTGCCATCTCTGGAGCATTAGCAAACCAGAGTACCACAAACAATCGTCATTGTCAACACCGTCCCCTCTGCCACCATGTGCTCCGCCGACATCTTTCTTGGCATCCTCGCCGTCCTCTTTCCTCCGTTGCCCGGTATGTCAGCCCACCGTCCTCTGTCTGTCTCCTCTTGGAGATCTTAGTATATAATGGATTCTTTGCAGCTAACCCGCAAAAACAGTCTGGGTCAAGTGTGGAATCTGCAGCGCCGACTCCCTCATCAACATCCTGCTCTGCATGCTTGGCTTCATCCCCGGCCTTCTCCACGCTTGGTACATCATCGCCAAGTTCCCCGAGCCGCCGTACGAGTATGAGGCCGTCCCCAGCGAGCGGGAGGGTGGCCGGGTCACATATGTCTACGTTTCCACGCCTCACGGCCCTCACTGCCAATCGCCGAAGCCGCAAGATCACGGTCGCATGAACTACGGCACCACTTCCCAGCAGCAATCTCACTCGGCTCCTCAACCCCAGCAGAACGGTGTTACCAACTCTGGTGAGGGCAGTTCAAACCATGACAATCACGAAGGCGTGCCTCCGTCGTACGCTGAGGTTGTTGCTGGCGACCACAAGATCCAAACAAGAGACTAAGAGGCATGCGAGAGTCGCATAGATACGATGTCATTGCTATCGGTCTACAGAATAGCCGAAATGATTGATACTCATATCAGCAGCGGCGCAAGTTTCGTCCCTCTGTACATGGGATGTAGCCTAGTGAAAGGTCGCAGAAGGATCGTGATATGATATTCTTTTGAATGGCCTTTAGTTTAGGTACACGGGCTGTGGAAGTAGTGTCATCAAAGGCGCTGGATGCGCCAACATACCCATTACTGTAATTCGCAATTTTTGGAATTATTTTTCTTTGTGTGGCTTCCTGGGACTGTCGAAGAAACACTTCATCTGCTCTACAAGACATAATAAAAAGGCCATGATGCGCCTTAATTGGAACTTTCTGGAATCACATTTGGCAGTTAGCACTCGAAATATCTAAAGAAAGTATCTAAAGAAGACTTGTAAGCTTCACTCATCGCACATGTGACCATCTTCTGCTGCGGGATCGTGAACAGATGGCGCAGGGCGGTCATTCTCCCGTGGCGTCTTAAAGCCTCTCATCAGTTCCTGCGGGAGAAACGTGTAAAAGGATGGCACAATCTTGTGAATGCTCCTGACAAACCGCAGGCCGGCTCCAAGCTCACCCATCTTCAACGCCATCTTCATGCCCGGCCTGAGATTGGCAAGAATGTCTTGCTCGAAATACAAGTGTATCTCAGCCTCTTCTTTCAAGTGGTGAGGCACAGCAGGATGGACCCAACCATCCTCGATAGTGGCTGGCTTCAGCGTGAGCTTTCCCAGTGGCATGAGCCGTATTTCCTTCCCGCTGCGGGGAGCGCTTATTGCCAAGCTCTCAAACCTCTTGATCATGATTTGCGTCGGCAGCTGAATCCTTGTAATCTCTAGCGTACACTCGTATTCTCTGACGAGTTCAATGGCGTCGCTGGTGAGACATATGCTTGCTCCAGGGTCATCAAGCATGGCAATGGACGAGTAGAAGACAGATTTTGCGTCGTATTCTTCGGGAACCTCGAATAGATGAAATGCCCAAGCATTAGGATCAGGCTTCAAAAAGAGTTCTGAGGCGGCCAAGTTGAAAAGACCGGGAAGAGTCGTCTGAAGGGAATTTAACATAGGCCACTCTTCTCTGGCGGCATCGCATACTCGCAACGCCCCTCTCACATCCTCCTCATATTCGGGACAGACGTTGTGATAAAGGACGTAGCGAAGGAAGTTCTCTATCAACTCTATGGCCGTCGACATGGACTCATGCTGAAGGCCGGTCAGGGGCACAATGGCGACGGAGAGGAAGCCGGCTACCACGCCTGCGAAATCGATGCTCCACTTGTCTTCGTTGCCGTCATAAAAACGATGGCCCCCCGCGGAACCTTCATAAACGACGTCTCTGGCCATTGCCTCCCGGCGCTGCGCGGGGGTAAGGCCTTTCAGCTCTTTGGGGTCATGCCCAGTGTAGGCTCCTGCATTGGTATCGATGCCCCCGAGGAAGAGGTATTCATCAAAGTAGAGTATACGGGGTGGTTGAAGGCGACGACGAGATCGAAACCGCTGAATGCATGACTGGATTCTCCTGCATGACAATTTCTCGCGTTAGCAACTGAGGACTTGGGACTAAGTTAGCTGACCATACGCTGCAAAAGAAAAGCTCCTGTAGGCCTGGGTTAGTCAAATTTGGTGGCTCCTATTGCGAGACAATCGAAGAGTTCATGGCCCTTACGGATTGTATATGTCATTCTTCTCTTCTGAAGCTTCTTCTGGCGTCATGGGAGGGTCGGCAAAGTATTCTGGGAGTGGTTAGCATTAAAAAGCCTGCGAATGAAGTGCATGCCATGCCTTCAAAACCACTGCCGCGATTCTTTGGCAACGCTGTCGGGCCTCTGCTCGTGTAGCCTTTTCCTTTCCTTTTCTTCTCTGCTATCGCGCTGTTATGGACCTGATGGAAAGTCTCTCTTTCGGCGTATTCTTCAGCTTCCTCCTCGTCGGCAGGATCACATTCAGAGGCCAAATGTTCCTCCTTGAGCTGGGGCTGTGCGGCTCCATCAGCATCGTTCTCTCTGGCATGCGCAAAAGGAGGCATTGTATGTGTGACTGCTATGTCCTAGACTTGGCAAGGATCTGAAGCAGTGATAGCTTGAAGATAAATGACAAAGGCGGAGATGAATAGGATACGAGAAGAAAGATGCAAAAAGTTACAAGAAGCTGAAGGGGCCTAAGTGAAGGCAGTGACAGATGCTGGGCAGGTGGCACATGATTATTTGACACCGCCTGGAGATGGAAGTTTCGGGCAGTTGCATCGAAGCGATATTCATACCTCGTGTGACTCGACGTAATTCTTAAAGGAAGCACGCCGATTATAGCATCGACTTGAGGGCACATCAAAATAGCAAGGCAAGTTGCCGAATGTGCGCTGTCGCATCAAGCATCTGGCGTTGTGCTTGTGGCCTACCATGAACCCTCAATTCCATGATGAGCTCAGTCAAAGAAAGCAGGGAGTAGCCATTATATTCGGAACGACGTCCAACCTGGCTCAAATTGTGATGTCCAATCCGTCGAAGTCAACTTCTTCTGACTTTTTTTTGAGGAGAGGTACTTGGGTTTTCTTACAGTATACACTGCTCAGACCATATTAGCATTCACCGGAAGCTAACTATGCGCAGAAAGTTTCACGTATGACCCCAGTAACCGTTACAGTTAGTGACTGAGCCATTAACAGGACATCAATTGGCTGTGTGCCTTAGGATGTAGAATGTGGTTATTCTTTTGGCTTTGTTTACATGATGTGAGAGTCCCTAACATCATACACACCGATATGTACGTCTGCCTCGACGACTACGGTACCTAGCGCTACGGAGCATATCTACCTCTGTGGAGAAGCATTGAGACATGTCTTAGTCGCCTTTTCCGTGACGGGTTGCGGTGCAGAGGATCTCACTGTTCAGTAAACGCCAACTCCTCTTGAGCTTACGTTATAGGTCCTTGGCTTGTCAGGTTTCTAGATGCCTACGAGAAGCAATGACAAGGTATTCTAGAATTGTGGATGTCAAGGAGCTATTCATCCAATGAGATCAATTCTATCACTATTGTTATTTCAGGGTTGGAAACGATGGAAATATCGATTCAAGCTGCAAAATAGCCATCAGTTCAGAGGACGCCGCTGGTCTCACCATGCAGGTTTCACATACACGCCATCCTAGAGGAAGCTGACGCAAGGATTCGTCTGCATACGATTACTCCGCACGTTATCGAAGGTACAATCACTTTTGCACAAACTTGTGGCACAAATTCGCAATTCAAGGGGTTAAAGGTAGTATCATTAATTCGGGTATTTCACACACACACACACACATCAGCTATGTAGTCAACTGATAGCACAGAGCTCCGCAAATCAGCGACCTATTATAGATTGACAAACTGAACGCCATTTTGCGTCTGGTTAAGACAGGCAGAATTCCAAAGAAAAAAGAGCACACCAATTAGTACCTCCATGTACGCTTGATTCTTTTTTCCATCTTGACAGGCTTTGTCTCTTTCCCCCCCTGATTCCACTCCATATTAAGTCCTCCGACGAATATGTAAAACAAAGGAAGGGATTTGCAGGGTCGAGCATGCAACTCTTTTTGTTCTGTTCTTTAGACCAGGAGAACGGCAGCGGCAGCACCGATGAGAGGAGCCAGCAGCTTGGCGTCGGCGGTAGGGACGGCCAAGGCAGTCGAGGTGCTGGTGGAAGCAGCCCGGGTAGTGCCCGCAATGGTGGTGGGAGAGATGGTGGTCTGGCTGTTGGTGGTTCCAGCAATGGTCGTGGGAGAGACGGTGGTGCCGGGAATGGTGGTGGTGGTAGCGCTGGCGCTTGAGGAGCCGCTGGTGCTGGAGCCGGAGGACGAGGCAGAGGCAGAGGCCGAAGCAGCGCTGGAGACAGAGGAGGCGAGGCTGGAAGCGGCGGAAGCAACGCTCGAGGCGTGGCTCTCGATGCTGCTGGCCACGGAAGAGGCGACCGAGGCAGCGCTGGAGCCGGCGGCACTACCGGAGGCAGCGGCAGATGAGATGGCGGCCGACACAGACGAGATGAGAGGGTTGGCAGAAGAAGACTGGGCAATCGCCTCTCCGGAGAGGAGGCTGAGAGCAACGAGAGCAAAAGTCTGGGCCTTCATTTTTGCGGTTTGGGTTTGTATTAGTGCCGGGGAGGACTAAACGATTGTAGTGCTGAGCTGAAAGAGAGAAGTTGCGGGTAGTTTGTTATTTTTTTTTGGGATGTAAGTCGAACGCCGGGACGGTTGACTTATATGTGTGTGCTGGCTGGCCTCTGATGGAAGGGGGGTGAGAGAAGAAGTGTAAGTTGCTTGGGGGGGCTTGGATCAAAACAGAGGGAGAAGCATCAGCCCTTTAAACCGATCGAGCCGGGCAATGTCCTGGGAGACTAATCATCGCTCCCTTGACCAAAAAAAGAAAAAAAATCATGCAACAGCCACACCTGGGCTCCACGGAGGAAGAGGAGTCGCGAAAAAGCAGGACACACAGTGTTGACGTAGGCAAGGGGAGTGACTTGGGAGATACTTGCCGGGGCCCGGGCCCAATACCCAGGGCCGGCCAGCAAGACACACGGCGACCTGGGCCAGAGGCAAGGCGGCATCGAGGTGCCAGATGGTGTGCAGCAGATGTTCCTACAGGGATTATTCCCGGTGGCTTGCAACAGATCGGCGCTTGGGCGTTACGCGGAGAGCGACATGGCGCTGTAATGGTGACGTATCCACCGGCAGACCGGCTACAAGTGCGCAGCATTGGGTAATACTAGCAGGCAAAAACGCGATGCATCGGGCGATTGTGCCTGTTTTCGTTTTATTTTTTTCTTTCCGGCGGGTGTTGGGGGGTATCTTTGCTGGGGGGAGAGGACCTTGGCATGGCGATTTGCCATTACACGATGACTCTCGATCTGGGTCATGCGAAATGCGAGGAAAATGTCCCGTTTGGGCAAATCGCCCAATTAGGCAACGGCTCTCGAGCGAGCTTGGCACCGCCGATCGCCTTCACGCCTCCGGGGGGGAAACTCAAGTTCTCTCTTCTTCTTTTTTACACTCTTTTCGCCTCGTCCACAGCACAAGCAAGAAAACAAGGACACTGTATACAATAAGCCGGGGAGGGCCTACCAGAAAACCTTTTTACTTCTTCCTTTGCCCTTCCTTGGCCCCCCCATGTCCGTGCCATTTTTTCATAGCCCAACGAAAGGCAACACAACCTGCTTGTCTCACATTGTCGTAATCCGCATGGGGGCTGCGCCTCAAGTGGAATATTGTGGACCAACCCTGCGCTTCCCCGTGGCTTGGTCAAGGCCCAGCTCTCCGTCCAAGGAAGAAGAAAAGCATTTTCAATCGCGTAAGAGTTATCATGACGTTGGTATGACCGCCGTCGGTGTAAGTGGGCTTTTGCAGGTTCGAAAGTCGGGGAACGGGCGGATGGATCCGTTTCCAGAGCCAACCAAAGGCGATGCTTTCGCTTCCCACGGCGTCCGACTTTTTGTGTGGCCCCAGCCCACTGAGGCGTTGGCGCGGCTTGAAGCATATTTTTATGGTGTTTGTGAGGTGTTTTTGTCTTTTTCCTTGGCTTTTTTGTCAAGTTTTTTTTTTTGCCCTTTATTTCAGCCCCGAATATCTTTTCCCTCGTATTCATTCTTCCGCCCTTCTTTCCCGTCTTCCTTTTCGGAGCAAGGGTGGCTGTGATTTGGGTGATGATGATGACGGGAGGGACTGGAATGAGGCTCATACCGATCCTATGAGACCTTTGGAAATTTCCCATGTTCTACACCTACATAGTACTAGTAGTAACGGGGAGTCTCACCAAAATAAGGCACCTTGCAGAACAAACACGTATTCACCTGCCGGGGATGGATCCATATAATCTGACAAGGAGAACCAGAATGTCTCGATAGTAACCACAGTAAGGGGCAACGGGAAGGGGGGCGAGACAGCAAGAATAGAAAAAAAAAAAAAAAATTGGACAAAGACGAGACAAAGAATAGTAACTCCACCCCCGTGAATAGTAAGCCCGTTCGCTCGTATCCCGAAACAACACAAAACCCAGTTAGCCTATTATAGCTCGCCCGTAAACACCTTGTCCCCCTGCTGCCTGCGTGCGTACGTATGTGCACCAAATTCATGCTTGCTGATCCCCTTTGACCAAGATTAGTAGCAGTAGCAAAAACAGTAATACGGGCGTGCTGGCATTATTGTCTTCTTTTCATGCAAGATGCGCCATTGAGCCAATCCCGCGAAGTAGTTTCCCGTCGGGCATCGTTCCCCGGTTCTCGCAGGGTGTCGCGTGAGATTTAGCAGCAGCAGCAGCAGTACCTAGTTTAGTGCTACTATTATGCCTTGATTATACTTCGTACTCTGTACTCTTTCATGCCTCTCGTTCCCCTGTTGTTTGTTATTAATCATCGAGGCCCCACAAACGGGCGGCTCGAGTCCTCCAGCTCAAACAATGGCGACTGATGAATCGGCGGCGACTGCTGTCTCAACTGCGGAGACTGATACGCCGAGGCGGTCAGCCCGGACAAGTCGCTTTCTCTGCCTGCGGCGGCGGCGGCGCCGTGGAGGCTCGACATGGAGGAGCCAATGTGTCGGCTGGCCGGAGTAGCACCGGCGTTGAGACTTTGCTGCGATGGCGTCGCGGGTAACTCTGAGATGGTCGTCGTCGTCGTCGCGCCGCCTACGGCCCCGGAGAATGCCAGTGGTGGTGATTGAGCGGGCGACGATTGCGCCATCTGCCCGGTGGCATGTCTGCTAGCGAAGCCTCCTCCTCCTCCTCCTCCCAGCAAGGTCTGCGACGCTCCTCCTCCCCGTTTGCCGTCCTGGGAGTCGGTCAGCGAGCCTTCTGGATAATAGGCGTCAGCTCTGCCCTTGCTGCTGCCGCCGGCCGCCATGGCTGAGTGCCTCCTCTTCCGCATTCTGATAGCCCAGCCGACTACCAAAGCTAGTATGCAGGCGCCCGCCACCGCTGCCACCGAGATGCCTCCGATGGCGCCCTTGCTCAGTCCCTCGTGCGTCGTAGCTTGACGCTGGCTGCTGCTGCTCTGCTGCGCGGCCGGGCCGCTCTCGCTCGTGCTCGCAGAGGGCGTGCTCACGGCAGTGCTCATCGTCGTTGCCATTGAAGAGGTAGGAGTGCTAGTGCCAGTGCTAGTGGTACTCGTACTGGCCGTAGAAGGGGAAGTGCTCGAGGCCAATGTGCTTGTCGTCGTCGATGAGCTACCTCCTATCAACGTCCAGTTGTTGAACGGAGCTCTCTGCGTCGGATTGGGGCTCAACCTCGCCCCTCCGACTTTCCCTACCGGACAGCCGCCTGATACGCATCCATTCTCGGAGCAGCATCCCATAAAGGGCGGCGAGGTGTCGCGGCAAGTATACCATAGAAATCCCGGGTCCATGCATTCCTGCGCCAGGATCTCGCTGTAGTCGTCGGGGTCGAATGATGTCGGCCTGAGGTCGTCGTCAGGGCAGAGACCGTCAATTCTAGTACACGGGTCGGTGGTGCAGCAGCCCACGAAGCTAGTCTCCTCAAGTCCGCAGTTGTAAAAGTTGCCAGACTGAGGGCAAGAGACTCTTAGAGCATCCCTTTTCATCAACATGTTTGCCATGATGTTGCCTGCTTGGTCTTGTTGTTTTGCGATGTGCCGGATGTTGATGGTAGTCCCAACAAGAAGCGATATGCTTCGGGTGTATTGGCCCCCCCTTTACTTGTTTGATAGGAGAATTTCGATCACAAGAATGACTGGCTGACAGCGGATTGGTATTGGTACCGACACGAGAACGAAGTTGACCTCCCTTTCTTTGTGCTTGGGATGGCAGCTCCACGGGACGCGGCAATACGCCCTTCTTTTTCTTCTTCTTCTTCTTCGCAACACTCTGGAAAGGCAACGCTTCTTTACAGGCGCACAGACACGAGAGAGACGTCGTACACGCTCCGTGTTTGTTGACACGATTGATGGTCAGTCCTCGGCGAAGCAGAGGGGCTTTGCTACGTTTTCTCTCCTCCTTTCATGCACCCTCCCGGTGCCATCGATCTGGCCGAGTGCAGAGAGACCTATCTCATTTCGGCCATTTTCCGGGTGTACGAGTATGCATCTCGTTAATGCCCGATGTCAAAAACGACAACTCTCTCTCTCTCTCTCTCTCTCTCTGTCCACCCTCCGAGAGGATTTGTGAGTTGGCTGTGCTGAAGTCGAAAGCATCTTTCCTAAGCCCCCTTCATCTTCACCTGCATCAAACCGTTTCAAAAATAAATCTTCTCTCCCACGCCTACCGGAAAAAGACTAGTCGTCTCTCGTCAAGAGAAATTAGAAAAGTGAGCAAAAGCTACGTCTGCTCAGATGTAGGGCAGGAATCGTGGTGCTTTGGGGAGAAACCTAACACGGAGTGGGCTGTTGTTGGCTGTTGGTCTTGTTGGTGACGGCAAGCGTGATATTTGTTTGCTGTTGGTCGACGCGTAGCAGGGGTCAACACTGCTATTTAGCCATCCCTGAAAGCATGTTTGCTCCTATTTTGAGCCTGTTCTGCCACGATTCCAAATATCGGTCCTCTCCTGTGGCGGATGCAAGTTGTAGGAAAACAAGGCTGTTCAGAACGTTATTGCCTTGAATATGCTGCTATCACATGAAGGAGTGCCGAGTGGCAATGAATGATAGAACAAGTATGAACGCTCAGATTCTATGTACAGAGCGTGCAACCTTTTAGTATTTGTCAAATATTTATAGTCGTTCCTACATGGGGTGATCCGGGGAGGTTTCGGGATACGGAGCGGAACCAACAATGCCCCTGATGGAGATGATGTCCACACCCAGGTGGCCATCGACGGTGCCTACCCCAGCAATTACATGACGATTAATGAAGAAGATTAATTACAAGGCTGCCACTGTCCACGTTGAAGCATGAGTATGTGAGATAACATAAATAAGAGCCCATAGGCAGTCGGCACAGGAGTTATATGGAGTTTTTCGCATCTCTTGCATGTCGTGCCTGTGACAGGTCAATGCAAATGAATAGTGAAGGGTTCAAGCAAATGGCTATATATTCCTGGAGTAATGGAAGAATATCTCTTATGTGATGAATTAGTGCACGAAATATGAAGAAATAACGAATGATCCTCTGAACAGCGAAAGCCGTGATGAAACTCAAATACCCATGTTGAGACTTATATCACCTGCACCAATTTCTCCAGCCATCTGCAATGTGACCACCGGAAATTTGTCCAACACACCGACTTCAGCCTATTAATAATACCGTTGGTCCATTCGGTTCTTGACAGATGTAATTGAACGCAGTGTCGATGTACAGTAGATGCCTATGGCAGCAGCCGTGGACGCCATCTAATGGCCAATGTCCTCAAATACAATGCCAGCCACCGTCAGCTACATTTGGACCCCGGGATATGATACAGTTACGCCCTGAAAGTTTCTTCTTCTTCTTCTTCTTCTCTTTTTTTTACGTCGCCTTCTCTTCACTTCCATGCAGCGCCTGAGTATAGGAAGCTATCGACGATCGCCCCTAGATGGGGCAGACTCACGCCCTTCATACCATAGGCCTCATGGTATAATTGAGCCCCCCTGTAGTCGAAGATCGAGGAGACTTCATATACACCGTATTCGTCTATGTTTGGTCATTTCTACAGACGGGACTTCTACCGGGCGCCTCCGATGTCCATTGCACTAGATATCAACGATGTTGACGCGATTGATCACAGTGAGAATATGTAGATATCCGCAATTCCTCGACAGTAGGACACACGAAAAGGGGTTTCAGACCATTTTGCAGGATGTCCACTGAGTGTCCTTGTTTCCACTTGGATATAAAGCCAGCAGGTAATGTAGAAAGAAAGCTGAATGCCAAAATGCTTAACCAGATATCCCAAAACCTTCACCGCAACAATGTAATATCCAAACGAGGTAGACAATCACCTATCACTTGATATACCTCAGAGGCACTCATTGACATTCTGACATTGAAGTGCTCCTGTTTGCCGCGTTATCGCTACAGCTGTCCTCGTAGTGACGCTCATGCCTGGGGTCAAGCAGCACCACAGGCCGTGGAAGCTGACGGTAATATAAAAATAAGGCTCGTATTCTGATTGGAACGAATTCTGCCTCTAAGTATATCCAAGCGTAGGCGAAGTCATGGGTTCGCTTTCTCCAAGGTCGCCTGTAAATCCCTTTTACGCAGCGCGGATGATGCAAAGCTTGCTGTTCTACACCCCAGTATCTGTGTTTTGACCTCAAGTCGCATCCTTCTTACGTTCTTTCTGGTGTTTAATTATGGGCCTAATGTGCTCGGGGAATATACATCGGAAATTCCCCGTTGGAAAATAGACTAGACTTTTGAGTAAGTCATATCGCCAGGCCTGATTACTTACCATCATGTACACTAATGGATAGAGTTGATGCATACCTTTTCTTTCTACTGATATTACTTCGTCGATGGTAGCTACCAGCAGTAGAACACTAAGATTGTAATAAGGCAGACTCTATATCAAAGCACCGTAAGCTGTATATTCGTATCTATTTTATGAATTGATCATAGAGCAATATGGGCATAGGAAAATAAGAAGCCTTACCAGGTGAGTGGGTTTATCCCGCGAAAATACCTTGCGAAGCACGGATACTGATCAGTCTATACATATTTTTTAATCACAGTATATCAAGGCTTAACAAGCGATCCAAAGCTTTCATGATATTTTCATCTTTTTTTCGTATGTACGTGCGCGTGTATAAACATAAGTCCTCTAAGAGGAACAAGAACAATAAATATATACATCAGAAGCGAGTAGAATATATACAAGCGCAGCCTACTCAACTGCGAGCCGCCCAATCATTCCTCAGCAAATCTTTTACTCGGCAATAGACCAGCTGAAGCCGGGGATGATGCTGCCATCGCCGTCAACGCCGCCAAAGTCCTCCCAAAGGTCCAAAGTCATGTCGATAGAGTCGGTGTCGCTGAGGTTTCGGTCGGCGACGGCAGCCTGCTCCGTAACGCCGTTGTTGGTCATGGTGATGATCTTGCCGCAGAGCTGGTTGTTCTGGGCAGAGCCGTACTGGTCGAAGATGTTGGCGGGCATGGCAATCAGAGGCACATTGTCAGGGACAACGCCGACGTAGTAGGTGCTGAGACCGCAGGCACCAGCGGTGTAGAAGATCTCGCGAGCAGTAGCCGGGTCATCCCAGCTGAAGATGGAGCCGTTGGTGTCCTCGCCAGAGGCAAGGATGTTCTGACGCTTGACAGTGGGAGCAGCAGAGGCAGTGAGGGCCAGCACGAAGGTGGCGATGGAGAGCGAGAGCTGCATTTTGAAGATTTGATTTGAAAGGTCTGGAAAATGAAGAGCTAGTTGAGTCTTCAATCGTTGTCTTTGAGGATGAGTGGTGGGCAAGATGAGAGGAAGAGCACACAGGCTTGCTGCTTTATATAGTTCATTTTCTTTGACTTCTATGCCCACGATGCTCATCGGCCTCTCACGATTCCCTAGTTCCCGTCCCAAGCAGCCCATCTTCTATGCAACCACGTGGAAAACGTTACCTCTCATTAACATTTCTGCAGGTACGGTCATGCCGATCCTTGGTTTTTCGCAGAATAGATGCCTCCATAGTTCGATCGGGAACCGCTCGGATCTTGCGAGCTTCCGCTTTGGTATCTAGCGCTTAGGGTTGCCAGACAGAGTGGTCCCCAAAAGGATTTTCTCACTTATACAGGATTTCCTAAAACAGGAGTTGGCCTCTCGCTTATTCGAGCTGACATATGACGATCTGCATAGGCTGATTCTGAAACACCAGCTTCTACTCTGTAGTATTTTCGTACTCGACTCGGAGCTCCACGCGGGATAGAGATTATAAACCATTCCAACTTGTGTTATTGATAGGGCGCAACCACCAAAATCGAGCTCATTACACTTCAGCAGCTGATGGTAATTAAGGCACTCAATACCCAGACAATGCTACCACATGCCGAACGCCAACGTTCAGAGTCGGCCCATTCCCACAGCTATACCTATTGGTAGAGTCTGATGGGTCTGGCGGGCGTTTCCAACAGACAATGGATCAGGCCAGGGAGCGTAAGCGCAGGGATGAAACAACACAGCCCATGTCTTTATATGGCAGGAGCCAAGATTATACTACTGCCTACAGCCACTGCATGAAATATAGTTGATGAGTATGAGTAAACAGGCAGTTTTCTTTACACACAGGAAGGAAATAGAACGTTCTACGTCCTATGTTCTGATGTAGCTACTAATCAACAATTGCTCTAATTCGGATAGCTATTCTGCGAGCAATACAGGCAGCTAAATTTGCTCGCTCAATATGTCCATTAGTAGCAAGTGGATAGATGATGAGTCTTCCTACGAACTGGCAAAAAGGTACCAACGCGATAGTCCCATTCAGTTAAGCGCTCAACAGATCCCTAGGCATCTGCGGTAGCCGCCCAGCTTCAATGGGTATTCCTGATCCCGGAGCCATCGGCATCGTGGAGTTGGTCTCATAGAGCATCAGGCAGCACTTTCTAGGGGCTTGATTCCTTCTGGGGATTATATCAACGCCTTAATATGGTAAAGCTTCCTACCCATGATTAGACTCATTTGTGGGTTGCAAACGGATTCCAGGCACGTTTAATCACTTGCGTCCTTCCCAAGCATGATGTTGACAAATAGTATGATCTCAGAATCAGATAGGCAGCCGCTTCACTATTCCAGCAATTGCTGTATTACCCTGGCAGAAAGTTTTACATGATGTTTTCACACGGTGGTGAAGTATCCTTGCAACGGTCACCCTGACAGGCCATTTCCAGGAAACTATTCCGTGTCGTACTACTTGAAGTATCCCGCGGAGATATGTGGCCACAGAGGATTGAGAAATTTGAATCCCCTAGCTTCAATCCTTTGTGCTCACCAAGATGATCACATCACAGTATCGTTACAGGTTTCCTCATGGGCCTGACGGTTACCGAGATTTTATTAATAGAACCATGCTCATTACTCAATCAAATGCCTATTTGCTCCTGTTTACGGACTGGTCTAATTTCACTCAATCCTACTCTGTAGAAGGCGCAGCAAACATTACATGTGACTAGGTATTGTCGGAAACAAGTGCTATTTCTCTAAGCCAAGACCAGCTTCACTTGATGGACTATATCTCCGGGACATTTGCTAGGAGTTTTGAAGGCATACCAAGGATGACCCATACGAAGCCCAATGGCTTTGAATAAACATTATAGCCTCTCTTGAAGCAATATGAGAGGATAAATGTGCCACTGTAACTGTAGTTGTGACATGTAGAACTTGATATACTTGGATCAGTCAGACCCATTGACATAAAGTAGAAAACTGTGGATGGAACGGAGCTCTTCGTCACGGTAGCGCTTGATAGACAATGATTTCTCCTATAAGCCGTTTCTAATTAGGCATAGGGCCGATACAGTACGTCGATCACATCAAAGATAAATGTCTATGCTAGGGAATTGTTATGCCAGATCTCGATGTAGGGTAGTTGAAGGCAAGCTTGAATGACGATCAATAGTCGTAGTATTGACGGGAATAAGTAAGCCAGAACGACTGAGAACTAGTACCTACGGTATGAACTGGACCACAGATTGGTTACCTTGCTAAGCCTACTTGGAGGATGTAATAATGTGCTGTACCATTGGCTAGGTTCTCCAAGTGACACCGATTCACAAAGATCATGGCTCTTGTCAATATACCCTGCTACAAGTCGTTGATTATATGGCTTTAGAAGGACATTGATGACAAATCGAGGTCTTTCTGTTCTTTTAAGACCAGTAGGTATATCATGGTCTGCATGCCTCCTAGATAGTGCGTCGCGTTGCTGACAAAAATGCCATAGGAAAGGCCAAGACAAGTCATGAGGTAGTAATGCTGAGATCATTCTACTCGGCAGTTATTATCACCACGGTGGATATATGATCTGCTGTACCTCGAGAGAAACAAGCTATTTGCTTGCCTCCCGAGTAACGAAGCAGGAGGAGACACTTTCCCCAGACCGGCACCTGCTTAAACCTGTCCAGGCTTTACAACTCGAACGGGTTACTCGGACGCTATACAGATACGGCCTTTGTGCAAAGCCTCCTGTCGTGAAATAGCCAGACTATGTGTCTGCGCGAACATATTGCGACACTAGCCAGCCAATTGGTCGCAACTCGCTGCAGCAGCCTGGAGGCTGTACGACCGTTTCATTCGTCAACATCCCTACACACGTACACCTGCACACACGCTCACTTGTTGAGACTCCTGCTGCCAGGTAAGCCCACCGAGCCCGTTCGCGCCGCCACGTTAGACACAGGACCTCCTATTGAAATGGTGAGTTTTGGAAAGCCCTTCATGGGGTCACGTAGAACCATGTTGGAAATATGCCACGTAAACGTCCTGGCTGTCGAAAAGCCTCGATAAAACATAGATTGGTCTTTTCCGCGGAACATTTTATTCCGACCAGTCTCTTCATATAACCGTTGCAAACGCTGCTATGGTCTCTTCGACTGGTCCTTTGTGACTTTCGTAGTGGTAGGACTCAAGAGGTTCTTCGGCAATGTACTCGTCAGTGACTTCTTTTCGTATTCGACACTCATCACTGCGACCTGGAAATCGAGCTTGTTCTGCCAATGATCAAATCGTACGGCAGAAAGGCAAATTGAAGATACCACAGATTCTTATCCCGACGTTAGCTGGTAGGGGTTTTCAAGCGTTAGTCATAGAAAGGGGCATGTTTCTGTAGCTATTTTTCGGCTTGCTGTGTTTTTGTGTTAGCCAATGCACCTGCGGATCAGATGATCTTTTTCTTTTTCTTTGTCTTTTTAGAGAAAAGGAGGAAACAAAGGGTGAGAAGACTTGGGATTTCGAGAGAAAAACAGCGTCACGTTTGGATACAAGAAGGAAAAATTTCCATCTTACCCTAAGTGTTTGCAGGCCATATCTCACCGCATTTTGGCGTCAGTCGTCCGAGAAGGGCGATAGTTAGGTATGCATACACCTTGTCTATGTACCTCGTAACGTTACACAAGCTTAATTCGCATGAGTGAGCATAATGGCATGCATCTAACTCTTGCATATATATGTACATTGATTTGGTCTTGTTCACTGTACCACCGCTATGTAGATGTAAAATGTGATTAACCATGTCTTATGAAGTTGAGGAATGCCCTCGCAATGGCCACGCCATCGTGCGGGATCGGCGCGCGTTTCAGAGCATCTTCGTATACGTCGTCTGGAAAGATGCCAGCCGCGTGTCTGTTATGGAGGATCTCGGTAATGATTTCATCAGTGAATTCGGGGTGGCCTTGAACGCTTATGTATCGACCAGGGCTGTACATGGACTGGACGGGACAGATGGCGTTGCCACCAAGGGGAAGGGAACCTTGAGGAAACTCGAAGACGACATCACGATGCATTTGTTGGATGCGCTGCAAATGATTTTCTACGTCAGCGCAAGCAATCATGCGTTGAGGCCGCGGCAGATTGAGGCCCATGTGAACTCACCATTTTATCGAGTTGGAAGATAGCCTTGCCCTTGTCGGTCAACTCGACGTCGGTCACGGCGACCTCCCACCCCCTATCACTCTTGCCGAGGCGCGCACCCATGGCTCTGCCAATGATCTGGTGGCCAAAGCACACACCCGCAACCCTGACACGGCCGGACTCGATGGCCTGCTTTACATACTCCACCAGCTTCAAGATCCAGGGGTCGTTGTCGAATGCCGTGTGGCGCGACCCGGTAATTAGGAGAGCGTCAACCTCGTCCAGCGGCGGGTACGACTGCATGTCGTCCACAATGTTGTGCGCCGTGATAGTGAGCACGTCGGACACCTGCTGCGGCGGGTCCATCGACTGCGCCGCAGCTGTCAACAGTGCAGTGAACACGCCCCTATACCCGCCGTACTTGGCATTGGTCTGGGGCTGCGGCGTGTCGGCCTCGAGGATGGCCAGCCGGACAGGTTTCGCGGCCGCGGCGCCGGGTGCGGGCTCGGAGCCGGAGACGGCGTCGGCGGTCATCTCGGGAGGGGATATGGAGAATACTATCGCCCTTTGGCCGAGAGTGGCGGAACGCGGAGAGTCGGCGGGACGCTGTTGGCCAGAGCTGGTCTCAGAGAAGCCGCCTAGCCGTGGAAGATGTCTCTATTGGAGGACGAGGCGGTACGGAGATGCGTAAGACGAGGAGGATTTGCTGCCAGGACGGCAAAGTTGCGAGGGGTTGCTGAGGGGATACGAGGAGGGGGTTTCAGTCTGGGAGCCCCGAGGCTTAGTCGTCGATTAGCATGTTGGCGACTCGATGTCCTGAGTGTGTCTGGATCGTGGAGCATCGTGGAGCATCGTGGAGCATCCCAAGGCCGATAGCGGGGGGAGCCGGACCGTGGACAGATGGGCCGCTACGGGGGGAGCGAGCGATTAGACAGACGGTGTAGGGATTGGCGGCGGAAGGCGAAAATATTGATCCGCGCAAACAAGTTCTTGGTGGGCATCGGGCTGGGCGTGCCGCTTGGGTTTGGCCGCCATTGTTCTTTGTTCCTGGAAATGGCGTCCTCTCGTTAGTCCAGCCAATAGCCACCTGGTGCGTGTTTAGGCGGTATGCTCGCTTGTTGCTGATAGAGGAGAGCTACCCGCATGCGCCCGAGCCCAGGAGCTTCTGCTGGCCCGGGACGCGGAAGCGAGAGGTGATACCGCGTGGATGGGATTTCGAACATTGTGAGTCACGGAGGCTTGTAACTGGCCCGCCTTCCCGGAGTACCGTCTACTTCCTGCCTAGTAGCACAGATACGCAGCATGGTGCAGGAAGAAGGCAATGCGGCTATCCGGAACACGACTGCATCATGTACAGACAGGTACATTCGACAAGTCGGCGACAGCAAGGTGCTTACTTAGGTACCTAGTATCCTAGTAGCCCTGCCATGTCCGTCTCCCATGAAGCCCAGACTGTCGGAGCCGCAAGGCCTCTGCTGCCCGTGATCACACGAGCTACGTATCTTTGCGCCCTCTTATCCACTCAGAGAAAAATCTTTTCGCGTTCTAGAAAAAAAAAAAGCAGAGATCTGCTAGGGTCGTGGGTAACGTAGCAGTTTGGACTCTTTCAACAGATCATCTCCTATGACGCTTTCAGTGGCTTCACCACCTCTGCCTCTGCTAACCGAGGCCTGCTATCGATAACGTTGGGCATTGGCGCGGCACGGCACGGCATGGCAGCAGCGATGGATCTCTTTGAACCCGCTGCGGCTTAAGGTACCTGCCAAGATAATGACCCAAACGACTCTGGGAAACCAACGGCCTACCCAGCAGCACAGGAAGGTGCGATGCAACAACATATCCGTCAGCCTCCTGATTCTATCACCTGCATTCTTCCTGGTCTTTTTCTTTTTTTTCCCTTTACTTTGCCTCTCACGTTGACATCAACCATTTTCAATTCCCTGCCTGTGATATGCTTTCCGTCTATCAATTCACCCGCGCAACGCACCCACGCATCCACGCATGTGAAATGTAATAATTTGCACGACATCCCCGGGCTAAACGACTCGACAAACGGCATTATCGCGAGGTCATCTGTCTTTCCCCTCCCTGCAGTGCAACATGTAACTGTGCGGGGTGCGTTTTGGGGTTTGATCAGTGAGCAGAGCTCTTGAAAGAGCTCTCCCCCACGTTCTCCTTTATCGAGCAGCCGATGAAGGAGGGAGCAAAAGCCACAAGTTATTATGCTTAATGCTAGTGGCAAATCGCGGTGTAAAAGGAGACAAGATCGAGTCACGTCGCTACAGCATGCTCTCAGATCGGCGAAATAGCTCCTGTATCAGCGCAAAGTCAAGCGCTTGGATCTGCTGAGAATGATGGCATCGCGCGGCTGCCAAAATCTCTGATTCTGGCCGATGCTCATGGTCGTGAGGAATTGCCTTGGATGAGCAGCATGGGAAAACTCGTGAAAGGCCGTCGCACCGCGCTGCCGACAGCGCGTGTCCAAGGCATGAGTTGCAAGTGGCGTGAAATTGACGAATAGTCGGTCGACACACTACCACTAGCACCACCCGCCCATGGGTGCAATACGCATCTTATCCAGCCAACTGGAGTCAGCTAGCTCAGGATGTGTGCTGCTGGTGGCGACACCTTGGAATTGGACGTATCCCGCGCTTTCACGCTGTTGCATTTCTCAACTCCGATGATAATCACTCGAGATAATCAGCACTGAGCTTGGCCGCATTCGCCTCTATGTGCAGCTTAATGAACAAATCAATTGAGCAGAAATATCGACGAATTAGGTCGGCAGAGGATAAAAAGCAAAGAGGGGACTGCATCGCATGCTTCGGGAGCTAAGTGATAGGCAAGGCTGAGAGAGCCTTCAACTGCTGATGGCAGCCCGACTACGGAGACCAGCATCGAAAATCAATTGCTCATTATCATTGGCAATTTCTTCGCGATACAGAAAAGTGATCCGCTTCAATGTATGCTCCTCTTCCTATGCCTCAAGGGAAGCCAATCCTGTGATGCCTCGTCAAGCCATGAAGAATTATGCAGCAGCAATGCAGGCGTCTAGACCACGATGCATTGTCCAGAAAAACCTCCTTCCCTAGTGCTGGGCTGGCTGACTCATCAGTGGTTGAAGGAAGACTTGAACAACAAATGCATACAGCTGGAGCACCAGATGGATAATTGCACATGTCGACTAATGTCCACCCAAAGCCCCAGATGCTATATTCCGAGAGCCACGCTGATGCGGGCGAGTGGCCTCGCGAGAGAGCGCAGGGACGCAGTGCCTGAGAGTTGGGCATCCATGGGATCCATCGATTGTACCGATACGGGTTCGCTATTTTCTCAATCGATCCAGTTGCAGCCACGAATTGGTGATGTGTCAATGGCAAGCTCTTATCCTTTGGGCGCTCGTCCAATCAGCCTGCCAGCGCATCCGGCAGCCTCCAGCTTGGGCTTAGAGCGCCGGTCTGGCGGTGACTTGTCCACTGGTGCCACCCATGCGCCCACTGACAGATCTAGCGCCAAGGCCAAAGCGTGTGTAAACAGGGGAATTCGTAACTCGTCTCTGTCATCACGGGAGCAGCGCCGCCGACGATGATGCCTACTACTAGTATTACTAGTCATAGAATTATAGGTCCCTTATTACTATTTTCAGTGAGGCGGCGCTCCCGGTACCAAAGGGCTGGGCAAAGAACGTGTGCGTGACTCCTAGCTTTGTCTTGTGCGCTGTTGCGTAAGGCAGCTCCATAGTTGTCTCAGGCAAGCCCGGACCAGGGACGGAGTCGGCTTGGCAGTTGCGCTTTGGAGGGGGTGACCGCTACCATGTGAAATTCACCGAGCCGTTGGCGATCGATTTTGGGCATCGCCAGGAACGCTCAGCATTAGCACGTAGCGTATGGGGTTGGCCGACGGTGAGAGCCTAAGATTTACGCGGCAGGTGGCCGAAAATGACAAAGCATCTTAGGGGTATTCCCATTGTTCCTCCTGTGGATTTTCATCAACCGTAAGAAAAAAGCGAGATTTACAGCATCGGCGCTTGAATGACCAAAAGCGGCCGGTGAGCTTGGCATCTCGAGTTACTCCATCGTCGCCCGTCGCTCGCCACGTAGCAGAGCGACGGAAATCAGCCGAACGACTGTCGTTCGTCCGTCGAAATTCTACTCGTGAGCCGGGCACTATCGGAAACGATGCTGGCGATGTCACAGGGACATCGGAGCAAGAAACCAAGGATGAACATGGACGGCAGGGGAATAAAAATAAAGAAGATGCAAGTAAATGAAGGCGTGGATAACACAATTTTGGGCATAACAAATCACGCTGACACTTTGCATACGAACCAACCCCGGCGGAGTACTATGGTGTCATCGATCTCATATGTGTCAGAACGCTGTGGACGCATCTCAAAGGTGGTGCGTCCTGAGAGGTCCAGCATGCCGCAGCGGCACAGGGGTGCCTCGCAAAGGCCTACCCCAACAACAGGATGCATCTAGCCTCTTTACCATGGAACAGATGCACTGGATACATGTATCTGGGGGGTTTTTTTGTTTGTATGGCCATGTATTGCCATGTATGAGTGAGCATGCACTCAACTCGGCCGTTGTAACCTGTGCCGCACAGCTGCAATGTCCCGACATGGACGTCCTAGAGGAAGTCGGTTCCAGGAGTTGCATGCCTCTACGGCCCAATTTCCTAAGCTCCTGCATTGTGCAGCCGCCATGGCGATTGGACGCTGGCGCGAAGCCGGGCGATTATTGGCGACAACGAGCCAGAGCAGAAGAGCAGAGAGGGAGGAGGGGGATCCACGAGCTGCGCGAGCAAGGGTCGCACTCAGAGGGGGTTGAACACGCGGCTGTCGACTATGCGGCTGCGGCCCATTGCGCTGGCATCTCCTTCTACCCTTTTCTGTGGCCTGGGTCCTTCCTTGGGCCGTCGCCCGCGACTGGGGCGAACTGGGGGCTCTGTTTGGAGTAAAAAATTTTCCCACTTGTCCCTTCGCTGCCGCTCGATGAAGCGCACTCCCCCGTATTTGCCAGCAAGTCGGTATTAGGCTGGGAAGTCGAGCCATTCCCATTCGCCTTACACACAGCCACCAGCGGACACTGCTGCTCTTCCCGGTTCACACGCCCCCTTGCTCCGTCGGCTCACCTCCACGCTCTCTGCTCACTCGCTCTCTAGGTGCTTGCATGCGTTGCTGTATCTCTCTTTGGCTCAAGGCGTGCATGCCGAACACAGTAAAGAGCCTGGAGTGGCTTGCCGCCTAACAGGTCCGCTAGGATGCAAGAGTGACTGGCGCATCCGAAGGTGAGATGACATAAACGGAGGGGGTCTGGCCTTTGTACATATATCACACCACGGGTACGATCATGGTCTCACGCTTGGAAGACTCTCGGCCTCACAGCTTGGTTAAAACCATTTGAACTTGGTCGAAAACACGCATCCTGCAATGTTATGACATCCGCTGCCGCCGGCATTCCAAAAAGTCGATAGAGCTTGCAGCTTATGTGCCCAATTGCATGACTGGGTGGCTTTGCATTCTGCCGCGTCTATAAACTTCTTGATATAAGCCGACACCGACTCTCACCTCCAAAAAGAGGTAAAAGGGAAAACCACATCAAGCGTCACCAACCTCAACACTCTTGTAACCTACGACGAGACATTTATCATCTCCATACAGGCCAACGCCTAAATCACATCTTCTAAGTCTTCCAACAACACCTAGGCTTCTAGCACGTCAGCAATGGCTGTCCCGACAAGGAGACAGGCTCGCGCAGCATCGAGGGCCGCCCGAACCACTGCTTCCAGCATGGCACGCAGCAGGAATTCGACCGCAGCTTCAAGCCGCTATTACGAGTCCAGTCGTCAGTACGACCAGACTTCCGGCTACATGTCTGGATCCTACTATGATGACTCTCGGCACTCATCGAGAGACACGTGGGAGCGTGATACATGGGAAGACTTACCCCCCTCAATTGTGGAATCCGCTTCGGACTCGTCTTCGTCCGTCTACACATACGACTCTGCCTACTCAGACGACAACTCCTCGGAGTCTCACAACGAATGCGACAATGATAAGAAAGAAGGAGAAGGGGAAGACTCTTCCTCATTGTCGGGTATCCCTCCCTCCACGCTGCCCCCGTATCACTGCATCCCCGCGCCTGAGATCTCGGTCCGGTCTTCCGACCCAGAGACCTTTGCGCATCTCTTCCCATCAATGGATCGCTTGTCCATTAGACATGACGACCGGACCGCAGACGGCAACATGAATCTTCGTGTAGATACTATTGTGCCGGATTTGTCATCCCGCCGCCGTCGCGCCGTCGCTATCCAGCTCTTCCACCTGCGCATGCATGACCTTGCCAAGCGAGAATTCTCTCTGAGGCGGTACTGTCGCGACTCTGGTCGTGAGGTCTGCAACTCCAAGGGCGCCAATCCCCGCCGCGAGCGCTCAACCTCTTCTTCTTCATCCTCCCTCTCCCGCTCCGTCACCAGTGCTCTGCGCTCGGTGAAGACCTCGTTCCGACGATCCAGTGCTGCCTCCACTGAAAAGTCTGCGGCTGTGTCTACCACCCCTAACCCTCGTCGTCCTTCAATCGGCAGCAACACCTCTTGGGGCTGTGGCGGCTCCATCTATTCCGAGGAGGCGGCAAGCTCTGACTCAGATGAGCCTAAGCCCCCCTCAGCCCGACCTATCCCACTCAACACACTTAAGCTTGAGTTTAGCAACTACGCTCGCGTGGACATCGTGCGTCGCCCAGGCAAGCAATATGACTTTCAGTGGTGGGGACACAACTACGTCTGGCGTCGTGTCATGGACAAGGCACTGGGCAAGGCCGCCTTCCATTTGATGCGCGACAAGGAACTGGAGCCAGTAGCCATCATTGTGCCTGAAGGCCGAAGTCCCAACCAGGTCGAAGCCGATCACAGTGCGGGCAACTGGATCCCTCCGTGCTACATGTGGATTTGCGACAGATCTGCTATTGACGCCGTGACTGACGTTGCTGAGTAAGTTCTTGCTGGTTCACACATATTTCCGTGATTCTTTTTTTTTTTTTTTTTTCACCTTTGGGCTTACTAACTTGGGCTCTAGTGTCATGATTGCAACCGGTCTCATGGCTCTTGTCGACGACTCCATCCTCAGCCGCTGGCCACCGGCCAAAAAGACTGGCACTCATACCCGGCCTGTCACGCCGGCTCGGCCCCACACCGCGCCCGGTGCGGCCACCACCACCATCACCACCACAACCACCGCTACTCCTACCGGCGCCAGCAACGCCACCAGCAAGGTTGCCACAGTTTCGGCCCCGCAGCCGCGACCAAAGACATTTGTGCACGGACTGTTGAACAAAGCCCAAACGTTCAGTCCCCTCCGACTCGGAGGACACACCGTCCTCGCCTATTAAACGACATCGACAGATTTACACATTACACACGCATCTCTCACAGACACAGACACGACCATGAAAAATGAACAGAAGGACAATCGGTGCGAATCAACTCGGCCGAGTTGTGATCCCATGATAAAGGCACAATGCAGCATGAACGATGAATTTACGAAACAAAGTAGGAATGATGGATCCGCTCCTCATTGTCCATTCTCTACCCTCACATTCTTTCAGCCTCCCCTTTGTCACATCTACAAATCTTCTCCTTTGTTTCAAATCGCATGGACGGAAAAGATAAAAATGGTTTTTTTTTATGTATGAAACTCTACATTAGCGAGCGACTTTTTTGCATTTTTTTGAAATTTGTTCCTTTGAAGCGCGTACTTTATGATGAGCGAAAAAAATTTGGGAATCTGCATTTTAGCATGGGTTGGGACATATATAAAGGGATACATCTATACATACATACATTGGCGCCTGGGATCTTTTGTCTTGGTTTCTTTTTTTCTCCTACCACGCGCTACAAGATTGACGCGCGAATGGGTATGATGGGATATGACTTGATATGACAACAATTTATATATATATATTCGGTATATACAACTGGGACTACTTGCAACTTGATATTATAGTGAAAAATGACAATATTTCCACTTCATCATACGTGCGGTCATGTTTTCTCGGGGTAAAGTTTGACCATTTGATGAAGGCTGAATTGCGTTTGTTACTGTGCGTCTAGATATAATCGCCCTGAGTACTGATCCATGTTCCAAAATCCAGCTTCATCAGCAGTCGATTGATCCCTCCTACCCTCACGGGGATATACTTTTCGCCATCGCCATACTCTTCCTGCCCGTCCACCGTGCCATCCAGCCCCTCCCACCGCGCCAAAAAGTCTGAATCACTCTCGAGCGCGCGAAGAGCCGCAATGACATCCTCTATGCCCTGCCGTATCTTGCTCTCCACGCCGCGGAGCAGCGCCATGATGTGGCGCTCTTCGCGGTCGAGGTCGGTGAAGGAGTCGAGCACGCCGGCGTCGGTCTCGAGGTCGATGGAGGTGAAGATGGAATGGAGTCGCTGGATGTGCGAGACGAGATGGTCGATGTGGTTGAGGAGGGTGTAGAGGAGGCTGGTGACGGTGGGCTGCGTCAGCAGCAGGCGGTGGACGAGGGTGCGGAGATAGAGCGAGTGGGCGGTTGCGAGGGTTTGTGGATCGGGGGCGGGTCGGGACAGGAGTTTGGAGACGTCGTTTGCGGTGGTGCCGTTGCCTGCGGAGCCTGGTCTCCAGTCGGTGGCGATGCTGTGCTTGGCGGAGTGCGCGGCTGGCGTGGCTGCGCCGGAGCGGCCCGCCTCGCGCCGTCTGTCTCTGCCCGTGAGCCAGGTGAGGAAGCCTTCCCAGAGACGCTCGACGATTTCCGTCTGCAGGTATGCCTCCGTCTCGGCCAGGAAGAAGATGGCGGCGCTGGCGGTCGTCCAGGAGCTGCGGAGGGCTGTGCCGCGGGCTGACCACCGCTCTCTGAGGACGCCGGCGTACTCGTTTGCTCCTCGGGGAGCAGGGTGGTGCCGTCGTAGGGATGAGATTTTCCACAAGTCTGTGAGCCGGATGTGTGCTCGACGCATGGATAGGAGATATGAATTGATGCAGGAGTAGAGCTGGAGGTCTGATGGTGAGATGACCATGTCGAGGGGCGACGGGAGCTGTATTGATAGAGTTGCGGGCACTGAGAAGAGGAGGTTCCGAAACGGCGACGAGGCAACTAACTTGGCCTCATCGGCATTCAAACCCCGACTGACGCTGACAGGCGTCAGGTTTGCCGTGGTGAGGTGTAGCCGGAGCAAGTCTCTTGCCAACTCCAGCAGCTCATCTTCTTCTACTTGATTTCGCTGCATGGCTACCAGGACGGCCCACGTCCTTGCTAAAACGGCAGACACTTCGCCGTCCTTGACGGTCACATTCTTCATGCCATTGTCCTTCTCGTGGGCCAGGTTACCTGCTCTCCGCCAGCGGTTTCGAATCCTATCGTCCGCTTCCTGAGTCAAAGCCATGGCAAATTCTCCCCGTCCCAGCAGGAAGAATTCTCGAAGGAGCTGCAGCATCTCAATCACCTTGGCCGTAGGCAGAATCTTCTGTAGCGTGTTCTGCGAGAGGGACAGTCGGATGGAGGTGATTGTTCTGGAAAACGTGGCGCTGTTGATGGGGAACGACAGGCTAGCCAGCTCCTGGAGCTTTGTAGAGAGATGGTCCAGACCGCCCATGCCCGAGTCGACCGTTGCTCGGACACGCGTGTGGTTGAGAGACTTGCCGATGAACAGCATGGAAGCTGCTGTTGATGGCGAAACAAACGATGGTAAGAGCTCTGGTTCGTATATATACTGCAAAGAGGTCAGCTTTGGAGTAGGCAAAGCGGGGAAGAATGGATTCGATCGAGATCATAAGCATACCTCAGCAGTCCCCTCCACTTTCTGGATGAAAAAGTCGTTGCCTCCCAAGTTCGGCAGTCTCCCATAGAGAACCCAAGCCGATACCTGTTTCAACCACGCGGTCTCTGCGACCTCGACCAAACTCGTCGCCGCTTCCTCCACATCCCGATAGCCGCTCAACAGCTCCGTCCTAAGGCGATTCATGATCTGCGATCCTCGACATGCATTTCCCTTTTCATCTTTGGTCATCATAAACTGCACAATGTCCCAAAGCCACTCGAAGCGCCTTGTCCATTGGGTAAACTCTCCGATGACAGCCGTCAGAGGCACGATATTGTACTCGCCCACCAGCTCGGGGTCTTCCTTCAATATGCTCTCTTCCACCTCGAGAATCTTGCGCTGAAAAGCAGACAAGTGAATCGACTGTATGGCCGTGCCCACGGCTCGACATATCGTCGAAGGGTGCGCGCCGGCCGTCTGTCCGGCGTACTTGATGAGCTTGATGTGGATGTCGCTGAGATGCGCCGCCGAGGCTAGCAGCTGGCGTTCCGAAGGAGTGACGCCGGACACCGGGCCCGCATCGGCAGAGCCGGCTCGGAGGAGAGGCGACGGATGCCCCGAGAGAGAGAGGAGGATTTCGTGGAGCATGGCTCCGGCACGGGGGATCTAATTGGTATGCAGTCAGAGCTCTGCGATTGACCAGTCTTGGGTGTTAAATGACGGACCTCTTGTTGGCTTTTTTAGATTTAATCGAGTCGCTTATACGCTGGAATAAAAGAATAATGACGCCCAAGAGCTCGTAGCGGCACATTGATCGCCGTCGCGACGCTCACTCTGATCTCTGAACAAGATTGCAGTTTGGCGGGGTCAAGGCAGACGAAGGTTTGAGGGCGAGGAAAAGCATCTGTGCTGCTGCGAATTGCGGTGAGTCTCCTCCACGATTATCCTACAATCGTAGCCAGTCATTAAAAAAAAATCAAAGAGCGCAATGCTTATGCCCGGGCATGGCTGCAGAGGGATGGGCTGCAAGCAAAAAGAGCGCCAGTCGCGACGCGTTCGTTGCCAGACGCTGCAGTGAAACCATCGCTAAGTTGAGAACGTGCCGTCATTGTTCGTCCGCGTGCGCACGTGACCACTCATCTCAGTTACAATAGAGCTCAGCCCAACCGATAGCTTCAAGCTGCAAAGGAATAAAATGATGCCGCTAATTGCTGGCAAAATTCATGTCAATTTCAATCTGTTCTACAAAAGTCGATTAAATGCTATAGAATGCAGCAGCCGTCTCTCGTATCAGTGGTATCTCGATGTATCTTTAATGAAACAATATCTCCAACTCACTTCCGGGCCGGCTTCTTCCCGTTGGCATCCTTACTGCCAGGGAATTTCACATCACCCCCATAGGTGTCATAATAAGAGCTCGATTCACCCTTGCCGTTGCCATTGCTGCTTCCGTTACTGCTTCCATTACCGTTTGCTTTCCCGTTGCCATTGCCATTGCCATTCCCGCCAGAAACGACAGCTCCATTCTCGCCTCCGACAATGATCTGGCCTCCGCCCTTAACCTTACCGACCACCATGCCCTTAGCGACGCTCTTGAGTATGGCGCGCCGAGACACGCCCGTAACGTCAATGTAGACGAGACCGACGTTTTTGAATCCGCCACCCAGATTTCTTGATAGTTCGCCAGCTTCGGGGCCCCAGCGATGCCCAACAACTGTGGACACGCTAGCTGTCGTGCCAGATAGCAAATTCCGTCCGGCTTGCTCTATGCCGTCGACAACTGTGTTGAAAGCCATCATGCTCTTGTTGAGCATGCCTGGCTTGTAAGTGTCGATGACGTTTCCGTCTTTGTCGAACCCCCGAGCCCTGCCATCCTTCCGCTTCGTCACGCTGGCGCCAAAGTTTTGAGCAAACGAATTGATTGAGCCGATCGTTTGGGCCGATAGCGAAGCAGCCTTTGTCGAATAGTGGTTTATCCGGCGTATGTGCTCGTGCGTGGTGGGCGCAAAGGTCATGGGTTTAGCAGCAGGCTTGGTGCTCTTGGTAAAGTTGTCGGCCTGGTTCTGCAACGCCTTGGCAACGTAATCGGACGTGGTGATGAGCAGTCGTGAGGCCTTAGTGGCTGAGGAGACGATGGTCGATTTCCTATATGACGGATGCATCTCTTCTTCGACATAGTCATAAGCCGGCTGGACGGAAATGCTGTGACTGCCATCCGCTGGGAGCACAATCTCGACGGGATCTGCAGACGAGGTGAGTAAGGCGGTCGATGGATAACGGCTAGGGTTGGCGCTTTACCTTTAGATCCTGGCTGGATAGCACTATCTTCAACCACATTGAAGCCATCGCTCAGCTCGCCCATGACGCTTCCATCCTCTTCGTCGACAAGCACAATCCTTCCCCCCACATGCGAGCTATGGCTGCCCTGAACATAACCCTCACCAGGGTCAAAGGCGGCCGGGTTATAAGCAGGCAGCTCTTCCTCCGCCGCCTCCCGGGCCTTGGCCTCTCGCGCCTTGGCTCTGGCGGCGTCAGATGGCCTGGACTTGGGCTTGGCCGGAGGTGGCGCTGGAGCTGGAGCTCGTTCTAGAAATGCAGTGCATTGCGCAAGAATCGTCTCAAAGGTGTCAACATCCTCTTGCACCCCAGGTCTGCTGCCGAGCGTGGGGAACTCTATGCGTGTGAATGCGCCGTTGTCAGGACCGAGGTCCCATCGCGGAATCAAGTAGCTGCTTGGGGGCTGGTGATAGATTTGCGTCGTCGCCGGCAGAGGAAGGTCCAGCTCGGGAGGTAGGTGGAGATGGAGATAGAAGTCTTGCTCCCCGTTGCCGATGCCGGTTGGATCTGCGAAGCCCGAGGAGGTCGGCACCATCAGCAGCGACAATGTTTGGGGCCCCGAGGGCGTCAGCGACTGCTCGGTGCCATTTGCGATGTGGTAGGCTTTGATGCCCTCGACAGAGTAGAGCAGCTTCGGATCCTGGTCACTTGAGTTAGCCGGGTAGTGGGGGAGAGGGGTGCAAGTATTTATGCGGGGGGGAGATTGCTGCGAACATTGTGTCCAGAGGCCATGGTCGTCGTGAGTATGGAGATGAGAGAAACTGCCTAAATTATCAAGACTATCCGGAGAATTGTTGATAGCCGTTGGTTGAGCGCCACCAGACAATGAGGGCACCAGATCAAATACTAAATGAAGGCAAAGCAATGCGATGCGATGCGCTATGGCGCGGGGTTTTTCAGCGGGGTTGTTCAGCGCTTCAGGGGATTTCTCAGTGGTATGTTGCCTGCAAAGCAGTGAGGATACCCAAATTGTGGACAGGAAGCAATCGCAAGATGCAGGAGAAAGATTTCCTGTTCTTCCAAAAAGAAAAATTCATGAATAAACAAAACCGCCAAACGAGATAAATAATATCCAGAGGCGAGCGGCCATCACATGCAGCATCCACCGTCGTCATCACGCCGGTTCTTGGTTGGCCGCGCAAGCGCCAAAGTTCGAAGTTGGTGTTGGTGACGCCTCTGGTGAGAGGAGACGTCATTCATTGGCCAAAGTCGCCACACTTGCTAGCGGGCCCAACAAAGCCAGGGGCAAGTTCATTGTGCTAAATTAAGCTTCTACGTTAGAACAGGAATTGGACGCCCTTATAAGTTAGCTTAGATGAGACGGGGACTTGAGGCGTATTTGTGTGGGGTTGAGTTGCGCGGAGTTACCCTGGAGGCAGAGTCAAGGAATCGCGGATTTTATTCATACGGAGCCATGTATTTGAGCTTGGAAACGATTGTGAGAGTAGGCGTATAATATCGATATCGTCAGTGAGCAACACTCTCACTATAATGATGAGGTTCTAACATGTCGTAAGCGGACATTATGGAATGGTCACGTGAGGCTATCTGAGCCATTGCTAGCAGCACAGAAACCTTCTCATCCTGGATCCGTACAAAACCACTTCTCTGCCTCTTGCACCCAACGATTTCGGACAACGTATCCTCGAAACCAACGCAACTCAGTTCTGCTTTGAGAGATTGATAACGAGGTTCCTGGTTGATTTACGAGTTCTTTCAGCCATGGCTCACGGCATTGGTCATATTTTCCCCTCATTACAACTAGCATATGAATCTCGCATACCTCCAAGTCCGTTCAATGCTTTGCAAGCACCTTGCCATTCTTATTCACCACCGTGATTGGCAATGTTCTTCCATGCAACACAGCCTTGTCTACAACACCGTCATCGTCCCAGCTGAAGTCAACCGTGCCTCCTCCCCTCAGGCTGCCTCCCTTGACGCTACCGCCGGCCCACTCTTTGGGAATGGCCGGTCCAAGGATAACGTTCTGAACACTGTCGTCTCCCCACCTCTTAGGTAGGTCAGTGTACAGCATGGCTAGTGCGTTTGCTGACAGGCCAAAGTTGGCGTCGATCTGGAACGGCAGAGCGAGCTCATACGGCCAGCTGCCCGTAGTATATACAGACAGTCCGTTTGCCGCAAAGTTCATGTCGATGGCGTACTTGAGCTCCAGGTAGGCCTCGTCAGTAACGCCGAGCTGGCCCCAGCATGCTCCTCGCCATACTTTCTCCCAGCCGGTGTTGGAGTCGGCGGTGCCGTTTCCGCGTGAGTACAGGCTCGTCGCCACAGCGTCAATGACCGTCTTGTTGTTGCCGTGGACACTCGAGATGACGTAGCCGGGATAGAACCCATAGAGATGAGAGAGATGGCGATGCGTGTCATTCTGAACATCGATATCAAGTTTCCATTCTGAAAAAAAGGATTAGAGCCGGGACGGCCTGGACAGGAGTGACCATGGTGAAGCTTACCTTGGATCTGGCCCCAGCTGCCAACACGGACCCCCGGATCGAGCTTGGCATAAGATGCCTTGACACGCTTCAAAAAGGCCTCATCCGTATCACCCGACGCATCCCAGTCTTTGATGATGTGGTCAAAGAGCTCCCAAATCACTTGCTGGAATTGGGAACACCCAAAGGTCTAATATAGGCTTTTGTTAGCTTGACCTTTTTTCAACTGTTTCGGTAGGCTTACCGTCGGACCATGTTCCGGAGAATTGCAAGGGTTGGCGACCAATGTCCCGTCTTTAAAGTATTCGTCTGTGACCAGCAGGTCTAGCCAGAAGCTCGCAACGCCCTTCATCAGGGGATAGCCCACGGATGAATACCATTGTTTATCACGGCCATAATCATAACGATCCCAGACGTGGGCCACTGTTGACAATAATCAGCAAAGTTTTTTTTTTTCTTTCGCCACCAATGGTCTGCCAAAACCTACTCATCCACGCGACGTCGTGCGCAACGTCCGACCACGTCGCATCGTTCTCTTGCCTACTGAATATTAGATTCCTCCACACCATGCTTACTTGCTCCACAACTCACGCCGTGTGTCCAAAGATATTGGTATTTGTGAAAGCAACCCAGCCGCTGACGTTGTACCAAAGCGTAGCAGTCTCTGTTCCACGGGGAACCCAAGTGTAGGTCATAAAGTCCCACAGAGGGCTCGTGAGACCACCTAAGCCCATCTTCTCCACGAGCCAATGGTTCCTACGGCGCGTTTAGCATTCCGTCAGATGACTTGTACTTTTCGAAGCCGGCATATAGCTAGAAACAAGGTCATGGCCACTTACATCTGCACGTTGACGTCGATGTGGTAGTCAGAGCTCCACGCCGGATTTCCATCAGGCGCCCATGACCCTTGCAGATTCGGCGGCAAGGATCCAGGCCGAGAAGAGGCGATAAACATGTATTTACCATAGTCAATCAACAGATTCTCCACAAACGGGTCGCCTTTCGCTGTCTCATAGTTGGTGAGCAGAACAGCGGTGTCGACCTCTGCGGAGTGATTGGGATCCGGTAGATCCAGAGTAAACTTGTTGAACCACTCGCCGTGGTCTGCGACATGTTGCTGAAGGATCGTATTGTAGTCTTTCTTTGACACTGCATTCACAATTTTGATAACACCAGGGTACGGATCAGTTCCACGAAAAGAGTAGTTGTTGGCTGCGTTGCCTTTGGTCGCATCATACTCTGTGCCTGAAGCTACGACGATGCTAACGGATTTAACAGACTTTCCGCTGATGACTGTCTGGCCGTTACTATTGCAGGTCGTCTTCAGTCCGCTAGAAGGAAGAGCGCGGGCCTGGGCATCAAACTTCATGCCAATGAGGCCCTCGCCTTCGTCCGCGACGGTTCGTCCGCTAAGCCAGACACCGTCGGACGAGCAATTGACAGTAGAGGGCGGATCGGTGCGGTAATTGTCGACTAGGCCGAAGGTAATGTCGGGCAGCGCTTTGTTGGAACTGACGTGATAGACGCAGACTTGGTCGGGATAAGAGCAAAATTGCACACTGAGAAAAGCATTAATGGGCTTGTCCCAATCCTTTAAACATTGCGAAGATTGATGCAATACGTACGTGGAGAAGGTTGCTCCATTTGCCGTGAATTCAATGGTATGCAGAGCAGTCTCTAGGTCCAGCGTTCGCTTATAGTTGGAGTACTCTTCTATCCCAGCAATGGAGACTGTGAGGTTTGCCAGAGCTTCATAGGAGCCGTAGTCTGCGGATCCGCCATACAATGCCGACTCATCTAAAGGCACAGAGTCAGCACCTTTCTTTAAAAAAAAAAAATCACACATCCTAAGGCACATACCTCCCGTTCCATTCTGGAAGATGGCCTCCTGAATGCCCGGCACATAGTGAGCGAGCGACGATGAAGGGTTACCTCCAGTGTAGCTCTAATGACAGCTGTGTTATTATAGGTCTCAATCTTTGCTAATTCATCTTGAGTGAGCATCGTACCGAGTTTGCAAATGGACCGCCACGCCAAATGCTATCATCGTTGAGGCAGAGCAAGTCATTGCCGGGAATTCCCAAAGGCAGACCCAAACAACACATCAGCCAAGTGCCACACAATCAATCCATCATCGTCATCTGTCTCCTCACCTCCTTGTCGCCCGTTTCCAATAGTGTAACCAGTCATCAACACATTTCCAGGATCAGCCGGTTTCCCTGTCCAAAACTTCCTTGCCGTTACGCCGCTTTGACCCACGGCCAGCGCAGTCACGATGGCGGCCTTCATCATGGCGATTTCCTTCAGTCAATCTGATGGCTAGAAGCTCCCAGACCATCCCTAGCCACGGCGGCGAAATGTTCATCGAGCCAACAGCAGGATTTATGCAATTACATGGCTCCCCAAACCGACGGCTATTTAGACGATGATGCGGGGAGCAGCAGAGCAAGGATTCCCCACAATCCGGAATAAACGCAATCAACTGCCGTTCCTGGGGAATGACTGGGTCACAACCATAATGCTACTCTTAATAGCTTGAAAATCGGGTCCTCATCGCTCCTGGGGATGGTGATGATCGGCACGACGAGGCCATCCCCGCATCTGCCCGATGGCTAATTTTCCGCCATCGCGGGGAGACTTGGCCTGCCAAGGTGCGTTATACCATCTGGGGAAATTCCCGGGAACCTTTGGTTATGCTCGATATAATGTGCATATAGAGTCGTAGGGTGAAATGGCGACGACTCTTCTCTGCTTGGTTATATGATTGGGCTTGGTCATATTATTGTAAGTCTAGGCCTGAGTTGACTTGTGGACCGTGTCATGCGGAATGTAGCCGTTGTTCCCGGTGGAGCGAAGGAGTTAAGGTTAGTGAAAACTATGGTTTCCTATTTCATGATAATGGCTGCCTTACAATATTACTCACCTCACATGGAACTAATTTGTCATGACGGATGATCTCGGGAGCTCGTGACTCCAAGACATAACGTACATCAAAGATGAGTCTTATGTAAAGTTTCGACTCTCATAGCCGTTTGCCAAGATGGTCAAGATATTCATGTGCATAGAGCCCGAACATTCATAACTTGGTGCCGATTTGGTGAGTTATGTATGCTGAGCGTGGAATTAATTTCACAAGTGGGACCTGATCAACAAGGGTTGGGCTATTCGCCCTCGCCCTCTTTTCTCGTGGCATAGACTTGTCTCTCATTGAGTTTCAACGCACTTGAGCTGTTGCCTGATTGGAGAGACAAAAGGCAGAGACAAGAGGATCGGTAATCACCTGTACTATAATTAGTTTCCCTCACCGTATTACGAGTTGCAGATTGAGACAGCCGAGACCAAAAATGGTCTATCATTATTGATCAATCATTTAGTTTCATAAAGTCGATTATACTTTAGTGTATACCTATTCACATACAATTCCTTTTCCAAACGATGCCAATATGTCCTGATCAATGCCGAAATTTTTAATGTAAACCTCCCATGTATCGCGTTTACTCCATTTATCCCTGATTTGACCCTTTTCAATCCTCATCATTCGTACCATCATGATTCCCATTTCCGGTTTTCCTTTGCTTCTCCTCCTCGGACCTCGTGTCAAAGCGAACTCTACAACTGTGGCTGCAGTCGGCACAGGGTGTAGAATCAATAATATATGTCAACTCCGTCAACAGGTTCAACAGCTTGCGAAACGGACACCCCCATGATGGCTCTGCATCCTCGCCGTGTCGTTGCTTGTGGTTCTCGCAACTAGTCCCAGAGTTGGGAATAGGAGCCTGCTTGGTCGTCTTGTGGCGCCACATGCCGTCCCAGTAGACGATCCTGTTGATGGCCCTGGTGCAATCTTTTTCGTACGGGCAAGGACAGAGGACGTGGCACCAGTAAAAGGTACACATGGTTGTTGAGGCTTTCTTGATGTTTGCGGGGATTGATCCCATTCGTCTGTCGTTACGAACAAGATGTGCGAAAATCGATAGGACATGCCTTTCCTATTGAATTTTTGCAATGAAATAGATTGAATCTTGAAAACATGTTCGTAAAGGTGAATCGGGCAAAGTATGCTTAATAAATACTAACTGGGAGAAAGGCAGAAAAGGTTATAGACTCTCCTGAACAAGAAGCAAAATGGACGAGGCCAAGGTGTAAGACATTGTCTTCGTGCGACGTGGCGGTATGAGGATTGCTGATCCGCGGATGCGCAGCCGTAAGACATGTATCAAATACCACACCGCTCAGAGTCAAATTTAAGATTAACATCATCTTTAAGAAAGGGCCTATTGACTTCTAGAACCTATTGACCGCCATTAGATGGCATTCGGAGATGAAAGTCCGAAGTTTCAGCAAGGGCAGAATTCTTTCTTTTTCTTTTATGACACTTGCCCCGGGAGACTGATGTTTTTCCTGTAAACATGGCAAGTGAATCAAGTTGCTGAGTCTGATACGTGTCAAGTTTCTCAATTGGTGACCGTTTGTATGATAACTGTGCGTAGAGACTAGGTAATCAAATTGCTTCCCCTCCATAACAGACCATAGTCAATGGAACGGAGCTGCTTGAACTAACGGATAGACACACACTTCCCTCAAGACTCTCACAGCAATTTGAACATATGTCATCTTTCTATAGGGCAGGTGTGTCGGCATACGGGTTCAGCGAATCGCCCCGTTTACCCGCAACACCAAGCTCATTGACCAGCTTTCGAATCTCTCCCGTCTCCTCCGTAGTCAGCTTGACCTCCTGAGCCCCCCAGTTATCCTCGAGGTACTTGATTTTCTTGGTGCCAGGAATAGGGAAAATATCATCACCCTGTGCCAGCAGCCAAGCAAGAGCCAGCTGAGAGACATTGCATCCTTTCTTCGCAGCCACCTCTTTGAATTTGTTCACCAGCCGTATGTTCTTTTGCAGGTTTTCTCCTTTAAACTGCTCAACCGTCTTTCTGTAGTCCTTCTCTCCCAGATCGCTCGTAGAAGTGACTTGCCCCGTAAGGATGCCGCGGCCGAGAGGCGAGTATGCGACGGTGGCGACACCGAGCTCTCGACAGGCTTTGAGGAGGTACTTGGACTCGGGGCCTTCAATCTCCAGAGCCCATGGGTTGTATTCCACCTGCACTGCGGCGATGGGGTGGACGGCAAATGCGCGACGCAGACTGTCGCCCGAAATCTCTGAGAAGCCAATGTGCTTGATCTTTCCTTCGCTGTTGCCGTCTGTTTAGTACGGATGATAATTCATGATAACAGAAGGGGGTGCTTCTTACTTCTTCAGCTCCACCAGAGCTTGCACTGTCTTCTCAATCGGCGTCTTTTCGTCGACTCGGTGGCAGTAATAGAGGTCAATGTAGTCAACGCCGAGGCGCTTCAAGCTTTTCTCGCACGCTTGCTTCGCGTATTCTGGCGTGCTGTTCACGCTCCCCTTGTAGGAGCCATCGGGCTGGGCTTCCGCCGTGAGGCCAAACTTGGTGGCCAAGAAGATGTTGGGACGACGCTCAGGGTGCAGCTTGAGCCATCTGCCGATGAGGTCCTCGTAATCACCGTACACGTCTGCGGTGTCCCAATGGGTGCAGCCGAGCTCGAACGCGCGGTCAAGCACGGCAAATCGCTGTTCATCGTCTCTGATGGGTTACTCGTTAGCAAACCCGTACAGCGTGGTGTATGCACCTGCTGAAGCTTTACCCGACTTCACCGTAGCAGTCGATGCCAATGCCCATGGCACCGAAGCCAATGGCGGGAATTTCGGGGCCGTATTTGCCCAGCTTGCGAGTGAGAATAGCAGGCATGTTGTATTAGCTTGACGATTCTTGGATCTTGGTGCGTTTGATTCAATGAAGTTGTTGAAGAGTGCTATGATGATTCGAGGAATGGAGTCCGTATGATCAGTGTTTATATACCAAGCCCGGCTTTCCAACAGCGAAGGCGTTGCACTCTTGTGCCAGCTAGATTAGGAAGCTTTTATGACCATCAAGTATGTAAAATCGGTATCTTGAAACGACTCCGCCAAATTTGTATAGCGACAGGAGCAATGCGCCTTGGAATGCAACAGTGACCAGCATTGAGTCCGTAAAAACCGCTATATCCGAACACCACTGGGGCTCCAATGGACCTGGAGTCCATTTTAAAGCCTTCCCGACGTATGAATACTGTAATCGACCACCCACGCACAGGGCGCTCCTATCGGCTCCCTCCGGCCCTCAAAGCTCCGGACCGGCGCGCCATTCGAGCGGAGTAGCGGAGAGGCGGTGGGGCCAAGGGCCGGGAGGAAGCGAATCGATGGCAAGCCCATGAATTAATTTGTCTGACGACAAATTAATTAGGTAGCTTATTTGTCAGCTCCCCCAGGCCTTGGAGCAGGGAGAGCTTTCATCCTGCGAGCAAGTCCGCAAGCTAGGGGGGGTGCTCGAAAGACAAATTGTATAAGACAAATTTATTGGACCTATCACTGACAGTGACCAGAGCCCAGCGATTCATCTTCCAAAGGCACGCGTATCCTAACGTACCGTATCATAAGATCTCACCTGGCCATGGATAAGGGCGCAACGGCCGGGCGGCTGCATAAGGCGGATGCACCAACGAAGCGCCGGCCCGGTCGTCCGCGTATGAAGGACAGCCTGCCGGCAGATCCAAATGACAACTCGGTAAGTGGAACCGAAGAGCCAGCTCAATGTCTCTCTTCTTCTCTCCCTCCCTCATATTAATCATGTGCATGTCGCGCACAGGAGTTGGCTAACATGGGATCACTTCTCTCCAGCGCCGCGCACGGATGCGGCTTGCCCAGAGGTCATATCGCAACCGCAAAGAGAATGAGCTCGCCGCGGCAAAGGCTCGCGCAGATGCGCTCCAGAAGGCCCTTGACAGTTCCATGGATGAATTCTCCAAGATGCATGAGCTTCTCCTCGACAAGAAGAAGGAATTGCCGCCGGACTTTGTGCTGCAGGCGAACAAGACGGCCATGAACATCATAGCCATTACTAGGGCTGCCGAGGCTGAACTGCCGGTATTCGACTACACCACCGATGATGCTTCGGAGCAGATCAACGGCGGCGTGTCTCGTAATGACAAGAACGAAGACTCCATCTACATCATCACGGGCGACTCTGAGACAAGAGGCGCTGCCGGTCCTTTCATCCGCCCCAAGCCCGTCACCATAACCCAGCGTCTCATACGCGCGTGTACAGATCGCGCAGCAAGCATCCTCCAGCTCCCAAGCTCCCCCGTCATGTGCCTCCTCCCTTCGATCCTCCTGCCGCTGCAGTTCGACCACCGAGACAACCTCATCAGCCGCACCATGCACTACCTCACAATCGACGACTCCAAGCTCCATCTCGACCACGAGCACAGCCCCGTGACGATGCGACAGCTGCCGAAGATGCTACGCCTCGTCGAGGGACAGTCCAAGACGCTGGTGCCGCGGACGCCGCCTCCCAACCTGCAGCGCCTCCAGTTCGGACATACGCGGACGGTGCTCTCCACGGCGCTGCCCGACCTCCAGGGCGAATGGCTGGAGGCGTCCGACGTGGAGGAGTACCTTGAGCAGCGAGGCATCTTCATCCGAAAAGAGGCGCCGGACAGCGAGATGCTGAACCTGGCCGTCCCCCTGGACGCCGGGCTGTCTACCCAGGTGACGGACCTGAATGAGGCAAATCTCCATAACCCGGTCCGCTTGATCACCGACGAAGCCAGCCAGATTGATCCTGCGTTGACCGCGTCTTCGGGAATGGTGCAGGGCCAAGACGAGTTTCACGCCGTTCCTGACCCTTCGGCTTTCACTGGCTTCGAGCTAGATCCCGACTACACCATATTCGGACAGCAGCGCAACTCCCAAAGGATGCCTTCTGGCATGAAGTTGTTTAACCCATCATTTTGGGACGTCGATGCCGCAGCGGACGTATTACCCGTGGACATGGACATGCGAAAGGCCGAACACATCAACATTATGATCAATCTAGACAGTTTGATCCGTCGGCTTGCTTCCAAGGCGGTGTGTCTGGGGCCTTGCCCGGGGATTCGAAGAAGGCATGTTGACGAGGCGATTCGAGACTCGGTGGTGGAGGTGTCGCAAGGGTGATGCCATTTACATGTATATGTTGATTATTTGTACATGTATATATCTTTGAGCCCATTCTTTGCTTCCATTTAACTCTTCATGTTTCTATATAATGGCATTTAACACCATGTTGGCGCTCTTTATGTGTATAGATTAGCCCTGGAGTAAATTTCGACAGCTCTGAATTTCATACAAGATAAAGCATTCCAGCAGATATGTTAATGTATAATAGCTTGTCATAAGCAATATGAGCGAGTCGTCAAAGTATTATCTGTGGAATATCACATCGTTCAACAGCATTAAAGATAAGTGGAGGATTCAACGAACGTAATTCATCGCTGTTTAAATGAGTGACTATAGATAGAGTGGAGTTCAAAACGACATGAACGTCCGGTAACGACTGTCCCCATACCATCGCTCCTTATTCACCTAATTCGTAGTCCCATCCCAATCTGTAGGTCATTCCCATCTTTCCCATTGCCCTCACCGCTGCGTAATACGCTCCCTCCCCTCACTACCTCCCTTACACATCTCTCACCAAGCGAGCGCCAACCCAAGGATACGGATAGTTCCTCTGGTACCAATTGACAAAGCTCTTGCGCCCGGCCACGCGCGGGTGCGTCGCCCACGATCCTCCCAGCACGACATTGTGCTTCTCGTCAAAGAAGTCGGCCGTGTAGCCCGGGTAGAGGGCCATGGGGCGGAAGCCCGGGTGCGGGCGCAGCACGGTGCTGGTCCATTCCCAGACGCCGCCAAAGTCGGCCTGGCCGGCCAGGGAGCCACCGCGGGGGGTTACGGGTACAGGGTGCCAGTGGAGGAAACCGGTGTTGGTGTTGCTGAGATCGATGAAGAGGGAGGACGGGGAAGAGGTGGACGATGGGGGCGTTTCTTCAACGCCATCATTGACCAGGTGGCTTTTACAAGTTACTCGTCAGCATAGTTTTGTACAACGTCATTGTAGTATGGATATATATGTCTTACCCGTTGACTGCGGGAACCTTATTCACCAGCTTGCTCTGCTTTGCAATCTCCTTTTGCTTCTCCACATACGCATAGATGCTCTTTGCTTCCTCCATCGTCGGGATCCTGCCACCCATCCAGGACGCGCAGCCGGCGAGCTCGTCGTACGAGGCAAAGACGGGCCAGTCGAGGGCATAGCGGAGAGGCACCAGGCCGTAGACGGTGCGGACGGCCTTGTCGTGAAGGAAGCTCTCGGGAAGCTCGCTGAGGATGGGCTTTCCGGGGGTGGTGGCGTTTGTGTTGCGGTGGCGGTTGGGAGGGAGAACGGACCAGGAGGCGGGGAGTTGGGTGATTTGAGAGGAGTAGAGGTATTTGGCATACTGTTCAAAAACAAGTCAGCTTATCGGGCATACGGCTTGCTACAATGGTTCTCGTCAACGTACTTCTTCGTTGGTGATGGCTCTGCCTTTGGCTTGGAAAGCATGGACGGTTTCCTGCCTTGCCGGCTTCTCATTATCCCTGATGGAACATTAGCCTCAACACATACTTTTCTCTGATGGATTCGCCAATCTCAAAATCATTAATTCATTATTTCTTACCATCCAGAATGACGCGATGGGTCGGCCTCTTCTTCGGGGTCGTCCATGCCAATGGTAATGGTCTGCTCGGGCACGTCGAACCACTGATTTGGAACGCGTTCTGCGTACGCCTTCTGGGCAATCTTTGCAAAGTCCGGAACCACAGTGTGTGGCGGCGGGAGGGTCTTGTCGCTCTGAAGCAACATGTACAAGAGGGTCTCTAGATGGAGCACTTCGTGTTCGAAGCCGAGCCAGACGGCGCGGCGAACATCCCCGGTCATCTGGTCGGGGTTCGAGTACAGCCTGTGCAGTCTCTCGCGGACACGGTCCTGGTAGGCCAGGATATCGTCCAGCGGGGGCCACTCATCCGGAATCTCGGAGTGGTCGTGGCACTTTTCCGGGTTGTCGACGTCCGGATCGATGCCTCTTTCGAAGATGGTGTGGAAGTAGAGCGGCTCGGTGCCTCCGGCCTTGGTCGTCTTCTTCAGCTGAATGTCGAGGAAGGCGGGGATGTGGCCGAGGTAGAAGATGCACGCGTTCCTCAGCTTGATGGGCTTCTCGTTCATCTCGGCGTCGGGGAGCATCTTCCGGGTGACTGTGTCCCAAGCCAGCCAGAGGCTCTCCCAGTCGGACCAGGTGGGCAGCGTGTCGCGGGCATAGAGGGCGGGGAGTCTGCTAAAGGGCAACTTTGCCTTTTTCAGCATGTGAAGGCCTTGTGGAAGATGTCCAATGTTAGCAGTCTGACATAGAACGAAGATGATTATGATGGGGCAGGCAAAAGTCTACCATATTCGCCTTGGTGATTCCATTTAGCAACCTCCTCGAGACCAGCCGACTTCCACAGCTTGTCGACGCCGACGTCGGAATACTTGAAGCTCTGCTCAATCTTGATGCGTTCATGGGGCTTAATCACATGGCCGAGAACGGATGCGACCTCGATGGGCGAGACAAAGGCCTGATGGCGACCGCCGTCCACGTCGTAGACGTACTCTCCGAGCACTCTCCATTCCTCCACGTTGAAGACTTCTTCGCCCAGGATCTCATTCGCATGGGCCAGTCCATTGAGGATGAATCTGAAGCTACAGTCAGCATCGTGGGGAAAAGCATGATTTGAGGCAAAGTCCCTTACTGGTGAGTGACGCCTTGTTTATCTGGGATGTGTGTGTTAGTCATGCAAATCTTGCTTCAAGATGCTTCCCGGATGATTGTATGCTTACCATTATATGCATGGCTAATTTCGCCCATTGTCAGCTGTCATTACTTCCTTTTTTTTTCTCTTTTTTTTTTCAATTAAAAGTATCAATTGCACATACTAGACTTTGTCGGGATTCTGGCATGAATCGACTCCGACAATCATGAGGTCGGTGGGCTGCAGAACCTCTGCAAACGACCTGAGAAAGTCGGCCGCCTCATCACGGCCAAAGTTGCCTGCAAAGCAAGAGTCAGTTTAGTGGATTATTCAAGTAAAAAAAAAAAAAAGGGAAAAAAAAAAGGAGTGAAAAGAGGCATTCATACCAATGCTGGAACCAAGATGCAAAATGCACTTGGGCCTGGCCAGAATCGCCGGCTGCTTCAGCCACTCGCAGCCATCGTCGTATGTGCCGCGCAGGCCCCGACATGTCACGTATTCAAAGGCCGGTGCGTCGGCAAGGGTGCGCTCCAGCTCTTTCTGCGACACGTCGAGCGCAAAGTAGTCGATTCTCTTCTTTGCGTCTTCAAAGGCCTGCAAGAGGAGGCAGACCTTGCGCAGATTTCTGTAAAGAAGAAGGGGGGGGGTTATAAAAAGGCATCAATGACAAGCAAATCTTAAAAAGACTGACCCGCTGCCCAGCTCCACCACCATGGCGCCCTCGGGGATCTTGCTGGCCATCTCGGCTGATGACTTCTTTAGCAGTTCGATTTCGTAATTGGTCAGGTAGTACTCGTCCAGATATGTAATCTGGCCCGTTTTTCGTGTTACACAACATGATGCGCGCATTATCTCCGGGGGAGGGAGGGAGGGAAATCGGCTCTGGGGAGAGCAGAGAGAAGAGGAGAAGGAGAAAAGACGTACATGCTCAAACAGCTGCAAGCCTCTCTCATCGTACAGAAGCAGCGTGGGCAGCGTACGCGGGCCCTCCTCCGGGTTCATCTGTTTCAGGATCTCGTCCTTGAGATCCATCTCGATGCGCGCATGGCGGATGTCGATGATGTCGGGGTGCTGGTGCTGTGAGGAGGAGGAGGCGGCGGCCTTGGTAGCCATCGGGTCGTCGGGGAGATGCTGCGACGCGAGGAGGACAGACTCCCTGGCGGCCGGCATCGTGTGTTCAATTATATATGTGTAGTTTTTTTAATCGCAATTACTGTCTACGTCGCAATAAATAAATAAATAAATAAAACACACAAGGCGGAGAGAGTGGGTGGTGGTCGTGGCAAGCTGGTTGATATATTACTTCGTATGGTTAATCGAGTTCAATCAAGGGCCCAAGGTATGTATAGAAGAAGCAGCTTCAGAATGGGAAGGGAACAGGCACAACCAGGCTCGGAACACCCACGGGACAGCCACCTTATATTCTAACCCTTCTCCTTCCACCATAGCTTCCCCCAATACTTAACTACTACGAGAGAGATCCAGGCACCGGAAAGGGCGCCAAAGCAGGCTTGGAGGGAGGGTACCATGATCTACGTAATGTCGAAGCCACCTTCAAGTCGGGGCTGACCAGAAACGAACAACCTCCTTCGGCGGGTACATGAGGAATAGGCCATGCAAGACTATCAGAGCTGAGGTCACCGACAACTGGTTCTGGCCTCCCCCCCTTCGTCCCACATGCGCCCGTCGGGGGCCCATGCGATCTCCCCTGTTTTCTATTCTCTTTTCCTGTCCCCCTCCCCGACCTGCCGAAGCCTATCAGTTCGACGAGTCATCTAGCAGGCCCTTTTTTTATTTCCGCTGGCTGGGAAAGCAAAAGGCACCGTAGACCAAAAGCTTCGTGAGGGCCCCGCTAACCTGTACGCAGTCATGATGCAAGACACCGGCCGCGAGGTAGCAGTGGAACCGCCGGCCGAACGCCACGGTCGAGGCTCCCCAAACCCAATCGAGGCAATGCCCAGGGGGGCCCAGCTGATCTGCGTGCTCTCTCTCTCCCCTTCTCTCTTTGCTCGTTTCCGCTTTCAGCGGCGGAAAGAAAAAGGAAGGCCGGATGGTGGGAGGAGGAACGGCTGAGGAGACGCGTGGGGGAGAAGGGGGGGGGGGGGGTCCGGACCGGTTTGGAATCACAACAGGGCCAGCCGGAGGGAAGAAAACACCATTGATTGCCTTGCAGGGCTGCATGTCGCCGTGACGGCTCTATTGGGGAGACCCACGCGGGATGAAAGGACACAGCATTTTTTCTTCTTTTCGTACCTGGCGGCGGAGCTCTTTCTCACGCAGAATAATTCCGTAGCTACGACTAACAGACGGTACCCGGACAACTTTAGTCCTTGACTCTGATCCTGCATTGCCGCCAAAGCACATGGGGCCAAGTACTGCTTGCCGAACCTGATGCTAGTGGGCCGTGGGGCCGAAAGGCGCGCGCGCGGTATCTTGGAATCAAATGAGATCAAATTGTTGCCAGTCGCTTTAAAGCTAAAAAGCCTGCGTTCCTGTGGAGAGGGGAGGGAGGGAAGCTTTTGCGCGGAGCAGATTTGTCACGGGCCGATGAATGGGGATTCAAAAAGATTAACCTGCGCAGATATGGCCCATCAAGATCTTGTAGGATTATTTTTTTTAATTCACGCAGTCATGCTCCGTCAGGTGCGACAAGACTGCGTACGGATTTCCAAGAGCGTGAATCGGTGTCACGCCAGACGGGGGGCGGAGACTCGGACAACTAAACTTGGTGATCAAGCAAAAAGTGTCGATTTCATCTTCTCATCATCCCACGCATTCTCAATCGGTCACAATATGTGTCATTGCTAACCAATCAGTCCCGTCCATCGGTGACAACCACCTCGCATCTACTAAGACAATGCAGGGTAAGATTTGCCGTCATCATCTTTCCCATCTTTTTTTCCCCTAGCCGGCTCTAGCCGATCGGCTTTTGTTCCGCGGTCTCGATGCCCGTGGTGGTGATGCGCCAGTTCTATTCGTCGCAGCGATCGGGGTAGACTACTAGCTGGGGACTTGATTGCGATCTGATGGTCTGAAATTTGGTTTTGCTTGGAATGGGGAGCAGTGTCGCTCTTATATACTCTAAAAAGATTGCGAAAGCGATGGCGCAATAGCTTCAAGCTCTGCTGCTAGTTGACACTCAGGCGCTATCGTATAACATGGCTACATATTCACTACCCATCGCTTTCGGACATCTGCCAACATCTCGTCTCCGATCAACGCCGGTCTGATCGTGTCAGAAACCACGCGTTGCTTCAAACGGTCGAACCTTTTAGACCCACAGGGGCATTGTCGCAAGCCTCAAAGCCACGAGCGTGAGAGCTAGCCAGGTGGTGCCGAAACCAATTCGTTTCAGCTTACATTTCACGAGCTTCGTGTCGACCAACTGAACGATGTGATGCTGAAGCCCATCGCTGCGTGGTATGCAGGGTGAAAGAATACTTGCTTCCAGCCGTGACAATTGTCTACATCTCTCAATATTATGAGTCACAAGTCTTTTATGCCTCCATCGTAAGACCAGACCATCAAGCGGCCCCTCGCCGCTGCAGCCACGGACGAACCCGGAAGTCGCCAGTAGATCTCAAAGTAGGTATTCCAACTCATCGAGCTCCATCGCACAAACTTGCCCCATATTGTCCATCAATTGTCAGCGGCATTAGCTCCAAGATATAATACCTTTGCCGACACGTCACTCTGCCAGGCTAGGGCCACGGCTCTTGAGACGGATAAAGATGTCCACTATTTCGTTAGCTGCGAATCGAAGTGGATTGATTCCTAAGCATTCGGAGAGATATCGTGACACGGAGCGACGGCTGGCTCCACGATATGTGTGATATTGACATTTAACATCTTCTTGTCAAGAGAATTGGGATTTGCGACAAGTCGCGCGTTTTCCATCACGAGGCCAATTCCCTCATTCTACTAATGCAGAAACTGACGTGCGCCACAACGATAACCTAGAGTCTAGTAGAAGTCTGGAACCGTCAATGGTTGCTTACCAGTTCGAGACGTGCAGGACATCGCGTGACGGATTTGCATATTGTATCCAGCCTTATGGAGCTATGCTGCCTTGACCAAGCAGCAAGAAGCTTGTCAATTTATGATACCGCGGCCTATTCTTCTTGGTGAAGCTTTTACAAGGCATCATTTGCAGGTCTGGCTATAATGCTACTGAGCGCATCAAAAGGTACATATAAGACGCCCGCTGATTGCATCTACCGCGGGAGGAATTCTTACTTCTCCGTCTTCTCTAGGGTAAGTGAGCCGTTGGGTTATATCAAGCAACACTATATTCCGCGATAGTGAATGGATGATGGACTATGAATGTCCGTGCAATACTGTCCTCTTCTGACGCTGCTGGTGGTAACAGTAGGATACCTTCGGTCCTGTTGTGCCACCAAGCTGTGGCATTAGATATAATTACAAATTCAAAGCTCATTGAACTTGACTTTTCTTCAATTCATCCAAGCTATCAATATGAAAACTCCTGGCCCACAAGCTTCTCGCTCAACTTCCAAAGCCGCTCAGCTTCAACCTTGCTCGTAGCCCACGGCTTCACCGTATCGATATACGGATCCGCGACACGCGAATTTTCCAGGTACACGCCATTTCGCTCTGTCATCCAAATTAATATACCTTCGAGGATCCCCATGTAAGAGAAAAATTGCTTCTTACCCTTTAGACTGGGCTCAAACGCCGCATAGATGTGAGTGGCCACTCCCTGCTCCGGCGTCTTCCACTTGAAGCCGTCCTGCCAGCCCTCGGCATTTCCAAGATATCTATCGACAGCCGCTATCGCGCATTGTCAGAGGGGCCCGTAACCAAGCTCTTATGGAAGCTTTCATGAAAAAGAGACTTACCCAAGTTTGCCATTTCCACCGAAAAGTCAAGGTGCTTACCCAAGGCCGTGCTTATCGTGCCCGGGTGGAGGCTAAAGGCTAGCAAGCCGTGCTTCGGCCCCAGCTTCTCGGCCAGAGACAGAGCCATCAACATGTTGGCCGTCTTTGATTGGCCATACGCCTGCCATCTATTGTACGTTTCACCATTCTAGAAAGTCGACAACAAGTTATTAGCAAAGCAATGGTATCTATCACAAACTTCGTGGCTATCGGCACCCACGCTAAAGTTCACGTCGGCCCATCGTGTCGGGCACAGACGATGGCCGCTGCTAGAGACGTTGACGACTCGCGGTGATTTGGACGCCAACAGCTTTCCCATGATGAGGTTCGTAAACAGAAAGTGTCCCAGATGGTTGCTCGCAAACTGACTCTCGAAGCCATCGACGGTAAGAGCATAGTCAGTCGCCATGATACCCGCATTGTTCATCAAGATATCGATATGCGGGATATCCTTCCACGAGTTGACGGTGGCGGCGGCCTCGCGCACAGCAGCCAGGGAGCCGAGGTTGAGCTGCAGCGCGCGCACTTCAATGTCGGGATGCGCCGCCTTGACGGCATCGGCCGTCTGCTGCGTCCTTTCTAAGCTGCGTCCGGCCAGGATGAGGGCAGCAGGCTTGGCTTTGGCAATCGTCTCGACAAAAAAGCCTCCTAGGGTGCCGCGACTGACGCCCGTGGTGAGGATGACCTTGCCCTGGACCTCTCCGGAGAGGTCTTGCAAGAGCTCGTCGCCCGTCGTGTTGGCGTTGTATTCACGCATGATAATTACGGATAGTAGTTCTTCTACGATATATGTTGCCAATAGCTTAACAATTGGATGCCGGCGTGTCAAACGTTCGCTTTTGCAATTCACGATTCAATGCAAACATGCAGATGCCTCTATCATTAAATATATACAATCGACCTACGGAGCAATGACACTGTCATTTCACATCCTACAGAGTAAAAGATCCAGAAATGCTACGCAGCCACTGCAAATATAGCGCGATGCCGTTAACACCGAGACGATCGCTCGGCGACTGGGAGTAGCACCGGCATAAACTCCGGAATGGCACCACCTTTAAATAATGAGCTTAATTTTACTGTCAAGCCAGATGCGTGCCTGCTCTCCTCACTATGCGGAGTTAAAACATCTTTCTAGATAATTCTCCATCATGTTCGCCGAAGAGATGACGTTGACAGAGGGTCATTTGATTAATGGTAACATTCTACCAGCTATATTCTGATATATCAATAGACAGTCTCCACCAAGAACCATCCTCGTTATCCGCCAAGAAAGCCTCGTCGCCTGCATTGTAACCAATTTCTAGCAAGCCGCGAATCATCTTCATCCATCCGAGACGCTGGATACTTGAAGCCGGGACACCCGTAGTTCGCGGTTCTGAGCTTTTAATGTGCAGCAATACCCTCAGACCGTTCCTCTAGTGCCCCCGAGCACCATGCCGGTCCCGTTCCCGTCTTGGGAGCGGATGGCCCTCTGGTATCCAACGTATCCCTTGCAGGCTCTACTTTGGGGACGCCTGGGGCTGATGTCGCGGTAGGGTCGTCTAGTCTCTCGATAGTCAAGGAGTTGCTCCGTCGCCCAGACCCCGCGGCCGTGTCTTGCGGATCTCGAGCGGGCGGATGCTCGGCAACACTTGGTTGCTCAAGCCCGGCAGAGACAGAGTCCGTCTTGGAATCTAGCGCGGTAGAATCAAGCTCTGACCTCGGCGCCTTGCCGTCCAGTTCCGACAACGACTCGCTGCCCAGTTCAGGCTTCTGAAAGGCCGTGCCGTATTCTCCGGAGATGGCTCCGCCGCCGCTGCCCTGTAGCTCCGCCTTGAGTCCAGCGTCCAGCTCCTCCTCGCCGGCAAGACCGTGTCGATCACGCCGCGGTGTCGGTTTGCGTAGCCATACGATGATCACGATGCATATTATCCATGCGAGAGCAAACGCTGCCACAAGGACGCCTGATATGATGGTGCCGACCGGTCTGTTGGAAGACCTTTTAGACAGAAGCCGTGACTCGGCTTGTAGACTCGACCGCGCCGAGAGCATTTTAGCTGCTTCGGCGATGAAGGTGGTCGAGGAGATGGGACTCATCGTAGAGGTGCTGTAAGTTAGGTAGTCGAGGATATGCCAATCGTCAGTAGAAAGACATTTGATTGCCTGCAGCTAGCAGCGAGGCGCAAAGGTCCACACGAGTCGAATCGCAAACTAGAGACGGCAAGTCAGTTCACGTCATCTTGCGTCAGAAACCGAGTCCGCAGGGTGTAAAACCAAGACTATGAGCTCCCTAGATTGAGTCTCGGTCGGCTGGAATGGAGGTGTAACCTACGAGGAGTAAACGTGAAGCTTCGGCTTAATGTCCCAAGGACAAGCGACGAAGAGCAACAAAGCAAGCGGGAGCTGCTCAATTAAAATGCAAGGCTGGACTAATTGCACCACACTGCATCTCGTGCATCGCCCTTCCTTCTCCGCTTTCTGATCGAAAGGCTGGGGTTGCAGTCGGATGCCAGAATCAGTCTGTTCCGCTGGTCAAGCACGCCCTTTGCGGCCGATTTCAGAAGGATCCTTTCCGTTTTTTTTTATTTATAATACAGGGTGTTTTGTGTTACTTTCGTACATGGTTCTATATGCGCCAGGGCCATGTTATTGGTGGAGAGCCATGACCAGGACCAGTTCTGATGTTACTCAACGCATTCTCTAATAGGAAAAGACCTACGCATCCTTTATGATGCCTTGGTTATGCGATGGACAGGGCTGGTTTAATAGACCGGATTCTCTCAGCTTCCGTTTTTGTGGGAGAACTAGAGATAAATCATATGAACAACATGATGCTTGAAAAAGAAAAGACGGACGGTGTTCTTTTGTCACCTTATAAGATCAACAAGCCTCCCTCAGCCACTTTGCAAAAGTGTCTGAAGGGAGTCTGCTTCTTTCACCAATGTATGCTAAAAGTGACCCGACTTTCACAGCATGATTGTCGTATCTCTTTCCTTTTACAATACCATAACCTACCACATCTTTCCAAATGTCACCACCTCTACTCCGTCCTCCGTCTTACTTGGTAAATTAACAGACAGCGGGCATGCCTTGAAGGCGCCCTGCCGAAGTGTTTTCCCCACCACGGACCCGAAAGACTCCACAACGGCCAACAATAACTCAACTGGAGCACCAGTGGAGAGAAAAATCTCTTGATTGATTCCGTATAGCCTCTAATTCAAACTCAATCTAATAATAGATTGGGCACGTGGTCTAGGGGTATGATTTTCGCTTCGCATGTGAAAGGTCGGGGGTTCAATTCCCCCCGTGTCCATCTCTTTTTTCTTCTTTTTTGGAAGCCTTTTTTGCTTGCTTCGTAGATGAGTTTTTCTTGATGCAGTTGTTTGTGTGATGCAAGAATTGTCATGTATGCGTGCGGAGATTCTCGATTATTGGGGCATAATGGAAATCAGGGGAATCCTGTTGATGGTAGTTGTAGCTTTAATAAGTGCTATTCTATAACCATCTATCGTGATGCTTTTTGTTTCAATTCCATGACATAGAACTTGCCGACATTTAGCAAACACCCAGTATGGCTGAAACGGATCTTGTACCCTACCCGTACCTGTCCTCACCATACTTTTAACATCTCAACCCACAGCGCAGACGACGTAGAATGACGCCGCAGCTTCTAAAACTGATGCCCGAGACATTGAAGAACCATCAGATTGCATTGACACTCCATACACCATGCAGACGCATGCAAACACACACCCATCGCTCACTCTACTCTTCAGCTGTTCAAACTGCCGTATATGTCGAGAAGTTGCTCAAACACATATCCCGGCAGATGGACGCCGTTCTCCGTCACCAAGTTGGATATCAGCTCCGGAGGCTGTGCACCGCATCGTTAGTCCAGCTCAGCATAACCGCCACCCGAAAGAATCAATGGGAATTTTACTCACCGTATAGTCAACAGCATCTTTTGTACGCCTGCTTGATTCTGTAGAAGAGAAATCCAACACCTCCTGCTTGTACCCAATATCCCGTTGGTCCAGAGGAAACTTGCGCACAAACTTGTGCGTCTCGGCAGCGACGTAAAACGGAATCTTGGCCTGCGACGCCAGCTTCGCAATCTGAAACGTGCCAATCCGCGAGATGATGCCGCCGTTCTGGGTCACGGCCTCGGCACCCACAAAGACCATGTGAACCTGTCGCAGCAGGCCCATGACGTGCGCCACCGCAGCCTCCGGGATCTCCGCCACGGGAATGCCCTTCCCGCGCAGCTCCTTGACCACCCGGTCGCTCTCCTCGGCTCGTACCTCATCGCGCACGTAGACGACCCTGAACTTGCCCTCGCCGTTCTTGGCCGCCCGCTCCAGCAGCCCCGTCACGGCCCTCGACGCTCCGTGGGTCAGCACGCACTTGCCCTCGCGAACGAACCTCCACCCCGCTTCCGCAATGCCATTCCTCGCTGCGATGGCCCTACTCGCAAACAAGCGCCCATTGCGTAACAGGTGCTGCCGCACGGCTTCGAAGCTACCGTCCTGCTGCTTAAGTGAGGAGATGAGGTATTGGGTGAAGAGATCCGTGCCTGCCTGGAGGGGCAGTGGATTCTCGATGGACGCCTGCAGGCGATCCGAATGGGACTTGACGGTGTCGAGCGTCTCGTACACGGTGGTCGAGGGGACGGTGTTGAGGAGGGCGATGAGGGATTCGATGGCGGCGACGGGCTTGGTGAGGTCGGGATCGGAGGCGAGCAGGTCGCGGTACGTGGCGACAATGCTGAGAAGCGTGTTAGAAGTCGATTAGACGACGGCATGCTTGGGCTAGCGAGGGCATACTCAAAGGTAGAGTCGTTGGGCTGGCTTCGCAGAGGAAGGTCCGTCGAGATGGGCTGCGCAACGGCTAGATTTGCGACTGTTAGAACGAGGTCGGCGCGAGCTGGGTTAAGGCGTGGATTGCAGCTTACCAGCCTCTGAATCCTTTGTCATGATGTCTGCGCGACGCAATAATGGGTGAAAGAAAAGAATGCAGGCCAAAAAAATGGGAGTGGGTGGATAGCAAAAGCGGTTGTTGATGGGCGATGATGTTTGTATATGCTTTTGTGACTCAATGTGGGTTTGGATTTGCGTGGGAGGACGACAAAGATTCGCAAGGCAAGCACCGTACTAAACTTTTTAGGCGTTGCGGCAACTACCTCATACTGCTAAAGAGCTTCCGAATGCCTGCTGAGCCACTAAAAGCTGCCCGCCTTTTTACTGCAGTGATCTTTGAAAGCCGTCTTGGTCAATTTGATGGCGGGGTAAATGCCGATAAGCAAAAAAAAAAAATCTACGGCCCATTACAGCGACACCCCGCCTTGCCTCACCCCAAATAACATGTAGCCCCAGCCCCTGTAGCAGAGACCCCCTAATCGCGGCTTGGGCCCCTCCAACCACCCCATCGCAGCTCGTGCTGTGTGCTGTCTTGCTGCCCATCTTTCTGCTCGTCCGGTCCTAACCCACTTGCCCAATAGATGTCGAGATTCAGACCATCATGTAGCAGCAGCGGCACGGCATTGACACAACGTTTGAAACACAAGATCTCCCCCCCCTCCCCACCGCCCAATCTCGTCTTCCTTACTTTCCCGTAATTGCGAAATCCCAAGTAAGCATCTCGTCTGCCCGTCTCCGGCTTCCCAACAAGCTAACATCGGGGGATCTTTAGAGCTACGGTATTTGAAACTTCCCAAAAAAACCATGGAGGCCATCGACCCGACCACCGGCCAGCCCCTGCCCAACGACGCCATCCAGCGCGTCCTCTTCGTCGCCAACACCGTCCACGTCTACAACATCCCTCCGCTGACGTCCATGCGCGGCCACGCCGCCGCCTCCTGGACCGAAGACCCCTCGCGCCACATCTTCACAGCCCGCCTGCGCGTCGTCGAAACGTCGTTTGAGAGCAGCCTCGATGCCGCGTCCAGCATCAAGGTCGACCTCGTCCTAGAAGACCCTTCCACGGGGGCGCTCTTCGCCGCTGCCCCCTACAACGACCGGAGTGCCGTCGAGCCGGTGGTCGACAGCAGTCGCTTCTTTGCCGTGACGGTCAAGGACCCGCAGGGGCGGAAAGCCGTGCTGGGCATTGGCTTTGAAGAGAGGTCAGATGCCTTTGACTTGGCCGTGTCGCTGCAGGAGGCGAGGCGGAGTCTCGGCTGGGAGGCAGAGCAGAACCACCGGACGACAGAGGCCAAGACCAAGACAGAGTCCAAAGACTACAGCCTGAAAGAAGGCGAGACCATTACAATAAATCTTGGCGGCACCAAATTCGGCAGACGGCGACCGCAGACTTCGGAAGAATCGACCTCGTCCGGATCCGCCGACCTGCAATCATTCGCCCTTCCGCCTCCCCCTGCTGGATCAGCGGGAGCTCCCTTTTCTCTTCCGCCGCCGCCCAAGGCCTCGGATGTCAAGGAAAAGAGAAAGTCGCTCAAAGACTTGGGATTTGACGACGGACAGTTTGGAGAATTTGCGTAGAACGAAAAAGAAAAAAAAAAGGTGACATAGAGCAAAGACAAAGAACACAAAGTGACTATAAGATAGAACGATCTTCCCCAGCAATCATGGTAAATATTATTCCGGTCAATTCAATCATAGATGTACATTTCAAAAACGCCAGTTTCCTTCATATCATGATAGATGCAATGCTGACCCCGGCAGAATACAAACAAACTCATACATATGGCCAAAGCCAACTCCTTTATTGAGCCCCTCTGTGTATTTTCTTATCCACCTGGCTTTTTCCCCTTTGCTAAAGCCCTCAAGCACTTGGCCACACCGAGCAAAGACTTGGAAGGCTTAGGCGCTTCTCTGTACCATATGGTAGCGGTCTTTCCTGCATGTCCGAAAGGCATGCTTCCTCTTGTGTTTCCACATCTTCATTCACCCGGTATGTATACTTTAGACCATGGTTGCACAAATCCTCGTTCCCACAACTGTCTCTCTCTCCGACCTCGGCATCTTTTTCGTCTTCTTCTCTGGGAGTCGCTTCGGCATCGTCTTCCTTTTCTTCTGCTTCCTTCACCGTATCAAGTGCCCGGGACTCCATATTGGATGAGGTAGTGGACTGTTGATTCGGGGCCATCCTATTGTCCAAGTGAAGAGCAGACGGAACGAATTCTTTCGAAGTTGCATCAAGCAACTTCTCGCACTTGGTCGATGACGGCTTCGACGGAGGCTGGCCATAGACGTCGACGTGGGAGGCTGTGTAGAAAGTCCTGCGTTGCTGTACCAGGTCCCAAGTATCTCGCCCCAGCTGTTCCATTTGCAGCTCACTCAACCTGATGATGATGGCTTTCTCTTGCCGCGCGGCCTCTGATATTTTTGCCTTGATGAAACTCATTTGCTTGCGAAGCTTCCGTCTCTGCCTTCCGGTGTGATCTTTGGTCTGGACCTCCTCTTCAATCAGGGAGTATTGGTTAATCATCTCGACCGTCTGGAAAGAGTACATCTGAAGGGACGCGCTGAGATAGGCATGCTCCGCGTATATCTCTTCATAAGATCGCGGATGAAACATGGGAGTCCACGATGGTGCCGTTTGTGCCGCTTGTGCCGACTGTGTCGGTTGCTTGACGTTGTGTTTGCCTTTGCCACGGGCATTGGTGCTGCCGTGGCCGCCACCTTTCTTCCGCTCAGCCGGAGAACTTCCTCTTGACGAAGGCTTTGTCGACCTGGACGAGCGGGAGTCGACCGAATAAGCCCGACAAGAGGACGGTGATGAAGATGGTGAGACATCTCGAGGAAGCCCTTGGCTTGCGGTTTCTGAGTCGGTAACCATCTCCAGGCTCTGTGACCGACTGTAGTCTGCCATTCACCGCTGTTGTGATGCAGCCTTGACCGGAGGTGCAAAAGTAAGATATGTCGGTTTATGAGTAATGGGTGATGAGCGGTAAGGCAAAAAAGAAAAGCAAGGCTTTGATCGAATCAACCAAAACGTGCAGCTGATCGATCTTCTAGCGTTGTCGCCTCATGCCTATTGTTCTCTCGCAAAGTCAGGCTGACAAGGACCCGATGCCTTGGCTCAGCATCTAGAAGCCCCCGGTCCATTTGTCTCAAAATGATACCCATGCACGATGTAATGCAGCCACCAACATCAGCCTGCCGGGTCTGATTGGTCTCGCTCGGCATTGGGGTAAGGTACTCTGTTCCTTGGTCACATTGTAAAAAGGAAAACCAACACACCGTTTACGTCGTAGGGCGGCACTTTTTGATCCGTGCTCCCACCACCTCTCAGCTTCGGACACAAACCCAGCCAAAGCCAACTCCAATAGTACGGACTACAAGGTCCAAAATAACACCAAAGGCAATCGGGCCTCGAACTATTATTGGCGCTATGCTTACGGATAAATGGGGAAGGAGAGAGAGAGGAAAGAGGCAAAGCATGGACAGTTGGCATCATCCACATCCACGACCGAGCGCCCGACGCCAGGCCGTAGGCACGGAGCAGCTGGAAGGGTCAAGCAGAGGGATATTTGCTTTTTTCTTCTCAGCCCCCCTCATTATATAGCGAATCCATCGTGCCCAGGAGGGTCGCAGAAACGCCAAAGACCAGCTTCCATGGCGGCTTTGCGCACCGTCGATACTTCGTCATTTGTGACCGCTCGATTGATGTCGCCGTAGCGAACTTCCTCGTCTCCTTCCCCATTCTGCTGCTTGTCTTCTCTCCGCCTCTTCTTCTTCCCGACGTGTGCATCTGGATGGTATTGTTTCATGATATTGACAAAGCAGTCACGAGACACTTCAGATGCCAGAAACCTCATAATCTCTGCGCCCTCGTCCTCCTTTCCAGGCATGACCAAGTGCCTGATGAGGAGTCCCACTTTGGCAAGGCCATCTCCAGTGAAGCACAGGTCGCCCACCTGTTTATGCATGGCTTTGATGCTTTCCCTAGCAGTCGCAGGGTAATCATCAGCTTTGAGTAGCCTCTTGGACGTGCTAGGTTTCCAAAGCTTAAAGTCCGCTAGATAGATGTCGACCAAGCCGTCCATGAGCTCTAGAGACGCAAGGGAGTCGTAGCTCGAGGTGTTATAGACGATAGGCAGACGAAGCCCCAGCTCCGCCGCATCCAAAATACTCAAGGCCACTTGAGGCACCACATGCTCAGGCGTGACAATGTTGATGTTGTGGACATGGCCCACCTCTTGCAGTTTCATGTACCACTGCGCCAGTTCCTCCGGCGCGAGGTCCATCCCATTGCGCTGATGCGAGATGTCGTAGTTTTGGCAAAATATACAGCGCATATTGCATCCACTCATGAATACTGCGCCGCTGCCATTGTGACCCTGGATGCACGGCTCTGCACTAGCGTTAGCAACCCCCTTTTCTTTCTTTCCATTTCTTTTCTTTTTCCACGGGCTAACGAAGCAGCTCCCCTCAGCTGCTGCTGCTACTCCAGGTTTCCCGCGCGCAAGAGAGCGCCCCGAAAGGGAGGGACAGACAGACCTTCTCCAAAATGCGGCGCTATGACGTTTACCTTGGCCTTTTCGCCAATGAGACACATTCCAGTCGTCTCATACCGGTTGACACCGCATTGTCTAGGACACAGGTTGCAGTTGCGGAGGTGAGCATAAGCCAAGGACCGCTTCTTGGCGGCGTCCCTAGAAGAGAGCCTAAGGTATCGTGGCGTGTAGTCTTCTAGCAAGAATGGCGGAGCAAGATGAAGGCGTCGCCGGAAGAAGCGGGTCAATTGGGGTATTGAGCGGGCTCGCTGAGGGGAACAATGCCTCATGAATGCGGAGGCCATGATGCCGAGGAAGAGACGACGCCGTTTCCGCAGGGAGGGGAAAGCATGGCCTCGGTAGAAATGATCAATTAGCCAAACGGCTGGTGGAAGACACGGCAAGTCTGTGATGATGCCAGTGTCCGACGGTTACCAGACGCGCACAGTAGCAGCCCAGCAGCGAGTGCCCCCCCAAACAGTTTGGACAGCGCGGCCGACAGACTCGACTACAAACGGTGGCGTTGGTTGAACTGATGAATCGATGCATCTAGCGGGGTGTCGTCCCGCCTGATAACGACAAACCCGCTTTCTTTCTTATCAGCCGCACAGCAGTTTCTACAGAGCACTTCGTAACGCTTCGTAACAATGTCAAACTTGAATGATGGTCAATAGAAACGCCACTTCACCCTTTGTGGAGCACCTCCTACAGATATGTGAACCAACAACAAGCAGCTCAGCAAGTCCCAAGAAGCATGGGCAGCCGCCTAGAGAAAGTTTAATCTACAAAACCCATAATCGAGACTTCACTGCCCCAGAACACCCATCACCAGTCCAAGGATCACCCATGTGCTCAGTTTACAGCTTCCTCCCCTCAGCCTTCGGTCTGCAGGTATTGGCGATACTCTTTTGGCAAAACCTTCCTGAGCTTCTCCGCCTGACGCTTCATCGTGGCTAGTTCGGCTAGAACCTCATCTCTCGTTCCCTCCTCCGACGTGCCCTCGTAGAATTTGACTTCTTGCTTTGTCTTGCGCAGCTCCGCCAACAGTGTTGCCATCTGGGCCTCCATCTCCATCTTATCGCGAGTGAGCGCACGGTTAGCGTCTTCGAGCTCCTTCGCCTCTTCTAAGCGAGAGTTGACGCGCTGCTCCAGATCGGATGCTCGCTCTGGCCAAGCCGGCGGTACCACGGACACCACTGTTGGACGGCTCTCAATCTTACGAGTGTGCGCCATGCCAGGATGTTGCTCAATTGCCGGCATCATAAAGATTGTTGATCTTCCTCCCTGATCCTTGAGACGGATGAATCGTGTCATGAGATCAACCGGTATCAGTCCTCGAGAATACCACTCGCCACCGCGGTTATTCATCCACATGCGCTCGCCGCTGGCGCCAGACTCCCACCATATCTGCTCCTTCTCTTGGATCTTCGACTCTGCCCTATCCATCAAGCGATGGATCAGATCAAAGACATCGTCGCCAGCATTGGCTAGAACGAAGCGGTCTTGGGGGTAAGCGAGCTCGCGTCCCTTGGATCGTCCGTCGGGCCCAAAGCGTCCGAGCATCTGCATTGGAACCACGGCCTCACCATTTAGAAGATCGAGAGCGTTTGCGTAATTGATCTCCAGCTCATGCATCCGCGCCACCAGATGTTGTTGGTGGAGCAACAGTTGCCCTAGAAGCGTATTGCGAACACCCAACATTTGCTCACTGTCCTCTTCACTGTCGGATGGGAGCAGAGATAGAAGGCCTCCTGTTGCCCCGTACTCGTGATCCAGAATTTCCAGACAAGTATTCGCATGCATCACCAAGTTGTGATGACTACTGTATGGTCGACGATTACCATCGCCGAGCTCCAGAGGCCCAAAATTGCGTGCCGTCTTGAGGGGGCAATGAAATTCGTGCCCAGTTTCCTCATCTTCAGTTTCAATATGGTTGGCTAGAGCCCACAGTGGTAAATGGTGACTCTCATCGTCATTATTGTACGGCTCGTCTAGGTTTTTGAGCCAGTCAAACGCCTCGTCTTTCTCAAAGGCGGGGTGACGCTTGTCCTTTCCATTGATGATCCCGAATGTGTTGCCGACACACAATTTCCTGATGAGGTTCGTAAGAGCCTGACTATGCTGCTTAAGAGCTAGCAGTGTAGGTGGCTTTCCGGAAGAAAGATATGAGCAGTTGACATGCTTCAGGAGCTGCAGATCTTCATTCGTCAATATACCAAATTCAGGGTCAGTCACGGAGCATGCCCACGCTTTCGCGTATTTCGTTGCCGCTATAGAGTGCGGCGCGCCGTCGCCTTGCATGCTCGCGCAGTCATGATCCCAGCTTGAGGTGCTGTCTGTATCAGACATGTTCTCCATTGATCCAAGACGACTTGATGCCAAGCTGGTGGTATAAAATAGATGAGACGTCTTTCGAACAGATTGAGAAGCTTTGAATGTCACAAAACACAACGACCATTCATGAGGTAGAACACTGACTGCCTTCTGTTTCGCAGTCATTTAATCATGGCTCTGAAGGCGAAATTCTGTGTTTTATCAAAACCTAAAGAAGCTGTAGACCAAAGTCTGACGCATTTACCCTTCCATTCGGTATGTGTGACCGTGCCATATCAAAGAGCTGGTCAAGGCTTCATCCTTTGTGCCTAGCATACATGCCCAGATCCGTTTTTGGCCAACACGCGCTGCATATAGCCAGAAAGAGCATCAGTTGTATTGGCTTTACAATTATAGTTCTACTTGCCCGCAAGACGCAAGCATTGGCTTCATGACCTCTGAATGAGACATCGCTTGGCCCTCGGCTCGAGAAAGAAGAATACTTTGAGCTCCATATCCTTGTCATTGAAGCCCTCCATCGTCGAGACTTTAGCTTCTGGATACGCCAGGAAGAAACGAGCGGCTGCATAGCGCAGCTCAATCCTAGCAAGATACAGGCCAATGCAAACTGATGGAAAGCGCGTTAGCAAACGAAACGATGGGCCTCATCTGCTCATGAACAATGGAACAAAGAGACTCACTCCGTGACCCGCCACCGAAAGGCATGAAAGAATCCTTCATTTCCTTTGTTGGTGATGTCCATCTCGATGGATCAAACACGTCGGGATTAGGAAATAAGTCCGGATTGCGATGCATGCTGTATGCTTGAGCACAGACGGTCGTTCCCCCAGGGAGCCAGTATCCGGCAATGTCATCGCCTCGGTTGGGCACATAACGAGGTAACGCAGATTGGATACCTGAGTACAGCCGCAGCGCTTCGTCAATGACCTGGTTCAGATAGGTCAAGTCGCGCAGCTGCGCATGTTGGAAATCAGATGGCAATGCTTTTAGCTCCTCCAGGAGAGCAGCCTTGATCTTGGGGTCGCGGCAAACAGACCACACAAGGTAGGTGAATGTGGTAGCTGTTGTATCGCTGCCGGCAACAATGTACAAGATTGCATTGGACTTGACTTCTGTAGGCGTAAGGGTATCTTAGTCTTTGGCTTGGATATCTTGGTAAAGAGAGTCCATTTGACATTTGTAGGATCCGAGTCTACCAATCTCTTGTAGCGCGCTGAGGATTCTTCTGCATAACGGGACATGCTTTTCGTCGACTGGAGCGGGCGCTTGAAGAAGGGAATGGGAAGATATTCTGTGATTGCGCACAATGTCGGGAACGCCGTACGAAGGGCCCCGAAATAGCCAAGGTTCTCCAAGTCATTTTTGTAGTCGCTCTTCTTACCAATCTCAAGGGTCCGGAACGAGTCTCGGAAAGTAAGCTCCCCGATGATGTCTGTCGCCATGCATCGGAACCACATCAACACATCAGCAGCCCCCTTTCTGTCCATCTCTTCACCTATTTTCTGCATTGTATAGTCAACCCTGGCTTGGATCTGCGGGATCGCGGCTTGCAGAGAGCTTTCCGACATGGGTCCTGAGAGAATTGCGCAGCCTCCGATGTGTCCCAACGTTGCTGGTGTTGAACACACTTTCTGTTCCGGCGACTGTAAAGTTGCGGTACCAGGGAGTCTTGCGAAAGATCTCCCTAGTGTTGTATATTTTCTTGACAACGTCAATATCTGTTACCGACGCTTCATCAGGGCCGAGGCGGACGACAGGCCCTACAAGGTGGATGGTAAGATGCTTCAGTGGTATGCTCTTTATGGGATGGCCCATTGGAAATACATACCATATTTGCAATGTAGTTCCTGCTGATAAGCTGCTCTGTTACCCTTCAGCCAGTAATATTTGATGACGAGCGATGTCCCCCTAGTATACAACTCGCCGGGCACGTGTGAAAGAGGATCTCGAGAGTAGTGATAGAGGAGCTTTCATTTTGGTCAACTAGGCTCTGCAAACATTCGTGTCGCCGCCAGATGCTCACATAGATAAGAACTACTACTGCCGCAGCGCCGACAACATAGCGGCACCCAGAAGTGAAGAGATATAGTTCATCCATCATGGATATGTGCTCTTGAAGTCTGGCTTACTCGTTTGCAATGGTCTTGAGAGTCTGGCGGGAAGTTTCCTCTTATACACTGACCGTCCACCAAGAGGACTCCTCGGTCTTATTGACAGATACGGCCACCGCTTCACGTCAATGTCCGCAAGTCATTCTCCTTTACCTGTGCGACTAACTTATACGCTTATTCCCCGCAAAACAAACAGCCGAGCGATCAGTTCCCCACGGCAGAAGCAGTCGGCCACCTCCCGAGACGCACACACTGTTGACGAAGATACTGTGCTGAAAGGGATTATGTAGGGAGCCGCGGCACGGCTTTCCCAATATCGCCAACATGCTGTTTGACAGAGTAAAAGACGTGAATCTGACCCAGACATGCAATATATGCGACTCAAAGCTGGCCATAGTCGCTGACTTTGCTGTCAGTACGCTTGCAATACTAGTATATAATGCTGTAGGCTAACCTAACAATACTCCTACAAACAAAGTACTGTGTCATAGGTTTATGAGGGCATCATTTCTACACTGTCTCTTTACAGTGTAACGACTAACATTGTGATATTTCATGCAGACACACATCAAACTTATGGAGTACACCTTCGAACTAGCACCTTTTCCCCGGATCCAGCAGCGCCACTGCCGAGGTGATCCTGACTAGAGGGAGCCATATTACGCTCAATCTATCATGTTCCTGTCAGGCGGGTAAGATGCTGCGGGCCTATCTGCTATCTTGTCGAAGTCTTCATGGCTCACTGATACCCCTTGGTCCCGAGTTATGCCCGGAAGCTTACCGTCTGCTAGGAGCTAGTCTCTTACTCGGCACAGGCCACAACACATCCCGTAGCGTTCGAGGCCATGGCTGCTTGAGAGAACTTGTGAAAGGTGCGTCGTCAGTTTCGCCGCAGAAACGAGAACAAACGCTATCATCGAGGTTACTGGCTTCTCTCAATAAGCAAGCTGATGGCTGCGCAAAAGGAAATATGACTATCCCTTTGAAGAGTCTACCGGCTCTACATGGTTGAAGAACCAAGATACGTAGCACCTGATGATGTGTTCAGCATGTGAGTTTACAGTCCACTCCACACGCAAGATTTTTATAAGCAGCTGCCCACACAAATCATCTTCCCACCGATGTATTTCCCGGGCATGGCTACATGCAGACGCGGGGATCTTTACAAAGTCTTGCGAAAGTGGCCTCTGTAGATCAACCTTCGAGCTATCTCGGCTGCGGCTCGACTGTCATTAGACGAGATTGGCGAGATTAGCGGCTTTCGCAGCGACGCCATCCCTCTGCGGTTATGTGGCCGTCTTCATTTACGTGACATCGGCCACCGGCATTCGGCATCGCTCAAAGTACTATTGTCCGAGGATGACGAGCTGGAATCATTCCGAGGTAGAGATTGTGTCTCCGATGGTGTTTGCCGAACAATATTAATGAATGTGAGATTCACATTGTGCCTCGAAATATGCGACATGCCTCGGTAGTTGCGAGACCTCTACCATACTGTATTTGGCATGTATACACGTCTTCTACATCCCCTTTGTGCATAAGCAGAATGACGCTGTTTGGCGAATGGCCGTAATTTCTAGAGGCCATGATACAGAAAGCATATTTACGATGCCGATGGCAGGATACTATTTCGGCAAGCCTGACAAGGACGGCTATATTCGAATGTTAAAGACATTTCAGCTTGTGAAAGCCAAGCTAGAAGCTATCGCCGTCAAGGTTGCTGCATTACTTGAATATGTTGCCCTACCAAGGTACTTGTAGCTAGTTGACACTCAGTTCTGATCAAACTAACTGATACTTATAGATCACTCACTCGAGACGCATGACAGTAGCAGATTTACACGAGCTATACAACAAGACGTACGAACTATATCCATCAGTACTTGCCGATAAGAATAGTGAATATGCGGATATTAAACATACGGATGAGGTAGTTGTCTCTTTACGGTGTACCATGGACAATAGCTCACAAAGCAAGCAGTGATACTTTGCTGAGGCTCAAAGCTGCGTCTGTCCGTTTCTCACCTATGACGCTTACAGTCGTGTATCATACTGGCAATACTTTGGACCATGAGAGTGATAACATTAGCCGACGACATTCGGGTGCCAAGCCGGATAAGTTACACTTCGATAGAGGATCTATTTGTGAGATATTTCCAGATGCCTCCATAGGAAAGACGGCTGAGAATGTTCACTTCTGTTATAAGCCGGAGATTCCCATCAGCAAAGTGATCTCATCTACTCAAATTAGCACTTTTGCTATATCATCATCAAGTGAAACCATACTCCCCATGTATATAGGGATGCATACCTCAGAATCGACGAGGTGGGCTGTCAGCTCTTAGCACTGCCCATTCCAGCGTCAAAAGATGTCACACGAATTTCAAATAGTACCGGTGTGATGGAGATCCTTCACCTATCTGCCTCAGTCAACAACACAGGCTCGGCAGTAACTCACACCGCTTTACAATAGTTCCAAACTTCTAATGACCCCCTTCACTGCGGAGCATTCATCTCTCCTTCCTACAACTCCTTCTTGCATGAGCTTCTCTTTCATCTTATCACAGATTTTTTCATCTCTTCAACATACATACTGGCTCATATTCTAATATCCGCATATAACCAAGGTCTACTAGGCCTTGGTTACTCTTCATGAACTCAACGGGTGACGATCCGTTGCCTCTGTCTCTGAGCTGCTGCATAATTGTCAGAATGATACCTCTTCCCTATATACATGCTTTACACCGCGCCGGTGACATTAAAGCTAACACGGAATATAGACTCTCTTGCAGAGCACCTTTGACCATGGAAAAAGCACCATCTCCTGTGAAGCGCTCACTGCCTCTTTCACCAGACCCATCGCAGAAGTCGGACTATGAGCGACCCAAGGCCGTTGATGTAAATGAGGAGAAACCCAAGTTTCAGATTAGATGGGGGTATTCTCCTGATATAGAAGAGGAAATCATATCGAATGCTCCAATTTTGGAAGTATATGTTGGTGAGCCATGCCAGGCTATCGAAGCCTCTAACACGGACGATGGTGACAGTCCACAAGAGCTAGACCTTTCTCTTCTCAATACCAATGCAATGACCCTTTTTAACGCCACAAACGACGCGACGAGCACCCTCCAGGGTTTAGAGAACATTGAGGGTTCTCTCTTCATTGAGGAGCGAGAAGTGGAGGAGGATTTACAAGTGCAGTATGTTTCTTATGCCGAGAACAGCGATCCAGCTGCGGAGCCAGAAGCTCCATCATCACTTGACACTGTTGAGCAGCGACTGGAGAATATCTCTGCGCTCATGGCGACTAAGGAATTGAATTCGAACAATGAGCATTGTCAGCCGAAAGTAGATGAGGGATCTGACTATGAAGACGACGGGTCGTCCACTTGTTCGGATGAGAGCGAAGAGAATGCGGGCGGCAAGAATAGGCCAAAAGTTGCAGCCCAGACCAAGAAGAAAAACCAGAAGCCTCGGCGGAAATTTGCCACCAATGCTCGAGAATATGCTGCTCGCTTACATGAAAAAGAAGAAGCGAAACTGACCGGGAGATGTCGTTCAGCACAAAACGGAAAGTCGCATGCTACCAAGAAGCGCAAGCCAAATCACACCGATCAGAATATTAGGCCTTGCAAGGCTTTCAGGACTGCCAACGGGAAAGTCTTCTCTTTGTCCGCAGATGGGGCCGTAAGCTCTGATGAAGACCTCCCTACTGTCGCATCTATCAAAGCGACAACTCACGCCGACCAACTCGCCAAACTTAAGGCCAGTATCCCTCAAGGCTTTGACACAAGACGCAAAGGAACGCAGCTTCCCGATCTGAGGGAAGCTATAAAAAAATTTGGTTACAAAAGAGTCGAAGCTCAAGATGGAAACTGGAAGTTGAAAGGCATGAAGACTCCTCTTCGAAGTCACCAAATCACGGCCGCAGCCTGGATGGTGACGAGAGAATTGGACAAGACGAGACCTTTTGGTGGGCTTCTAGCCGATGCCATGGGCATGGGAAAGACAGTCATGAGCCTCGCCTGCATTGTCGGAAATCAGGCAGACGAAGAGCATCTTCAAAAGTACTGCAATGCGACGCTCGTCGTCGTGCCGAACAAGACGGTTGCCCGACAGTGGGAAGATGAAACATCTGTGAGATTCATTGAAAGCATAATCGCTTCTGAATTGTATTCTGAACTAACTGATTACGTAGAAGCACTGCATGGTACCATACAACAACGCCATGATTTTCGACCGGCAACGCGAGGATCTGGAGATGTGGAAGAAATCCTTCATCGTGTGAGTATTATGGAATGGTGTCAGCGCGTCATGAAATGAAGAGCTCACATGAACCAGGCTTACAACTTACAAAGAGCTACTCGCTCAATACCCAGGAGACGGCGTCATTCAAGAGCTCAGGGAGAAATACGATAGCGATAACATATCCTTGGAGCGTGCGCTTGGAGAGCTCATGGGGCCCTTGTTTCATATCAAGTGGTACAGAATCATTCTCGATGAGGCCCACGCCATCAAGAATGTAAAGAGCCGCAGTAAGTTACAATTTGCGTGACAGGACAGAGGCCATCACTGATTTTCGTCTATTAGCTAGCAAAGCCTGCTGCGAGCTTCAGGGGAAATATCGATGGGCATTGTCCGGCACACCTCTGGCCAACAGCTCTGAAGGTATGCCAAGGTTAATAGTCTTATCTCTACCTGTTGTCTAACCAGCATAGAATTATATCCGTACCTGAAATTCACGAAATGTGAATTAACTTTATCTATCAGACAGTTCCGAGCAATGTATTTTGAGAGTGTAAGAGCTACCGCCTTTCAAGCAAAATGGGAAAAAAAAAAAGGAAACTGGATGCTAAGTCTTTTCAGGGTGAGACTAATGCCCGCTTCGAGGCGTTGACGAGCCTCATCATGTACCGAAGGTGAGCTTGGTGTTACTGCATCCTCTTATACGTCTCTCACGCCTCATATGTATCGGCGCCTAATCTTTTGTCTCCAACAGAACCATGAATGACTCCTTTCTGGGGCGGCAGATTATAAGCCTCCCCGAGAGCAGAGAGGACGACCTTTGGATCCCAATCTCCATAGAGGAACAACTTGTTGTTGAGTGAGTTTGAAATTTCTTGAACGATTGTGAACAAATCGTATCCTCCTCCCCTCTTTCTCGTGTTTTCTTTTTGCTTGCCGATCTTATCTGCTCACGTCCCATTGCCAGCGCTGTGAGAAACTTTTATGAGGCCAAAACAGTTCTCCTGATACAAGGGAAGCTCGGTGAGAGTGAGTTTCAGGGGGCAGTAGAAGGCGTAGAAGACACGATTGCAGGAGGCTTCAGCGGAGATACCCAAGAATGCACGCAAAGTAAACGAGACTCCAGAACGAAGCAGTCATTCGCTTTCAAGAAGAACGCTTTGCGACGCGCCAGTCAAGTGAGAGAACGACAGGCGATATCTCATGTGTTTGACATTGAACGTCTTCTTCGGCAATCATTTGAGACAGAAGACCTGAAGGCGCTCAAAGACGCCTTGAAGGGAGTCGAGACTAAGCGAACTATCTTGGAACAAATGACTGGCTCGGGTGGAGAAGACAACGGCATGTGGAGATATCAGGCCGGCACGCAGATGTTAAGTGAACGACGGGAGAGTTTTTTTGGTGGGCATTTCGAGATGAATGAGCTCCTCGGCATTGTGGAACAGGATATCAAGCTGAGAGACGCTGCTTGCGGCATCTGCTTGAAAGCAAAGCCGCCACAGGACCCCGTATATGGGGATCGAGTAAGTCAAGACACAGAGCGCAATATCCGCTCCCTGCTGACAAGGTGACGAGTGTGGGCATGTCTTTTGCTCGAAATGCATAACGAAACTTGTTATGGGCGATCTTCGCCGCGGGATCGAAAGGGTAAGTGTGCCAAAACCCCCCGTCCTAAAAAAAGTTGGTTTTAGTTTTGAAGAAAACTAACGCATTCTCCTCTTCCTCCTAGGTTTGCCCACATGAAGGCTGCGACAAGAAGCTTGGAGTGGGCGAAGATATTGAAACCCTACAAACCGTGATTGAAGCTGCTAAAGACAAAAAGAGTAGTTATCGTGAGCCCGGAAGAGACAGCAAGAATGTGTCGATTCACCAAGATGATGAGAGAAACGGCTTCTTCATCTCTAGCACATCTCGCAACGACATCCCGATACTCCCCAGCACGAAGCTCACAGCGACCATGGCCGTCGTTCTCACGTGGATGCAAGACGCGCCTGAGGATAAGATTATAAGTAAGTGGCGAATAATGCTGAGTCGCCTCAAGCTGTTCAGCTCACGATTTTCTCACCTTTTTGTTTCTTAGTCTTCACCCAGTTCATCGGCACGGCGAAGATGCTAGGGTTGATGCTCAATATTCTGAGCATCGACTTTGTCTACTATTATGGCGGCCTCACCCCTTCACAGAAACAAAGAGCCTTGGAGGCCATCAAGGAGGAGGACGACATTAAAGTAATGGTGGGTCTTCTTTTTTCCTCCCTTGGATTTAATCCAGGGCAACATGACTACTGGTGGGGAAAGACGCTGAACGAAATACTCTGCCCAGGTTGCCACGCTGAAGAGTGGCGGTCAATCTCTCAACCTGACAGTTGCGAACCGAGTCATCATCATCGATCCCTGGTGGAATAAAACTGCGGAGCAGCAAGCCATGGGGCGAGTCCTCAGGATAGGTCAAGAGAAAGTAACGCATCTGGTCAATATTAAGACCGAAGAGCGCATCGACCAGCGAATATATGAGCTCCAAGCAGAGAAAGCGAGGGATGTGGATCACACATTACAGGATGACGGTCACACTCCGTCATCTGTTAGCGATAAAGACCTCACAAAGATGTTCAATCCCAAGGAATCAGGCGAAGGAAGTCGACCGGAGTAAGAGGTCAGGCAATGAGTCTAAAATTGGCTAGAAAAGGGGTAAAAGCAATCGGCGTTGACAAAAGTTTTTCTTTTTTCTTTTTCTCATGGGAGACATGAGGCTTATTCATTGGTATTTACGGCATTGGGTTACTCACAGGAGAAGATTTAAGCTATTTGGACTCTTTCCGTCAATCTACGTCGGACACGGAAATTTTAATGGGGGTTATTAGGTATTATGAAAAGCATAGGACAATACGGGACAATTATTGGCTTCAGACTCAATATACTTGGTTAACTATCTGCACCTTGGGTCGCATGGTAATCTCATGTTCTCTTCTTCGTCAAAAGTTGTGAGGGCGGCAAAATAGCGAATGAGCTGTGTCGAAAATGTTATCTAGGCGTAGAGAAACAAGCGCATGTTAATTGCGACCTCTTTTTGAACATTAGATTACAGGCTTTCCTTGGTCAAGTCTTTGGCAGCTTCTCTAAGTCGACGTATTATGCACCTGAGGCTATCCATGGAACATGCCTCGCCTACAGAATCTCATCGAACGCACTGATGCTCATTAAGATGACTACAATCCTTTGATATTGTCTTTTGTTTCTTCCTCACACTATAACAGCGATGTCACCATGGAAGGTGCAAGTCTAGTATCCATTCGAGTTGAATGAATGAGAACCAGGTACATAGGGAAAGGGTAGCGGCATAAAAGGCAAAGTTTATAAGTGTGTCTTATTTTGTTTTTATTTGACCGCTAGTTAGTATCTAGTTTGTTGAGCTATATCCTGGACTATCACATATGCTGTGCTCCAGGTATACTGCGCACCATTTACAGACGTCGGAGAATATCCTCGACTACTTGCTCCGTAGTGGCGCTGCCGCCCAGGTCAGGGCTCAGCAGCTTGCCCTCCTCCAGGTAAGCATCAACCGCAGCGTAGATCTTGGCAGCAGCCTCGGGCTCCTCCAGGAACTCGAGCATCAGAGCGGCACTTCGGAGGGTAGCAATGGGGTTGGCAATTCCCTTGCCCTGAATGTCAGGAGCACTGCCGTGGCAGGGCTCACCAATGGCGAAACCCTCACCGACGTTGGCGCTGGGAACGAGACCAAGACTGCCTACAAGAGCGGCGGCACCGTCGGACAGGATGTCGCCGTACAGGTTCGGGGCAACAATGACATCGTAGGCTTCGGGCTGGCGGAAGAGCTTGTAGACCATGGAGTCGACGATCTGCTCCTCAATGGAGACGGAAGAGTACTTGGGGTCGGACAGGGCGTTCTTGGAGGCAGTGCGGAAGAGGCCGTCGGTCTGGGACAGGACGTTGGACTTGTGGGTGATGGTGACGAGGGGCTTGCTGTGGATGCTGGACGTGTTCTCGCGGATCTTCTGGCGGCGCAGGGCAATGTCACCGGCCATGGCGGCGATGCGGAAGGAGGCCTTCTCGGAGATGCGCTTGATGGCCTCGGCGACCTTGCCCTCGGGGGTGTCGCGCGTCGTCTCCTGCTTGACGTAGAGGTCCTCGGTGTTTTCGCGCACAATGACCATGTCGATGGGCTTGGGGGCCGTCAGGACGGTCTTGACGGGGCGCACATTGGCGTAGAGGTCGAGGCGCTTGCGCAGGGCAACAATGGGGGAGGAGTAGCCCTTGACGGCGTGGGTGGGCGAGCTGACGGCGCCGAAGAGGGCGCCCTGGCACTCGTTGCGCAGGACGTCGACGGTGGCCTCGGGCAGGGCGCTGCCCGTCTGCTCAAAGGCCTCGAAGCCGGCCTTGAGGTCGACAAAGTCGAACTTGAGCTTGAGCGAGGCGGGCAGGGCCTCGAGGATGCGGCGGCCGGCGGGGATGACTTCCTTGCCGATGCCGTCACCGGGGATGAGCCCTGCAAAGCAACGAAGCGGGTTAGCGCTGCCGTGTCAGAAACGTAAGAAAAGAAAATGCAACAAAGCTGCCAGGGGGATCATGGGGCCGTTCTGTACCGATCCTGAGCGTGCGAATTGACATGTCGGGCGCTTGCAAATTGAGTTTCTGACGTCTTGCAAGAGGAAGCTCTTGTTGGCTCTGTCAAAAAGTTCGATTTTGTCGTCCGAGGTCTGTCCGACAATCGGCGCAAAAAAATCCAGTCACCGGCTGCGACTGCCACTTTTTGCTCTTTCTTATTTTTTGGCGGGGCTTATCGGGCGCGGCTATCACAGTTGCTATCAATTGCTGCAACTCCACAAATAAATTATTGCACCATCATGTCTCGTCATGTCGGATTCAGATCCACGCCAATGCTTCCCGCAGGAACTAACCGCAACGGTCTTACGTTCCGCAGCGGATCGCGATGCTAAGTACTGCCAATGGCGACCTCAGCCCTCCTCTCCTTGCAGAAGCACTAAAGAGAAGTTGACCAGCGAGCCGACTACATTGAAACATCTTGGCTGATTGCCTGGTAAACAAACCAAGCATTGGCTCGTCGCTTGCGTCATGAAACAACACTTGCTGGAAACCTGCTGTTGGCACTGCCTACGACGCCGCCTTAAACACTTCGGAATGCATATTCGTTTCCTACCGTGGCATAGCCTTGTTAGGTGTCGTGCAGTCGGCCTGTCGAAGGGTTCCGCGTGATGTATGCGCCGTATCCACAACTGCCCACAGCGTTACATGCCGCGGAATGCCTCAGAGACAGATCTGTTAACATGGATTCGCCAGGGTTCAAAGTGCTACAGTGCTTATGGAGTTTGCGGAGTTTGTAACTTTGGGTATAAAAGGAGTGCCATGGCCAGGAAGGCGTTCTGAGTTCACATACGTTCACTTGCAGAAATAAACACGCACATCTCAACATTGTCAGCATGTCCTCCAGCGTACCGTCCTTCAATGCCAATCTACGCGGCTTCCTCCCTCCGGGGCCAGTGATTGATATAGTCTCAGCGAAGCCTGACAGGCCTGCTGCTGAGGTAGTGGCGGGTCTGCGTGATATGGTTGCACCATTTCAAATTGCAGCAAGAGAAGCAGTGCACTCCGATCCCCTCATAACCGTAGAAGAAGTCATCATTCCGGGACCTCGCGGCGACATCATCGTTGTGCTAATACTGCCCAAGGGTGACCAAGACACAAATGGTGTGGATAACAAAAGGCCCGCCATCTATCATGTCCACGGAGGAAGCTTGATTGCTGGAAGTGCCTACGTGGACCTTGCGTTCCCGCTCAGCCTTGCAAAAGAGATCAACGCCATCGTTGCCAGTGTAGAATACAGGTTAGCCCCCGAGCATGCTGGACTTGCTCCCTTTGAAGACTGCTGGGAAGGCTTGGTCTGGTTCGCAAACAGGGCTGTCGAACTTGGCTTTCACCCAGAACGCTTGATCCTTACGGGCCTCTCTGCGGGAGGAGGCCTCGCCACGGCCATGGCGCTAAAGGCCAGAGATGAAGGGCTTCCCAAGTTGGCAGCCCAAGTGCTGATATATCCCATGTTGGACGACCGCCTCACCACGCCTTCCAGCCAACAGTACTTTGCCCTCGGTCCCTTTACTGGATCTGCCACTCGGTTTGGATATCAGTGTCTTTTAGGCGATCGTGTCGGCAGCGAGAATGTTTCTGTCTTTGAAGTCCCTGGCCGGGCCACCGATCTCTCGGGTCTGCCTCCGACCTATCTCGAAGTTGGGGCAGCGGAACCATTCAGAGACGACGTAGTAGCCTATGCGTCTAGGATCTGGGAACATGGTGGAGATGCTGAGTTGCTGGTGTTTTCGGGTGCTTTCCACGGATATGACGGGTTTGCGCCGACGGCGGAAATTTCCAAGGATGCGATAGAGGCGCGTTTGAAGTGGCTACGGCGTTTGGTGCAGCAACTGAGGTGGGAATAAATTTCAGGAGGGATATGATGTCGGCATACAACATGGCCTATCCTGGACATCAAGCATTTAGCAAGCTAACGAGGCTTCTGGAACAAGACATGATGATCAACTATAACCGTGTGGCCTTATCTAATGCTACAGTGGCTGCAACATTGTGCTTGATCCTTCATCTGCATTATATCCTGGATGGCATCAACATGTCCATCGTCCACAAATATGATCCAGCACAGAAAACACCCTATCCAGAGACTATTAAAGAAAGACACCGACGCTCAGTCATGCCACTGGCTCGGTAGACTACTGATCAAATGAATTTTAAGCATTATTCTTGCCTTCTAGATGACGGTAGGCATCCGTTCCATGGATTGGACACTTTGCTTGGAGCGTAATGTTAACTATCAGTTTGATCTTTAATATAATTTTTTTTTATCTTTAAAAAAATAGGAAAAATTGAACATGCCAGCACTTCGCTTCTGAGTCTCTCAATTCAATCCAGCATTCAGAATGTTCACCATTTTTGCTTTCAAGTTCTGGCTCCGTGTCACGGGGTCAGAAATTCGGTGGGGTCCAATCCCACGCTTTGTTTTGTTTTCTGCGACTCCAAAAAAATTGAAGAGTACCCGCAGAATCGAGAGTCACAGTGAATTAACTATCGACAATGAGCATTGTCATTAAGATGCGAGCGTCATTATTATGAATATAGATATCCTCATTGCATCAGTTCGTTTTCTGAGTCTGCGATATCGTCTTGCTCAGTAGCTCTCATCAAAAGTCCGTCGCAGCCCGTCATGCTCAACGATGATGAGCTCGAACAGGCTGCGGACCAACTCTCCGCCTTTCGAATGGACAATACCTTATCAGATATACTAGACCGGTATGGGGCCTTGATCGAGAGCTACAGGCGTCTGAAGAGCGACTATGAGGAGGAGCGGGACTCCAGGGAAAAGTACAAGCAGATTGCCAAGGGCCAGGACCGGAACCCTTTTGTGCTCGTGTTGATCGACGGCGACGGCTACGCCTTTCACGACAGCCTGGTGAGCAAAGGTGCAGAGGGTGGCCGCAGGGCGGCAATGCTGCTCAATGAATCCATCAAGATCAGCCTTCGGCGAAAGGGCCTGGGACATTGCCAGATCATGGTCCACGTGTACGCAAATCTCGTCGGCCTGTCCAAGGCGCTCCACAGAGCAGGTCTTTCTGGGCCGGAAAAGCGATCTCTCTCTCCCTTTGTCGCCAGCTTCAACAGATCATACGGCCTCTCCGAGTTTGTCGACGCCGGCGAGTGGAAGGAGAACACAGACTTCAAGGTGCGCGCCATGCTCAACCTGTACGCCGAGAATTCTCACTGCAAGCACATTTACTTTGCCGCCTGTCACGACGTCGGCTACATCTCCGATCTGACGACGCACATGGGAAGCAGGGAGCGCTTCACGCTCATCACCACACCCGGCATCAAATTCCACGACGAGTTCACCAAGCTGGGAATGGAAATAGAGGACCTCCCCGGCGTCTTTCTCCCCACTCCACTTGACACCGCGTCTGTCCATAATAATAAATCTCCCAAATCTCCGCCGCCAGCACCATCTGAAAAGCTGAATAGCCTGTCGAAGAGTGCGTTTCCATTCGCGGAGCAGCCGCTACTGAGCCCTGACAAATCAGACGAACAGAAGGCATGTCATTTTTACGGGATAGGAAAATGTCGGTATGGGAAAGGTTGCAAATTCTTGCATGTTGACGGCTCAACGACATGAAATGGGCCTGGGTCGTTGTTGAACGGGCTCGCAATTCGATGGGGAAATGGTTTCTCGTTTTGCGCACTCGAGACGAAACCAGCGTAACGAACGTTCTAGGGCGCTTCAACGGAAGCAATGCCTACTCGGTTGCAGATGGTCAACATTCAGCGCCCACATGATACCGAGCAGTCTAGGCTCATGACGGCCACGATGCCACATACTTGGTCCGAAATTGATTAACTAGTCGTTGACCCCGGGCTTTATAAAATTCATGGTTTCGACCTTGGTCACGCATGTCAGTGTGGCACAGGGCTTTGCTCTTCCTGGCAACGTGGTCGCCATTGGTCCATGGCGATTGTTCATAAAATACCCGAGCATAGTACAGTCGAACCAGGAGCTGCTCAAAACAATAAATCGTCTATATCCCATGTTATATAAGCCACTTATATTCCATGTTATATCCCGTTCCTCCCTCCACTAATCAATTTCTGATGGCTGCCTAGTGCCCCATGGTGCTAATGAAGATGGACACATCGGTACATTGCAGCTGTACGGTTGATTAAGGTAGCCATTAGTACCAAATACCTTAACGACACTAGGACTTGATCTGTAAAGAAACCTGCAATGTATGCTTGCTCACCATTTCCTAGGGGAATCATCTTGAAAGAATGTGATTCATCCTCCCATTTCAACACTCCACTGGCAGAGAGTAGTGGAGACCATACTCCTTCTAGAGCCGTCATGTGCTGAATGGCTAGAGGTCGAACTTCAACCGGCCGGTCTTGCGTTTTTAGTTTGTGTAATCTTTCCTTCAGAAGCTTCTTCTCTCTCTTAGATACCACGACATCATCCAGCTGCCGTACAGCCCAGATGGAATTTTTTGCACTGAACTCGGTTATAAGATTATATCCAAACTCATAGTCGAGTTCACTGATCGGCACAAACGTCTTTGTCCCATGCTTCGGATTCATCTTGAATATGGCGAATTCGTTGGTTCCATCTTCCATCCAGCATTTGCCCACCGCCAGAGGCTCTCCACGGGCTATGGTTTCATAAACCCACCTCAGCAAAGAAGATTCTCCCCATTCAACTGGGATGTCACGGTGATCAATGGCTTCGTGGGGTGAATATTGCGCAGGGGGGGGGGGCATAGCCGGATTCGTCTCTTCCGAAGAAATCAGGAAGCGCTTGCCCATCGTTGGTCTGTTCGTTTTCGCGGTGAACATCGCCGAGGGTTGGCATCCTGAGGGGCATTACGTATGAAGGCCAGTCGCCGCCTCCCCAGAACCAGTCTCGTAACCCTTGCATTGTGGAGTGGAATTCCATGGGCGTTGAGAACAGGCCCGTTGCTAGGTACACGATAAGTTCGGCTACAGGTTCCCTTCCGGACAGGAAGAGCCGCTTCACGACTGCTTTCAAGATCGCTTTGCCTGCCCGCCGTTTCATCTCCTCTGTTTTGCCCTTGCAGAAGGCGACATATCGGCGCATGCCTGTTCGAAGCGGCAAAAGACTCTCGCACGGCTGAACATCCCAGAGCAATCCTCGTGTAATGAAACGGCCGTCGATGATGAAGGAAGGATTCTCAAGACTTGCGCCTCTTCTTCGACATAAAGCATTGCCGCTATTGTGTATGCAAATATCATACATCGATCTTATTTTGACCAACTATTAACGATTTGACGCCTCTAGTAGCCCCGTGGGGGAGGGGACAGACTCATCTAGACCAATCGTTTTGTATAGTATAACTGCCAAAGATCAAGCTCATATCTCCGTTTGCTAATGCTAACGCAGCAATGCACGCGGAGCTGCTGATGTCGTAATCCCTCTCCACGAGTGCTGTCGTATCCAGGTGATATGCATACTGCGCTACATTGGCAAGGATACTGAGCCGATCGGCGTTTATGAGGTTCCGCTTCTGGTTGAGTAGCATATAAGCACCGGCCATGCCCAGGCGAGGGTTAGGCTGAGTCCATTTCGTAAAGGAATCATGCTTTTCATGCGAGAAGTCCCTGTCGCAGGGTCGCATGTCATTTTCTTCGGAGGATCGTCCAGACTTTCTGTACGGCAAATCGAGCGTTGCCGTTAATGCCAGGGACTCAGTAGGAAATTCGCGATCCGAAGTCCTATTTTACCCGTTAGTCTTTCGTTCATCGTTCTGGGAACGAGCTGTTCATTACCGGTTCGTGCCGTTACCGTACCATGTGCGCTGAGCCAGACCAGGCATGCTCAGAGTGAAGTTGTCCACGCTTCCCACTTTAGACGCAGCAATGGCACTATGCATCAGCCCTAGGCTTGATGTCGTTCCCATAAATGACATGCTGGATTTGGTATAACCGTCAATGATCAACTCTCCCAAGACCCTTTGGCTTGGGAATATTCGTGGAATTGATTGCGACATCTCCTCCCAACGCTCTCCTGTAGGATCGAAACCATCCATCCATCCCACCATGTATACCCTGTTGCCAACATCTGTATTAATTTCTTCCTGCGCAGTCCAGGCACGTCTGAACCACTTGTCACCAAAGATTCGGCTCCGCAAGTTTGCTGCCCGGTTTGACGGTTCGCAGAGGTCATTGATCGCCTGTATATCCGCGACTGATTCGATGTGCTTCCCAAGAACAGCCAAGGTCAATGTTGCATTTTGATATATGCGGTGCATTATCCCTATCAGAAATGCCTTGTCCTCGTCATCGTCTTGGTGAATACACTCTTGATCAATCCATAGCCTCTCGATTCCTCTTGATCGAGCAAATGCAAGACTTCGAAGTATAACATCCGGACGCGCACGAGTATCTCTGATCATATAACCTCCATGATCCGGCGTCGGGACCTTGATCCGCAACGGTGCTCCTGGTGCGCTCTTGTTCAGAGAGGTCCAGCAGTACGATACAGCGATAAAAGGCTGATCGCTTTCTTTTCCATCGCGATACGGTTCAATAACCTCAAGATCATATGATTCCCCCATAGGGGCTGGAGTAACGAATCGTATCCGTTCTTTCCACCTGTTCCACTGATTAGAGCTCTCAACGGAGTAGATGAATCTCTGGGCTCTTTCAATATCTTGTAGAAACTTGTCCTGTCCAATCTCGTTGATGGTGCGCCTAGAGTCATCAACGAGATCTCGTGGGAAGTTCCTATCAGCGTCCGGGTAACCTCTCCGCCTCATCTCTTGTTTGAGGAACTTCATGACTCCTAGATGGCCGTGCAGCTGAGCATACCACCAGGATGGCCTTCCAGAGGTGCCCTGCAGATCAACAGTATCTCCAGAGAGATGGATCAGCAACTTGACGAGGTTCATGTATCCCCTGGCGGCAGCCTTAATGATTGGTGAATTTCCGTCTTCATCTGCGCGGTTCACATCGGCACCATGGAATTGAAGTTTCCTGACCAGATCACCGCGACCTTTGCCTGCTGCCCAGCCCAGGGGAGACTGCGATGAACGGTAATCGCCATTGGCGTTGCCTCCATTTTCCAATAGTAAGTCTACCATGCCATCATTCCCTTTTACTACCGCTAGATGTAGCGGTGTCAAGAAAGATGAGCTATCAGCAGCCTCGATATCACACCCTACTCGAATCAACTCCATAGCCACGGCAGTCTTCCCCCACTCTGCCGCAACGTGCAGGGGGGTCACATCTCCCAAGAAACCGTCCATCTCGTGGAGCCCCAAGGTCCGTGTGATGTTAGGGTCTGCTTGGTATTTCAATAAAAGCTTTGTGAACTGTACATCTTCCCGAAAAGCTGCTAGATGCAATGGTGCAAATCCGGCAGCATCAACCCCATTTGGGTCTCCGCCGTTCTCGAGTAGCAATCGAGTGTTGGAGATGTCGCCAAGAAAAATGGCGTGGTGGAGAAGGGGTCGGCCGTTGATTGCTCTTTCATTGAGATCAGACACATCGACTGCGAACCGTGACCGAGTTAATAAGACAATACTTGAGATATGCTAGCTCGTGTGGTGTACAGCAATAGCCGGGGAATAGTAGCTTACAATGGCGCGGAGGCCAATCATCGTCCTGTGAACGGGATGAAAACCGAAGTGTAAGCGCCCTCTGTATTCGGTCTTCGTTACTCATATTGGTATGATGTGTGTGATTTTCTTATAAGAAGCCTGACAGTTGACCAGATGAGTACATCTCTCTCTCTCTCTTTCTCTCTTTTTCTTTCCCCATATATATATATATATATATGTAAGGTTCGTGTGTGTGTATATGTTTTTGTTTGACGGGCTGAGACAGATAGAGACGAACAGTCTGATCAAATCATCGAAAGTGAGGCGAATGCATGAGGCGCAGCCCCATGGCTGCAGTTCAAAGCCTTACAGAGATGTCTTGTAGGCCGCCACGTCAACCAATGCCTCCACATTCAGCTTGCTTTTCACAGAGTCTCTCTAATAGATGAATCCAATCAGAACACTGCTCCGGTATGGCGTTCTCGCTGTTAGAGGAAAAAAAAATGACATTGCGTTGAAGGGTAGACAAGTCTGCCTTGCGGCGACTTCCCTCCAATTAGTTCGCGACTACTGCTACGTAGGAGCTTAGCCATCATAACTTGACATTTATAAAGCAGAGTCCCAGAAGTGGTGAGTCCTTTCTTCCAAAGCCTACACATTCATCCCTAAGCGATCCTGACCATAATGCCTTGCCAGAACATGGGTAAGTAAAAGCCTGCAAAGACAATTCTCATGGCATGATTCTAACTAGTAAATCTTTACCTTGTATAGAATCAAAGAAAGATTTAAACTATGCCATCCCTCAGTGGTTTCTGGATAAAAATGTCAAAAGTATCGAGGACATTGCCAATGATGATCCCGATATTTCAGTCGTGGACCGTGTTATGGGTATGCAGAATGGAGAAAGGCATCCAGCAGGATTTGAAATCCTTAGAGATAACTATGAAGACATTCGCCTAACGGCGGCTGTGGCTTTGATGCGAACTCACGATGGCACGCTGCCCCCCAAAATACCCAGCATCATCCTTGATGCAGAGCAAACAAAGTCCTCTGCTATCAATAGTTATATGAGGTACTTTGATTCTGTAGTCAAGCTTCTGGCACGCGGGTTGGGAGCGAACCTCATTTCCGTCAGTCTCGAGGACTTGGATGAGCTAGGCCAATCCTTCTACCAAGAGGACCAGCATCAACAGAAGCAGTTGAATGCTGTGAGCAATGCAAACAAGTCAGATGATGCCAAGGATGCAGACAAACAGACGAAGGACGCTCTCAGGTGGACGGTTTCGCGAAACTCTCTCTTCGACTCCATTCATAGACGAGACCAGAACTCGTTGTACGGATATGCTTTGTCCTATTTTGGCACGGATGGCGATAAAGCCATACGCACAATGGCAGTAAATGCCCTGTTCAATTCTTTGCAGTCGAAGCAAAAAAGTGCGCCGGCTGAGGATTCTAGCAATGGCCAAGGTAAATCCGACCCTGATGCACCAATACTCTTGCATCTCAAGGACATTCGGGTGTTGGACAGAGAAGACGCGCGGGAGCTTTTACGAAATTTTGCATTCCACATAGAGGCACGCCGGACAGCGGCAGCAGGAGGGGGTAGCCAAAGGGTGCTTGGCATCGCTTCGGAGATGCCGTCGTCTCTTCAGGGTTATTCATGCAGCGAGTTTCTCACCGATGACACGAGGGTCTTTCAGCTCCCTGCACCGTCTGTCGCTGCTGAACACGACACGGCTTACAGTAAAGCAAAGGCAGACTTTACTCGAGCGTTCAACATTCGTCGTTTTATACGTACACTTCGAACGAGGCTTGAGAACGCCGTTGGGCCGGAAGAGCTGGAGTTTCTTGATGGCGAGGAGATTCAACAACGCTGGCAAAGAGAAGTCTTTCCCGGCAACACAATCTGCCCAACGGATGACTTGGAGCGAGCAGCAATTCAAGTGGCTGGTTGTCGGTGGGGAGGACGCCAGCTGACCTTTGATAGCATTGCTGATGTTACCGCCCGCATGCGGCGCAAGGGGGCGTGGGGTAGTACAATGGGATCTGGCGAAGAAGATGGCGGAATGAGAGACCCCTGGGCGGGTCTGACTCTACATCAACGACGAAATAAGGTCGCCCATCTATGCAATGACAGGGAAGAGCAGCTGCTCTCGTGCCTTGTCGATCCGGGTAACTATACTTCTCTCCATCTCCCATACATGACATGTACTCAACCAACTGTCGATGGCTGACTTGGGCGCAGAGGATCTTAGAGTGAAATATGACGACGTTATCGTTGACCAGCAAGTGAAAGAAGAGGTTGGAGAGCTTCTGAATCTCTCACGTTCAGGACGAAAAGACGCGCCGAAACCGCTGCTATTCCAACGCTTCCGCGTGTCAGGCGCACTATTCTATGGCCCTCCCGGTACGGGCAAAACACATCTATGCAGAGCCATTGCGCATGATTCTGGCTATAACATGTTGGCAATCGGACCTGCCCACATCCAAAGCAAGTATCCGGGCACTGCTGAGAGGGCCATCTCCGCCGCGTTCTCGCTGGCAATCAAGCTACACCCTTGCATACTTTTCTTTGACGAAGTAGATGCCCTCTTCTACCGCCGAGCCAGCACAGATCAAAGCTGGGAGCGCAGCACACTCAATCAGTTCCTCCAGGAACTGGACGGGCTAGCCACCGACCATACGAAGGACACTCCGTTTGTAATTACGTGCACGAACAGACCTGGTGATTTGGACGATGCCTTTCTACGCCGCCTGCCACATAAAGTGCCGTTCTTGCTGCCATCCACCCCACAGCGCGAACGCATCTTTGGCATTTTCTTGCAAGGCGAGGATATCGACTCGGACCTCTTGCAGTACTTGGCAGGCAAAACAGCAGGCTTCTCGGGATCCGATATCAAAGCCCTCTGCATGCACGCGGCCCTGGTCTGGAGTCTGGAGCAGAAAAGGGTCCAACGATCTAACAGTGGTGACGATGAGACGACGCAGCAGGTTCGCCTACAACGGCGCCACTTTGACGTTGCGCTGAAGAAAATACAGCCCACTGTGACCAAGGAGTCGCAGAGACTATTGGAAGAGTTTATGCGACGGTTCAATCCCGTGATAGGGTACGAGGCACAGAGTCAAAAAAGTCCATTCCCTAGAAGACTATTGAGATATATATTTCAACACACAGGAAGCCTAGGGAGATAAGCGTTTGCGAAGCCACCTGGTTTTTAACTCTCTACCTTTCTGTAATAGAGCAACGACCCTTAAGGCGATAGAAGGCCTTATAAGCTATTATACGGGGCGGTGTAAGCATAGGATGCTTGCATTGATAGATCTTTTCATTATTGGCGCAGTTGGGCACCCCTTCCCTCTGTTACATTATGCCTATTTGAGATCTGAATTAGCGCCTATACTACATCATATAGTTTAGATTAGAACAGTTATAATTCTATGTTCTTGGAGATTAATATCTACTCATTGCTGACCTAGAGTTTTATAGAATTATAGTGCCGATCTTATTCATGCAAGGGTTTGGCGCGACGTTTCGGCCTTCCTGGCAACACGCTCGCCATCAGTTCATGGCAATCATTCATAGAATATCCGATTGCAGTCGAACCAAGAACTCCTCACAACTAAGAAACTAGTTCTATCCGGTACTTCGTCCCAGTCTTCCCCCCACCTTCTTCCCGGCCAACAACTAATTCTAACCTAAGATCCATATTTTGGTTCAATTGCCTGGTGTCGACAAAGACAGGACCTGCTCAACATGCCTGTATCTAAGGTCTTCGAAGGGGGTAGGACTACGGTACCGTACATTATCCCTACATGTATACTTATCCAGGTATATGATCCCTATACCTTACTTATTCAGGTATATGGACGTCGTCGAGTACTTACTCGCAGATTCTTATTCCTATCGTGACAGATCTACCAGTCAATTACTATCACTTTCACGATAGAGGCTTCTTTCTAGGCACGGTCATTGGTAACGCACAAATTGTGACATAATTGTCGGGCCGGAGATGAACTGGTTTTATATAAAGCAAGCACCGAGTCACGCATTATGCTGTGTTCAATCGCCGTAGGCCACGTCGTGTGGCTGAATTAGTGTAACTGCGCTATGTGGGCTCGCAGTAGCAATCCCGACTCCGATTTTACCTATCAAATATCGCGTGAAGGAAATTCGGTGATGGGAAGCACGACATGGAAGTGATTGGGCTATCGCCCTGCATGGCGTTACCGAAAGGCACTCGCATAGGCTGAACAGGGAGTACAAGGCGTTCTAATTCATCTCAAATCCTACGGAGCCTCAAAGCTGTGTTTCAGTCGAGCTCCTGTGGAGGATTAAAACTAGCTATATAATGCTGGTGACTTATCTTCTTTTTTTCGAATGCTGTTTTACGAACATCTAGTCTAGACAGCATTCTTATAAATCGCACTATTCATATTCCTGTGGACCAAGATGGACCACGACGAAAAGTCTGTCCCTTCCGCTTTTACACGAAACGACTACACTGTGGGATGGGTATGCGCATTATCTACCGAATTGGCGGCGGCGACTGCCATGTTAGATTTGAAACATGACGCGCTTAGTATTCCTCCGGGAGATGATAACAACTATACACTCGGCTCTGTTGGACAGCATAATGTTGTTATAGCCTGCCTGCCCAGAGGCAAGTACGGGACAGCGTCGGCAGCAATCGCTGCTACTCAGATGCTCGAATCTTTCCCATCAGTTCGATTTGGACTTATGATTGGCATTGGAGGGGGCGTTCCTAGTGCGGAACATGACATTCGCTTGGGAGATATCGTCGTTAGCTCGCCATTTCATGAACACCCTGGCGTAGTCCAATGGGACATGGGCAAGGCAACGGAGGGTGGAAATTTTAAGCGGACAGGGTCGTTGAACTGTCCACCTCGCATCTTATTAACGGCTCTACAGACACTAGAGACGAAGTATGAGATGGAGGGGCCTAATATACAGACATACCTTGACGACATGATAGAAAAATTTCCAAGAATGAAGGCCAAGTACGCTCGGCATGTTTCACTTGAGGACACATTATTCGAATCAAATGCTACCAAGAGTACCAAAAGAAAGCTACGACAAGGCATTGAAGTTCATTACGGCACCATCGCTTCGGGCAATCAAGTGATCAAGGACGCAGTTCTCCGAGATCAACTGAATAGTGACCTCGGTGGCCACGTCCTCTGTGTGGAAATGGAGGCAGCAGGATTAATGGACACCTTCCCTTGTCTTGTTATTCGGGGGATATCTGATTACGCAGACTCCCATAAGAATGATGACTGGCAAGGACATGCAGCAGCGGCTGCTGCAGCGTTTGCAAAAGATCTTTTATCAGTCATTGCAGCGGGCGAAGTAAAGGAAATGGAGAGTATCAAACGTAAGGAACAAAATCTCTCTGCACAGATTTCAGATGGTCCGTCGCATTACTAATGGAGATTAAATTGAAGATCTTGGTGAAAAGATGGAAGAGGTATCTCGCGACGTGAAAAAGGTCTACCAGAGCCATCAGGAGGAGCGTCGACACACAATGCTCGACTATCTTACTTCTACAAGCTTTACTTCACAACAGCATGTGTTTTCCAGCCTAAGGCATCCTGGAACAGTCGAATGGATTTTCCAGTCTCCAGAATTTCAAAAGTTCCTCGGTCCTGACAAGGTGAACCTACTCTGCCGTGGGCAACCTGGAGTAGGTAAAACGATACTCACGTCACTTGTTATTGATCACCTCAAGCAGCATGTTAAGGAGGGCCAGAGTCGGATAGGCCTAGCCTACATTTACTGTGATCTCATCAGGCAGAGAAGTCAACATTTAGGACACATCCTGTGCAGCCTAATCAAGCAGTTAGCTGAACGTTTGCCTTCTCTCCCCCAAAGCATCCAAGATCTCTGTTTGAAGTACAAGAATATAGATCTCCCCTCGCTTTCGCATCGCGATGTCCCTGAACTTTCTCGAACTCTAGAGGACTTGATACGCGAGTTCTTCCCTGAAGCTTACATTGTTATTGATGCAGTAGATGAGTTTCATGACATAAACGCTCTCTTGAACGAGATGACGACTCTTTCTGAAAAAACGTGCACGAGGATATTTGTTACATCGAGGCCAGTTGACGATCTGAAGGAGTACTTTAAGGCCGGAGCACTCCTAGATGTGGTTGCAAGGATAGAAGATCTGCAAAGCTATGTTCAGGGTCGCCTATCAGAATGTAAAGTCCTCTGCCACAAAAACACGGATTTAGACGAGACTATCAAGAGAGATCTTCGACGTCTGATTATTGAGAAAGTGAGCAGCTCTAGTGATGGGATGTGAGTGAAACTATTCTCTCTGATTACCAGTTGCAGTCTAATAGCGTTTTACAGATTCCTTCTCGCAAAATTTCACATTGAATCTTTAATGATGAAGACCACGCCGGCTCAGATCAAATCAACATTAGAGAATCTTCCGAGAGGGCCAGACGCGTTCCGACAATCCTATGATAAGACCATTGAGCGAGTCAATGGCCAACAGAAAGGATATGCCAAACTTGCGAGACGTGTTCTCCGATGGCTTGCATGCGCCGCGAGAGAGTTTAAAACGCTCGAGCTCCGTCATGGTCTAGCTATCACGGCTGAAAGCTGTTCATTTGCAGATGAAGAAGATCTCGAGAGTACTAATATCATGGTTGAAGTATGCATGGGCTTGATCACTCTGGACGAAACCAACGCCGTCATTCGGCTTCTGCATTATACAACACTTGAATATTTACAGCAGAACATGCTGTGTCTTTGGGACTCGGAGGATGTAGACATCTTTGACAGCCCTATACTGGGTCTGAAGCCTTCTCTTGATCCCATGTCTAGAGCTCATCAGGTCATCTGTATCGCGTGCCTCAAATATCTCTCATTCAGCACGATTCGCGTGGTTTTGAGTCATGAACCCTGGGAGCTCACCATGAGATTAGAGAAATATCCTTTCTTTGAATATGCTTCGATGAGTTGGGACTATCATTGGCGCGCGGCTTTTGAGGAGACTGGCGCTGCAGACGACATGACAAATTTTCTCATTGAATTCCTGGACAACAAATCAACACCTGCTGTTCTGAAATTTGATTTTCTTGATAACCATATTGAGATGAGGACCCAAGGTCAGAAAGATGGCTGTGAAGACACGGAAGGAGATACGGGGGAGACAAATATGCTCCATATGGTTGCTTTCTATGGCCTGACCGGGCTCATTGACCATTATCTACACAGCGGTCACAAGATAAATGATACGAAAAGCCGCAGTCGCACTCCGTTATGGTTTGCTTTACAAAACGGACACGAAAGGACAGTCGCTAAACTACTCACACGCGGGGCAAAAGAATCTATTATCACGAGTTCTTTCAGGGACTATCGATATTCTTCGTTAGGACAAGCCGTCGCAAAGAAGCAGAAACTATCAGTCGAGCTGCTATTGAAACACGACGCCCACGTCAACCCCAAGCTTGTTAGTAAGATCCTCAAGGGGCCTTGTACAGCGATAGCTCCTCTGCATGGGGCTACGGCAAACGGCCATAAATCAATGGTCGAGCTGCTATTGGCACGAGGCGCGGATATCAACTCCAGATGTGCGGGCGCTGGTGACGAGGGCGAATACAGTGACTGGATAATATCACCTCTATTGATTGCAGCAGAGCTAGGTGATGTGGAGATGGCCAAGATCCTTCTCAACCACGGCGCAGACCCCAACCTACAGTGCATCATACAAGACAAAGCAGATCCGACCCACTGGTTGTCTGGGGCCACACCATTATCGTTAGCTTCACAAAACGGACATGAAGACATAGTGCAAACGTTACTGGCTAACGACGATGTTCAAGTTAACATCGGTGATGTTTTATCCAGAACTCCCTATTACTGGGCAGTGATGAGTGGAAATAAACGCTTAGCAGATATACTACATTCGAAAAATGGCATGTTTTTTCAATTTGAAGCCGACACCCCTGATGATGCTGAATCACCAAGAAAGAATATTTCCAATAGTCAACCTATGGCAGCTCCTACTGAAACTCCTGCCATGTTCAGGCTTTATGACAGCGATGGGAGGGTAACTGCACTCAGTAAGTGATTGTACGTACTAAAGCTAAGGAACTTAGTAGCTCATGTTTGTGCAGGTCATGATATTGTCAAGTACTCTTCCTTACTACAGAACCTCGTCAAGATCTTTGATACCGATCATTTCCGTCTTCCCTTCGTATGAAACCCTGATGTCTAGCCCCTATTGACAAAAAGCGCCCCACGGCTGACCTTCCCAGTGTGCAGAATCTGAGCTTAGTAAGATAGTGCAATGGCACATACATCATCATGAGAAGTTTGGTTCCAAGGAAAACGTCTCCCCGCTTGATGATTGGAACCGAATATTCTTTAAAGAGCTTAAGCGTGATGGTATGGTAAACATGTTGATTGTGAGTCTCAAAGGAAGTAGCCATGACCTAATCTTTCTCTATACTAACTAAGCGTAAAGGTTGCCTCCTATCTGGCGTTTGATAAGCTTGCATTTTTCTTGTCTCGTTTCGCGCAGGGCCAGGGCGAGGATATGTTTCTTGAGAAAAATTGGAAAACCACTATTTTGATGGATATCCAGTATCTTATGGGTAATGCTTTTCGTACGAAACGTCTTGAACATACTGCATCGATGTAGTAGTCAACCATTTCCCTCGACTCTCGACCCTAGTATCAGTTTAGCCTAGAATAATAAGAGGAAACTGGCAGGGCTACGGCTCCTTTTAAAGCTAGATCTCTTCATGAATAGGAGTCTTTATTTTAGTTTAACGGTCTTGGGAAACGGACACATGGGCCTCCCAATATCGAGAACCAAGAGCGCCCAAAAGAAGGAACAAAAAAAAGAAGATAAAGAGAGAAGACACTGAGGTATAGTAAAGAACTTGACGGGATCCCGAGCTTTTCACTGCTCATGGTCGTGAGTGCCAGAAATTGTCTCATTCTATCTTATAAGTCAATGGGCTGCTAAGACCTTGATAAATGCCTTGCAATGCTTTTTATTCACTTGCCCTACAAAGGGGTAAATCATTCCAACGTCATATCGACCAAAGACATAACTTTAAAGAGTAACGCAAGTAAGACTACATATACTCGATGCTTTATTATCAAATAGTAGTTGGCCGCTTCTAGGATGCATGTGCAGGCGTTCGAAAGCTGCAACGACTCACGCGGATGGCATGGCATACTTACTAGACTCATACAGCTAAATAGTAGGACATCACACTAGCTCAAGTGTATTCGTCCAGTAGCTACCACATGGATCCTCAGTGCATAGTTCAGATATGAGAATAGCGAACTGATTTCGTCATCGCGACCTATTTACGGCGTCCCAAAATTTCAATCATAGATGTATTTTATGCGATAAATGGATCCAAAATATTAAAGGCTACGTGAGTTAATCTCACAAGTGACAACACTCCATCATCTTGTCATCAAGCTGAAGCACTTCAAGTTGAGATATGCCAGACTGACATTTATATATAAAGGTCAGAGCGGCATAAATACAGTCAGTCAAAATATTGCCCTCCTTTGATCATCTCCTCGACAAACTTGAAGCCTGCAGAGACTGCTTCTGGAACACTATATCCCTTAGCCAAGTGTGCTGCAATTGCCGCTATGGTATCATTAGTTCTCATTCTTTGTCATCTGTAAGTTGATCACCTACGAGGGATAGAATAACTCGCTCCAAATACTCTTTTCGGATTCTCACAGCGAGAAGCCACTATGAGAGGATCTGTATCACCACATAAGACAAAGTGCAGCGTCGTTGTCCCATCGCCCTCCTCAAAAATTTCTCTTTTTATAATAACGTACTTGGGCCCCAAGCTTCGTAAGGTGTTTGCCATTGACGCTACATCCTGTATACTTTTTGGATAATCGACCAAGATGCCAGCATCATCCAACAGTGCTTTGACTTCGGGAACTGTTGCGGAAAGGACAGTTATGAATGGCAGTACATCTTTCCTGAGTGCTGTGATTGCTTCTTGCTCTGGCGGAGGGCCTGTTTTGAAGAACGGTTCAACGTCTATCACGGACGTCAACTGTGTGTTCTTTTGCAGGTTGCTGGATACTATCTTGATGGATTCCTCTGAAAACAAGGCTCCTATAACCACGGATGTTAAATTTTAAAGGTTTTTTTATGAGGATGAGTGATGACTACTAACCTATCTTGACGACTTTACAATCCGCCTTGCGAACAGCTTCATCAATCTCATCCGCAAGTGTTGAGGGGGCTGTTGCGGCAATTTCAACTTGGCCTTCTCCATTGCGTATAGCTGAGCCAGTGGATACTATTGTCACAGGAGCTTGCTGTGCTGCGATTGCCTTTTCATCGGCTTTCAAACCGCTGATGTGTGTTGTTAGCTTATATGGCGGGAAAAGACGGTGCAGGACCAATCATACGAGTTTGCCAACTCGTCTGCGCACCCAAGGACTAGTACACCTCCGGGCTGCACGGCTTGAGTCGTCATGATTCAGAGTCCAATATACGTCTAACTGTAGACCGATCGTGACAAGAGGCAGATTGAGTGTGGGGACCAGGAGATGGTATTAAAGCGATATGTCGAGACGTCTATAAGATTTTCTTTGTACTTATAAGGGTAAGCCGATCTATATCTGGCCAAGAACAACACTGCTGGAATTGCGCCAAGTGATGGAGCACAGCGCAGTATAAGACATACTTATGTGGGCGAAGACTATGGGCTACGCGATGTAACATATAGGCGGCTAACATGGTGTCTATGAGGTCTGGAGCGTGGAGCTAGTCTGAAGGCTAACATTACATTGGAGCAGCACGGATAGACCGTCCGAGTCGCGATAAGAGATGCATTTGGAACCAACACACAGTGTAGCTGATTTCCATTATCCAAAGTATGACATTACGGCGCTACGTGCAAGTCACCAACCATGCGAACTACTTAAAGAGACAAATTAACAAGCTCGCCATTTTATCATCGTATCGATGGGAGGAATCCCTCGTTACAGATCTTCATGTCGAGGAAATGTTTTGGTGTTGATGGGCGACCCGCCGGTCCTTTTGTAAGTGTCGTTGGTCGCTATCCCTGCAAGTGACTTGGGAGCTGCCTCTCTGGCTTCAAAGGAAATTACAATTATCTTATTGGCAGCAAAGGTCACTTAATATACCCTCTCCGCTCTGGCATGTAAGCGGGGGCATCTGCTCTGTTTGATTTACAATCACAACTCGCCATGTCGCCGAAAAGCTGGTGCTCATTAACTTGAAGATGTATAGCGTACGGAGCCTGACTGGGCTGAGGCATGCGCTTCTACAGTTTGGCAAAGCTAGACGGGCTGAGCGCTTATCCTTCCAAGAGAATTGCAGGCTGGACTGAAATGCTCACCATCAATTGCTCCTGTTGCGTTTGCTATGTTGTTTCTGCCAAATTTTGCTACTTGAACCAAGTCGCCTTGTATGCGGGAAATGATAGATAATACCGAGGTGACTCTTTGAATTGGTTTCGATGATGGCACAAGCTTTGGCTCCTATCATTCTGCTGTCCATATATACCTCGATGCACCTGGTGTACATAGTGGCTGTGGTTCACAAATAAACAAGCAAGAAAATCTGTTTCTGATACCAGATTACCTTCTGTATCCTTGATGGTACAACAAAATTGGGTTCAGCGTTACATTCTGCATAAAGAATAACAACATAGGCAGTTGATGTTGCCATAGCGATTTCTATGCAGGTGATTTTATTCCGTTACGTTGTCCTATCTGCCGTCCATTAATCCAGCATTATACTAAGGATTTAAAACGTTCAAAAGATCCCGGCAGATTCTACTGGGCATCATGTTATCTCAATGCATTTTACATATTCTCTTACATAGACAAATAGAAGGACAAATTCCGAATCCTTTACAGGGCGAAACACGAACCCATGTCGTTGGTAAAACTCTCAGTCGAGTTAATATGCAAGCCACACTGTAAAACCTCTTCAAACGACACAAGTATTTTTCTTTCGAGAGCATCACTGTACAAAATAGATCACAGGATCAAGGACAAACCCCACTCCAGACGTCATTAATTATATTCTTCCATCTAGAAATAAAAGAACAGTCTCTCTGTCATGGCTCAACCTGGAGTAATTGTTTACTGCATTGTATTCCAGATCCTACTCCAAAAACATCCCATAAACTAGCAGGGAGAGTCAAAGTCACCAGGGCTGCCGCAAATGTCGCACGATGACGGTTCGCCCGGGCTGCCTTGCGTACCCTGGCAGCAGGCAGAGTCGGGATCCGAGCACACAAACTCGACGCGAGGATCCTCAAAAGGCTGGACTTCTAGAGGGAAATATTAGTAAGGACGTCATTCACAAAGTAAAACTTGAAGTCTGCAAAGACTGTAAAAGGTTACTTGAGAGAACTTACTGCAGCAGACCTGATCTCCCGAGCAGTCATCACGAGTGCTGCACTGGGCAGAGGCCAGCGCGGCGAAAGCAAGACCAATGACAGCAGTAACGCGCATTTTTGATTTGGATATTGGCTCTGATAAGGTTATAATAAACGGTTAATGAGGTAGATGGGTGGTCGGAAGCTACTGATGAGACGGGCTCGGGTCGTCGGCCAGTTTGTATCCTTTTTATACCTGGGTTGCTCACTCAGTCAGCATTAATCCCCGATAGGAAACTGGAACCAGTCCCGTGGCTCCGCTGCCTGCGATATTGCGGTGAAGAGTTGTAGCGTTGCATCCAAGTTTGGCGTCTTACTTGCAGTTACATTGTCAGATACTTTAGACTTGGGAGGCTGTCTATACATAGACTTGACAGAGTGGCAGACAGTCAGCAACGCCTCCTCAATAAATGGAGCAGACAGCATAGAAGGCTGACGAGAGATACCGCCAACTCGTATTCCATTGTACAGGCCTTGCCTTGTTGTGGTAGGTCCTTTAGCGGTGAGATTCTAGAGGCTCACTGGCCATCTCTCTCATTGGCGCACTGACAACAGTCTGACCAAAGAGGGTTGTGTAAAAGGAACGGCACGGATATCTCGCTCGAATTACCTGTAAAGGGAGGCGACTATCCGCAGTTGTGAGAGGTGGCTGCCGGACAGTCAGGGACCGGGCAGTCGTTGCCGCAGCTAATGGATTTATGTCATGTGGATGGTATCAAGTATGTGAGTCCCGGAGTAGCCTGTGGTGTTGTGTGGAAGCAATGATTCTGTATCCTGGTTCGATCCGTAGAAAAGCCAGTTGGATACCTAGATCACATGTAGTAAGCTTTGCAATTTCATGATGTTGGACATCTTGGGGCTTCGTCTTGCAACGAGTATATAGTTGTCTTTAATATTCGTCAGTATAAGAGGCCCACGCAATGCTACGTCGTTCGTTTGCATCTCCAGCGCTTTTCTTTGCCATATCGCTTTTTGGCAACTCAACATACATTCCAATACAGATACGACGAAGTAATCTCGAGTTGTATAACTATCCATAGCAAAAGAGACTTGCACCACCCATGGGAGCAAGCAGCTCAGACACGCGTGAGTATCGTCGTCATATCAAATTCAGTTACAAGCTCACATCGTACACATTCCCAGCTGCATGCGTAACAGCCAGTCTCGTGTCAGCAAGGTTGGCAAGTCCCTGTCTGCCGATGATAAGCGCCATGTTGAGTCGAACATGGATCCGGTGAAGCAAGCTTCTTAACTAATGTAACATCGAGGCCATACACTAGTCCGATACTATTGTGAGACGCATTGTCTGTAAACAAAGTTGATGAAACATAAAACATCATCTATTCCGAAAAGAGCCGTACTCTATCATACTTCTATATCCTTCATACACTCGTTCTATACATTAATCGGACCATGTTAAACCCTCTCTTCCGAGTCCTCCATCACCACAAAGACGGCACCTCCTCTCCCCTCATCTCGCACCACCACCTCGCCTGCTGATACATCTCGCCGTCCATTCCACCCGTAATCATCCACCACTTCTTCAGAAACCACGGCCGTACCTCCCAGCTGCGAATATCCCACGGCGCGCCAGAGTGTCCCGTCCCGGCGCCGGCGCTAGATCCCCAACATATGACCCCGTCGCTTTGCAAGTCGTGGCAGAGTTCGGGCATGTTGATGATGGATGGCTGCGTATGTATCAGGGCTATTAGCCGTTCACGGAAAGCTCGAAATGGTAAGGCGTCGATGTAAGGGTGGTGGCGGTGCGTGAGCTGGTTTTCAGTAGGCTTCAAGTCTTGTTTAATCTCGGCGTTGGTGGCATGTTGTTCGTCTTCTGATCTTGGTCCCAATACTCGTCGGGATGTGTAAAAGTGTGATTCGGTCTCATGTGAAAACATCTCCGGCGCAGTTATACCGAGCATAGTGGCGTTGTATAACAGTGCCGATACAAAGGACATTTGTGTGACACGGATGGTATTGACGTGGAGATCAGGTAGATGTGCTACATACCCCTGATATTAGTTGTCTGAGAGCATGAGGATGTTTAGCCTTTAGTAACTTACCTTGTGCTCTTTGCTGTATGGAGCTGTCACCGTCATTTGTACGAGACGAGTCTTTCTCGAGAGACTGGAGACCTAGTTTGAGCACATCCTTGAGCGTCACTCTCCTCTGCCGCATATTCTTCAGCAGAGCTCTACTCAAGGTAACATCATCCTGCAATAAGAATTGGGCAAGCATAGGTTCTGTCTCAACATCTCCGGACGATGGGCCATCCGGCTTAAAGGCGTTGTGTGACCGTGAGAGCCCTGCATGCAGGCCAGGCGAATCGGAGCTACTGCCGGGTGTAATGACTGATCCAGACAAGCTATAGAGCGGAGCAGACTCATTGAACAAGTGCCCTCTCCATGATTGGCCAGCATATGTCGAAAAACCATCTACTTGGCAGCCGACGTTAGTGGCAAGTCCGTACGCAGGAGTAGAAGCCCCAGTTCGGTAGCTCGTAGCCGCTGCCGCTTGAAAGCTGCTCGAATCCGCTTCTCCGAGACTGCCCGGGCCAAGAGCTGAAGCGAGCGGCAACACCTCTGGCGGCCCCATGATCGACGAGTCCGCTATTAGCATGTCCGTCATGTCCTGACTAGCAGCGGATAACGGAGTGGAGTAGACCGCCGGATCTTGGACAAGGCCCGCCTGAGATCTAGCAAGGGACTCTAGAGCGCGTAGCCGCCTCTTCTGTTTCTCTCCTACATTGATTTCACGTAATAGTAATTAGCAATTAACCCTACCTAACCCCCCAAGGTGTACCAGCCGGCTGGCGCCGCCGACGAAAGAAAGAAAAAGGGGACCATTGTACTAACGATAGGTCTTCTGAGCTTGCCGGTTCTGAATCCGCCTCCGCTCAGACGTCTTGGGCTTCCGAGACACTGCCTTGGCAGATCTGGTGACTGCATTCCCTTCCTTCATGCTAGGTCCACCGCCGCTTGCATCACACTCATCGTCGGACCGCTCGGCATTGGGCGAAACAGTATCGGCGTGCTGCATCGCGATGGACGAGTGGGTGTCGTCATCTGCAGGGGCCATGGTATGCGATTCACGGCATGAGACAACAGATGATGGCAGCGATTCCTTCGTGAACGGATTGATACGAATTGGAGTGTATTGTTGGTTGAAAGATTGATAGGGTGAGATGAGATGACTGGAGGCATGATGAGGTGAGCATCTACGTCTGGAGGCCCGCTAAATAGACGAACAAGGAACGATCCACACCTAGTTCGCGTCAGCAATTGGTGCCGGTGTCTCTTCTTCTTTTTTCCTTCTTTTTCTTCTCTGGTAAAGAGGGGATGGCTTTCTGGCAATTTGAACGTGGCGTGTGGTTTGTAGTGTATGCAAAGGACGGTTCCGCATTCCCATGTTCACTCTGGGGGCTTTCGTAGTTCACAGGATCTCACAACAACGACATGAGTATACAAGTTATTTCCATGAATTGAAAAGAGAGAAATGCGGAATTGAAACCTTTAACAAAGTAGTCCCATAAGGAAGCTTATAATACAAGTAACGCCCACGTTGCTATTCTTTCATCATAGCGTGCCGCCACATTCTGTCGCAAAACTCCGCAGAGCCCGGCGGAGATTAAATAGGGTTAAACGGATCTGATTGAAGGGAAATCTTTCTATCTCCGATAGGGCCATGGCAACATTCAGAATTACGCCCGGATTGTCCATTGTCAGCAATTGGCAAGCATTATGGCATCGATTTGAGAGGCAGAATGCTTGGGAGTCATATCTTTAAGACGAGCTTGCCTGGACTTGGGATAAACTTCAAAGTTTGCGTCTGACAGGGGTATAAGGTAAGATACAATGCGGGCGTCCCGGATTGGGGTCTGTCCAATTAATGAAGGAGTTTATAAAGATAAAGAGCACTTTAACGTCAACATGTACATAAGACGCTTATATTGCAAGGCCATTACTCCTTAAATATAGACGCTCTTTCAAAAGATGCAAGTCTGCTCTGTATACTTGTATGCCTTGCCATCACAGCGCCGGAGTATCAGCAAACAAATGGTCCGAAAGCCTAGCAAAGCGTTAATAAAAGAAGTCATAAATGCAAACGGCTGTAACTCACGCATCCGAATAGCGACCGCCAATGACCTCCGTCTCATCAATCGCCTTGCGAATCTGAGCCTCCTCGTCCTTTGTAAGCGTGACCTTTACAGCTCCAAGGTTCTCCTCCAGATACTTGATCTTCTTTGTACTAAATCGCGTGAAAAAGCGAACAACCGTCAGCTCATAAAGTCACAAATTAGTTGCAAAAAAGGCAGACAACAAAATCCTTACCCAGGGATGGGGAAAATGTCCGCTCCTTGCGCAAGCAGCCACGCCAGCGTCAACTGGCCCGACGTAACGCCTTTGATCGCGGCAATGCTACTAATCTTGTCCACCAACGCCAAGTTTTTGGAGAAATTCTCCCTCGAGAACCGCGGGAGGCTCTTCCGGAAGTCGTCGTCGGCAAAGTCGTCTGGGGACTTGATCTGCCCGGTCAGCATGCCGCGTCCCAGCGGACTATACGCCACGACGGCGACGCCAAGCTCCCGCGCCGTCTTGAGGATCTCAAACTGAGGCTTCTCGATGTCGACGGAGAAGGGGCTGTATTCCACTTGGATGGCAGCGATGGGGTGGACAGCGTGAGCACGACGAAGTGTCGCAGCAGATACTTCACACAGCCCGATATGTCGGATCTTGCCTTGTCTATGGTGCAGCAGCGGCATGTCAGTCATCCCATACCAGTAACCTATTGGGAAAATTGAAATACCAACTCCTTTAGCTCGGCTAGGGCCTTGACAGTTAATTCGACAGGCGTCTGCTTATCAAGTCGATGGAGATAAAACAGATCAATATGAGATACCCCCAACCGCTGGAGTGATGCATCGCAGGCCTGTCGAACATAGTCCGGATCGGAGCGAATGTAATAGCCAGAATTATCAAACACGCCGCCGCACTTGGTCGCCAGGAAGATGTCATCTCGCTTGCCCGTACGCTTGAACCACTTGCCAATCAACTCCTCATTGTCGCCGTAGACGTCCGCGGTGTCCCAGAAGGTGCTACCAAGTTCTTGCGCACGGTCGAGCACCTTGAAGCGCTCTTCGTCGGTGCCGCCGGACCCGTATGAAGTGCTGAGACCCATGGCTCCGAAGCCGATGGCTGAGACGAGAGGGCCGTTGCGGCCGAGGGGCTTGGTCGGGAGTGTTTGTGATGCCATTGTCGTGGGCTGTTAACAAGGAATTGGATTGGAGTGGTTTTATCAAGAATACAAGTGCGATGGTATCAAATGTTCATATTGTGTCCTTTATATGTATTGACCTTTTTCCACTTCAATGTCGGACTTTCATGATGTCCTCCGCTGCTCATGAGCATATCCATTGCAACGCTTCCGCCAAAATGCTTAGCTGATCAGTCATCGACATGTACTGCGTGCGGAGATCGGTTTCTAATCCATCTGAATGCCAAAAGATTGAAAGGACTGGATGGCAAGGCCTTCGCAGAGAATCCATATATGACAAGTCCGCCTTTGACGCTCACCTCATCAACCCCACTAGATCACGATACTAAACGGGACTCCATGTTCATACCCTATACACTGGTATTGACGCATTGGACACAGTTTGGAAAGCATCTTTCAGGGCTAAGAAGTCATATAGAAGGCAGAGTCCAAATTGACTCGCAGCATATGTAGCCTGAGAAATGGATGCAAGAGGTTAAAGCAACAGTTCACCGGCTTATAACGTAGAATGAGACCGGGCGTAGTTCAAATTATATAGTAGCCGTATGAAGTCTTCAGAGTACAGACCGAGATCTGTACATCACACTGTACGCATCAAGCCGCTGGGCCTGTAGACAGTAACGACGCTGCATCATCTAGACCACTGCTTCTTCAACATCCTCCAACATCACGTCTAGCTAACCAAGTTCTACAATGAAACCTCATCTGCCTATGCATAACATCGAGCCGCTTAAATAGAATCGCAGGTCCACAAGCCTACAAAGTACCGCATCTCACACAATGAGTCATGCATAACGAGAGACACGGCATGCAAAGTTGCACAAATCCATAACCTTCTTACTCCAACTTTTATTACATGATCTGCTCTCCCGTCTTACGTTTTCTACTTACAGGGGTTTGCCGTGCCGCGTGCGTCATCCGTGTTTGGCTTAGGTTATGCTTACTGCAGACTATGAGCGGAGGGGGATCTATTACGTGTGTTGATACTAAGAGTGAATATGTGTATATATTACATGAGTGAGGGTACTATTGAGACCGAATGTAGTAAGGGAAGACGATGTCCAGTTTATACTAACAGTGAGGATCCTGAGTGTACATAGATGCAAAAGTGCTAAACAAAAGAAAAAAGAAACACTCCAGTAATCGTGAGAATACAGGGTAGGCCGTAGACATCAATCATTGCACTTCCTCATCGACCTCCCACAGCCCAGACATGGAATCCTTCATGTCCTGCGCCATCCTCTCCTCCGCCTCCTTCAGCTCTGCCTCGAATCCCTTGCCCCATCCCATGTACTGCCTCCACCGACTGATGTAAAACACCGCATCCAGCACAAACATGGCCCACCCCGAGCCCAGCGCCTGCGAAAACGTCACGTCGCTGTCGTCCCGCAGGTTTTGCATCGCCGACCGGCCAATCATGCCGAGCCGGTTCACCGGCGAGTCGTAGAACCGGTTGCTGCCCTGGACGAGAGCCAGGTTCCGCTCCAGGAACATGAGCTCGCGAGGGTATAGGCCGTCCTCGCCAAAGAAGGCGGCTGCCTCGCCGATGAGCCGCTCGGAACGCTCTTCGGGCGTCTCGTCCTCCTGCTCCTTGACCGGCTTCTTCTCGCGGGACATGAACGTGTCCGCCCAGGCGTCGGATGTCTTCATCCCCCACGAAGCTGAGACCTCGTCCAGTCCCTTCTGATCGCCCGTTAAAAGAGCCTTCCAGAAGCGCGCGTACTGGCGCCGCAGGTCATCCGAGAGCGATACATATAGTCCGTGGTCGATGAGCACGATCTGCGGCCTGCCGGAGGGGAGGCGGCGCACAAACATGTTGCCGGGGTGAGGATCGCAGTGGACAAAGCCCCATTTGAACATTTGCGACGAAAAGAGCTCAATGACGGTGCTCATGACTTCGGCCTCATTCAGGCCCATGCCCGAGGACTCTTTGTTGGAAGGATCGTATACACCGGTAATAATGTCCTTGTCCCAAAGCTTGGCGCCGTGAATCCATTCCGAGGTCATGACACGTTTGGAAGTGAGCTCGGGGTAGATTTTTGGTATGTAAACGCGCGCGCTCAGGTCTGGATCCGACTCGACGAGCTCGGTGATGCGCATGGTATTGGCAGCTTCGTTTTGAAAGTCCGTCTCCTTCATGATGTTTTCCATGATGTAGTCACCAATGCCCTGGATGGGGATATCAGTGACTCTACCGATCAAGTCGCACATGACCCTAGTACCATACACTCCATCAGCAAAACGCCCTATGAGCCCTGAAGGGCTGAAAGAATATGGGACAAGAGGATAACAGTATGGGCTTACTTGAAAGTCCAGAGATCCCATGATGCCTGTTGCGCCAGCTTCCGTTTCTGCACCTTGATGGCAACCTCCCGTCCATCCGGCAGTCTCGCATAATGAACTTGCGCTATAGAAGCAGAGGCTCTGGGCTCCCTCTCGACGTGGTCCCCGAATACTTCGCTTACGCTGGCCCCAAATTCCTCTCCAATGACAGCCTGGACGTCTGCCCATGACTCCTGCGCCGCATCGTCAAACATGTCCTTAAACTCTCGCTGATAGGCCTCCGGCAGAGCGGCGCCTTGTACGGCAATCGCCTGTCCGATCTTGAGAAACATGCCGCCGTTGGTCTTGATCATCTCGCATACGCGGACAGCGTTTCGATCGTGCAGCTCGTCAATGGGCACACGGCCTCCTTTAGGATTCTTGCCTGAGTGCATTTTATAATCAAGTCCAACCTGCGCCAGCGTCAAGTATGCTCTAAGACTGCGTGTCAAGATCCCGCCCATGTAGTATCTGTCCGCGACAACAACGCCGCCTGCTATAGTTCCAGCAGAAACGCCCAGAGCGATCAGCAGCTTCCAGTACCAGCGAAGCCTTCTCTGTCGCGGCTCTGCTGCCGTGCTCTGTAATCTGGCATATTGATGGCAAAAAGAAGGCGTCAGTCGTGGAGATGCGGTGTATCGAGGAGAAAGAGTAGAGCGCAAGCGGGGTGGTAAAGAAAACCGTAGTCTCGTCTGCCGAGTCAGAGGCAAGGAAGAAGAGGCAGCTCTAAGAAGAACACGGGAAGCCATTAAGGATGAACGAACGAACAAATGAATGAATGACGTGAAATAGATTGAAAATGAAGCGAATCAGCAAATATGGAGGCGACAACTATGGAAGAGAAGAGAAAGCATACAACACCAAGCAACGAGAGGGTCATCCGAAAAAAGAAAATAGTATGAAAGGCAACAGAAGCTCCCCCATCACGTAAAAAAAAGAGCACCCAAGCTATTATTTCTTACCACATAGTAGGATCGCCGTCCAACCTTGACCCCATGCCGGACCATCAGTAGACCCCGAGCACCTGAAGGATGCAGGGTCGATAGGCAGACGTGCGACTTACATGCGGATAGTAAGGCGGACGGGCCAATCGGAGAAAGCGGGCAATCCCGTCCACTTGGTGTATGGATGATGACTGGAGATCCATGCCCACCATCATGGTAGGTAACAGAATGTGAGATTCAGCCAAGCAAGTATCATTTTCTAGCCCCCAGTCAAGCCTAGTCCACAGATATAATGCCGTGTGCCGTTAGGTAGGAGGAGCCATACAAGAGCTTATCTCGCAAAGCAACAATACAGACGGCAGCATGTTGAGATGCGCAGGCACTCCACATAGGCAACTTTCAAGGGTTTCTGACATGCATATGCACATCCCGATGGCTAGTCCTAGCCTGAGCACATACAGCAACTTACCCCCATGTGCATCTTCATCTGACAGGTGCGGAGTGAGGGTCCGCTTAGGAGCCGCAACGGTCAGGTACTCCTTAGTTTGTAGTAAGCCAACGAGGGAAAAAAACGAAACAGTGGAGATCACTTTGAGTCAGCCAAGAGGCTTCACTTGGTGCTTTGCGCGGTACGGCTTTGATGCCGCCGGAATATATACCACATACGACTGGAAGTTTTGAATGTACGTACGCTGTAGGTAGAAGCTTCATGCGCGCTTGCGTCGTACCTTGGTGTGAGTCTTGCAAAGGTGAGACGCATGTCTTTTATGAAATGGCGCTTGAGAAAGGAAGACACATCAGGTCCTGCAAAGACATCTGCTGATTCGAAAACAAAGACCGTCAAAGTTTGCTGCTTGTCTCTTACGCAGCTGACTTTGAGCTGTCAGATGCGAGGGTGTGACATCGATCCCAGCGAGCAATATCGCGACTTGCAGTTGGTGATTGCCCGTGGCGCGAAACGTCGTTTCCAATGAGTCGAAAAAGAAAATCCGTGAGGCCTTTATTCGATCGTTCCAACTCGAGTCAAATTGATGCCAAGCGGGGAACATCGTGTGATTTATTGCTATAGCAAATCTCCGTTTTCAGGCGTACTCGGCGTTGCGCTATCGAGGCCCTCTTGGATAAACGAGGTAGACACGCAGTCTATCGCCAGCTGATGCCCGCCTCTCTTTCAAATCGGCCTTGTTTGTCGGTTCATCTCCATTTATATCGATTGACGGCCTATTCTCCATAAGTGCCAGTCGACTTCCTCCTCTAGGGAGGTAGCAGAGGGTAAGATATTGCTATATGCTAGGTGAAATGCTCACCCTTTAGCGTTGCAAAAGGACTACCTCTGCTGGTATCTCATACAACACAGCAGATTGAGGTGTCTGGTATTTCTCATCGGCAAACACTGTTGCGTTACTCTATTCGTAGCATGGTATAAGCCCTCTTCAAAAGAAATCGATACCCTCCTTTCCTCTGCCCTGAAACGGAGCGTTCCAACGAATATCGCAGCGGCACAAACAAATACGTCGGTTCAAGGGGTGTACTGTACCATCCATGGCCTTTGAATAGGCCTGGGAGGCTGAGAAAGAAGAGAATTACTCTCTCCATGCTCGTGCGAGAGAGACGATGAGAGCCAAACAGCAGAGAGGTCAAACTCAATTCCAGGAGAAGAACTACTTTGGGCCATCGTACTGTACCCGACTCCCGTGTCAAGTTATGATAGCTCGCATCCTAAGGCATGATCCAACCTGGTACCATAATCTGCGATTCAGTAGCTTCAATCAGGGAGATACTTCAAGTCTGAATGCATCTCATTGGTTGAGACCTATGATCGTCGTCCCTGATGGTAAGGAAGCTTCCAACTGTAGTGTGCCAAAATTCAGCAATATATGAAGCATGTGTTAGGATTTTTCTGCACCAGGATGAAAAGAAAAGCATCTTTGTTTGAGTGCCCACCAACTGGCTGAATTGCAACAGGTAAATATTTTGGGGTTTGCGTATTGTATTGAACCACCCCGCACAATGCCCATATAGGTTCCCACGTAGCGATTGCATAGTCAATATCATTCTGTGTATTCGTATATCCTCTTTTTCGCACGCGGTTTGTCGCGTTAAGGTCCACACAAAGTACTGCTGGAGGACTATCATGCATCACATCTGGTTCCCCACGGACACAATGATAGACTGCTGACAGATGGCGCTCTTAGATCTAGCCGCTCGCGAGATTGACATGCCGCTTTGAGTAACAGCCTGGCCTGATGAGGCAATGCCTTTCCAGCCGGCGAAAGGTAACTGTGCTACAAGGTGGGAGATCAACCATGGATGACGTTTACAATGAAGTCTTACATGAATCACATCAGCTAGCATGCGGGACCCATCAGTAAGCCTACACACAGTACATGGGAGGCGATGGAATGTGCATTGTGTAGCCGGCGAGATAGGAGGCCCGAGCCAGCATATTTGATCTCCCGACAATTGAAGCAACTACCATGAAATTGCAAAGATTGATCCTCCGCGGCGATGCATGGATTCACTGATCAATCAATTAAATCGCAAGCCATGCCGTAACCAAGTATGCTCCATGTCTGGTACAGCTCTTGTCATTGGACCTTGGCCAAATTGCGGGCCGCCTGGTGATACTTAAGTGGTAATCAATACGCGCACGTCCCATTATGCAAATGAAGCCACAGCACAGTCTAGAACCTCCTTCTTAGGCAGCCCTCAGCTGGCCCAGGCGATGATGATAGAGTCGTGATACCGCAATGTGGGAAGCCGATATTGTCGGACAGACGAAAGAGGAATGGCATTGGGAAAGCCGACGGGAAAGTAAAGTGACACGCTATTTTTCTTTCAGTTTGCGCTGGTCCGCAGAGTTCCAACTTCTCTCGAGATGCAGCTGAGTAGAGTGGATGACGCAGGACAGTGACTGATGCGGCATGACACTGTAAGCGTAACCAGTCGCAGCGCGCAGACAAGCAAATCTGATCTCGCGCTGATCATGGCGGGTCATACGATCGGCATGCTACCTGCGATAACCGTGCGGAGATGGTTTGTCTAGGAGATGTTGCCAGCTTCCATGCGAGAGCATTTGATGAAGTTCGTCGTTGAATCATTGACGGAACTCACAGCGATAGAACTGAGAGAACAGCTGTAGCTATTCCCATGTTCAACGGGCATGTAACAGCGTACCTGCGTGTGAGATTACTGCGACCATAACCCTTAGCTCACAGGTAATCTAGACAAATTACACCACAGCAAGCTGCACAAAAGAAAAAAAATTCCATCCCAATGAGACATTGTATGGAGCACAAATATGGGGTAGATTCTCGCAAAGCTCAATGTCAAGTCAGCTCTCCTTGTCAGTGGGTGTTTCAAAGGCGAAGATAGCACGATCAGCCGAGACTAGAAGTCCCCGTAAAGCTTGTTTTCTGCTCATTGAGCTGAGCCCGACGGATTGGCTCTGAGAAAAAAAGATGACCTTGATAGTACCGCTTCATCACCTGCCGCTGAATTCCATGCAAAACTGGACAATGTCCATCCATCTCTCTTGTGGCGCTGCAGCCTCGGCGCCCTCGTGGTTGGCTCTGGGGCCCAACAATGCGTGGCTCTAGACCAGCGCCCAACTGGCCAGGGTGTATGACGAGATTGAAGTGCCAGTCTGCGTGTGACGCCCACGCTTTTGCTGTCCCGCGATCCACAAAAAGCACAGCTGAGCAAGGGTAAGCTGCGCGCCCAATGCAGACTAAAGGCCGCCGAGCAGGGCCATCGAACCCACAGCCCACGACGGCCCCATCGAGTTATCGAACGGTGACCCCTCCTGGGGAAATGAAATGAGTCTGTGAAACTAGGAGAAAGGGAGAGGGAAGCAGAAAAAAAAATTCTTGCTATGGAGTAGAATTGACGGGGTGATGCTGGGTAGTCTCTGCGACGGACGTGCCTGCCGTTTTATCTGTGGGTATGGCTGTATGCGAATAATTGCATATGGCGAAGCTGGAATTAAAAAAAAATAAAAAAATAAAAAAACCCTTCAGCAAAGGAAGCAGTCCAGCCAGCCATCCGTCGTCTTCAGCTCCCATCTCCAGTTTCCTTGCACATGCTCTCATGCCCGCAGCCGTCTGGCACGGCTATCCACTCGTTAATACCGGCACGCCACATACGTACAAGCTCCAGTCGCATCTGGCCACTCGCAAGATTTGCGCAACTCGATCCCTCCCTCCAAGTTTCTGGGTAGCAGACGAGCTGTGGCCCACATAGGTTAGATCGGCAAGTTGGTGCCGCAGCCAGGTCCTTGTTTGGCTGAGACAGTGACTTATTAGCGGCAGAGCCAGCTCATTCAAAGAGGATAGCGCAGCTGGGGGACGAATTAAAGACAAGAAAAAAAAGAACAGGAAAAAAAAGTTGGGAGAAGCAAGCGGAAGGGGAGCTCAGCGGGTGGCCTCTGAGCGAGATCGCGCTTATCATCATCGTTCTCGGCATTCAAAGACCATACTAGATCTCGGAAGGCACCTCCCAGTTTTATGCTGTGTCGCCTTCGAGAGATTGATTGTTGATCAATCCAGCTCATCGTCAGTTCGTACAGGCGGCCTATCTTCGTTCTTTGTTTTCTTTTATTTGCTACATAGGCGCCACATTTTCCTTTCTCTGGCAATTTACCAAAATATACCCAGAGCCATTGCTTTGCTTGCCCAAGCCACTACAGCTCTCAGCTGTCTTTCGATTTCATTCACGCTCCTTGGAATCATCTCACCACACCGAGCAAAACTTCAACTTCAAGAAGAGCCGTTTGATCACAAGGTGGTGCGCGCAGCAGCGGCTGCCATCACATCGTCGAGATGGGCAACTTCATCAGCTGGCTCAATAAGAACTTGGCTCCCAACCCTAATCAGGGCTCGGCACAGGGAGCCAGCAACAATCAGCCAGAGTCGGTATGGGGTTAGTTGAAGCTTCTATCCAAAGACGAAAGACGTATCGTTTGTTGGATTTTTGGCTGACAATGTTCGTCCTCTAGGCATGGTTGACACCCTCGTCCCTGTGCTTGTAGTTTCTGCCATCTATGTCGCCATCTTCTTATTTTTAAGGAGATCGCAGCGGCGCTTCTACGCGCCGCGCACCTATTTAGGATGTATACGAGAAGAGTGAGTACGGTCCGCATCTATCTAACCCCCTCACCTCTCTCGTACCTCACAGCTCGTTACGGGTCCCGATAAGCTAACGCCATCCAGAGAACGAACGCCGAGCATACCTGGCAACTGGTTCAGTTGGGTTGCCACCTTCTGGAAAATACCCGATGCCTACGTACTCACTCACCAGAGCCTCGACGCCTATCTCTTCCTTCGATACCTGCGCGTCTGCTTCGTCGTCTGTCTCGTCAGTCTTCTTATCACTTGGCCTATCTTGTTCCCCGTCAATGCTACCGGTGGCAACAACCTGTCTCAGCTCGAGATCCTTTCCTACAGTGATGTCAACATCAACATTCATTCCGACTATCTCTATGCCCATACATTTGTCGGCTGGGTTGTCTATGGCTTTCTCATGTACATGATCACGCGCGAGTGCATCTTCTACATTAATCTGCGTCAAGCATACTACATCAATCCACATAATGCCAGGCGGATCTCCTCTCGTACTGTTCTCTTCACTTCAGTCCCGGACGACTATCTCGACGAAGCGCGCATTCGCGGCATGTTTAATGCTGTCAGGAGAGTTTGGGTCTGCGGCAAGACGGACGAACTCGATAAGCTCGTTGAGAAGCGAGACGATGCTGCGATGAAGCTTGAAAAGGCTGAAATCAAGCTGTTGACGACTGTGAACAAGGCACGGGTCAAGTCCCTAAAGAAGAGTGGCGCCACCGAGCCAGAGGGCCCTGCATCTGCTGATACTGAAACCGGCGACGTCGAGGCTGGCGATATTGCAGCTCGCTGGATCACGGAGAAAGACCGCCCACACCACCGCCTTGGCTTCCTCGGCCTCGTTGGTGAAAAGGTAGACAGCATTGAATGGAGCCGGTCCGAGCTGCAGCGCTTAATTCCCGAGGTGGAAAAGGCCCAGGCTGAATGGAAAGAGGGCCATTACGAAAAGGTTCGCTCCGTCTTTGTCGAGTTTGAAACGCAGGCCGATGCCCAAATGGCCTACCAGTCCGTCACCCACCATCTAGCTTTGCACATGGACCCCAAAGCCATTGGCGTCAGACCTGAAGAAATCATCTGGAAGAGCCTGGACCTCCCCTGGTGGCAACTCGTCATTCGGCAATATGCAGTATATGCTTTCATTGCTGCACTCATCATCTTCTGGGCCATACCTGTTGGTATTGTCGGTTTGGTCGCTCAGGTCAACACTTTGAAGAATATTCCTGGCTTGACTTGGATCAACGATATTCCCAAGGTAAGGCATGGCGAGAGAGGGCACTCTTTCTCTCTCTTCTCCTCTTTTCTTTTCGTGTCGTTTCGATTCACTAACGTCGGATACAGCCAATACTCGGAGTCATTTCAGGCTTGCTTCCATCGGTAGCCTTGTCTATTCTCATGTCTTTGGTTCCCGTGATCATGCGATTATGCGCCCGATTGGCTGGCGAGGTGTCTCAATCTCGAGTTGAGCTATTTACCCAGAACTCATACTTTTGCTTCCAGCTCATCCAAGTGTTTCTAATCCAAACCTTGACCAACGCAGCCTCGACGGCTCTTGTTCAGATTGCCCAGCAGCCTGGACAGGTCTTCAGCATCCTTTCCTCAGCCCTGCCGACGGCATCCAATTTCTACATCTCTTACTTTATCGTCCAGGGTCTCACCATTGCCACAAGCGTTGTCACCCAGGTCACCGGCTTCTTCGTCTTTACTCTATTGTACAAACTTTTGGCCAAGACGCCCCGGGCCATGTACAAGAAGTGGACTAGCCTTAGCGCCATTTCATGGGGCAGTGTTCTCCCAGTCTATACCAACATTGCGGTCATCAGTACGTTTTACTCCCAACTTAGGTCTTCCCTCTACCTAGTGCTAGAAGAACCGGTACTTGCATGTGAAGTCATCCGCTAACATTGTGACAAGGCATTACGTACTCGGTGATTGCTCCTCTGATCCTGTTTTGGTCCACCATTGGTATCGGTCTCTTCTATCTGGCCTACCGATACAACGTCCTCTTCGTCACGGAGACGCAGATCGATACCCATGGTCTGATCTACCCGCGCGCTCTGAAGCAGCTGTTTGCTGGTATCTACCTGGCAGAGATTTGCATGGTCGGCCTGTTTGCCGTCTCCAAGGCCGTCGGGCCCGCGGTTCTCATGGCTATATTCCTCGTCTTCACTGTTCTGTACAACGTCACTCTATCGAGAACGCTCGACCCACTACTCTACGGCCTGCCTCGCAGTCTTCAGGCCGAGGAGGATGCTATCCAGCAACGCATCTCCGGCAACCATAATGGCAGCAGCAGTGTAGAGGAAGGTCTTGCCTCTAACAGCGCGTCCCACGACGATGCCGTGGCTAAGGCGCCGGCCTCCAAGGTGGCGTCGAGGTCGCCTGGTGCAGGAAAGAAGGGTAATTTTATCCTCCGGTTCCTAAAGCCCTGGGTATACGCAGACTATGCAACACTACGCGAGCTGTTCCCCACAGGAGAACAGGTTGTGTCCACGTTACAGTATTCTGATGAAGTGGAGGCCGAGGCGTACCTACCGCCAACCGTGTCCAGCAAGACGCCAGTTCTCTGGATTCCTTCGGATCCTGCGGGCTTATCTAAACAGGAGGTTGCGGCTTCCAGCAAGGTAATTCCCATCACAGATGAGGGCGCAGAGCTCGACGAGAAGAATCACGTCAAGTGGGATTCGGAGACGGCTAGGCCGCCTATCTGGCAGGAGAAGATTTACTATTAAGCTGCTTGCTACTTTGATACCCCGATTTCTGTGCTTTTCCCCCTTTATGGAGGAAGCAGGCTTTAATTACCCTTAGAGAGATTATGGTTTTTTGTGTTATGGAAAGGGATCGAGAGAAGGTGTGGTGGAAGCAGGATAGTGACATTTGTATAATCACAGGCTAGAATTCTCAAGCCATCGCATTTTTGCTTAATCGCAGTTTCCAACGCTCCATACGGAGTATACATAATAGCACCCTTTACGCAAATCAATTGACATGGGATCATCACATTTCTTCTTCCTGCCTGGGTCTTTTTCCTACTAGTAAGCAGTTGTCAATAGTCGACGGTAGTGTGTCCGACTTAGGCCTCGTCATTTCCGGGACTGGGACAATGTGGAGACCCGGACGCTGGAACGAACAGGCTGGGAATATATGTGTGTCAGCAGCACCGCTTCATGGGATATGAGGGATGGAGAACGGATAGTGCGAGGAGCGATAAGCCGAGACGCGTGCAACTTCACGATGTTCGAGCGCGCAAAAATCGAGCGTCCGAGAGCATTGTGGTCGCATCTACGCAAGGCGCAGTGCATCAAGGGACCGACCAATGGCATAAGCTCGAGCGTCCATCCGTACGCCTCCAGCCATTTTTTCTCTTGACAGGACACAAAAAAAAAGCATGAGTGCAGCTATCAAAAAGCAGCCTTCTCACGGAAATCAAGCCCGTTGGCTGGCTCTGTGTTCCGCGGTGCAGCATCAAGCCTCTTTTTAGCTTCCCCCTCCCCCAGCCCCTCTCCCGTATCACATGTCCTGATAGGTGGTTGGGCCAAGATTTGCCCAAGACGGCAGTTGGACAAATATTTTGGTGTGGCCCCCCCGCCAAGCCCACCCATGTAGGTCAATCTACGTGCTGATTATACGGAGGGACAGCTTCGTTGCTCCCGGCAACGGCGGCTGGCTGCGGTGACAACAGGTGGACAAGACGACAGAGACAGGTGACAGGTGTGGGGGGGGGACGGTAAGACGGATGCAAATAGAGGTGGCAGGAGATGTCCTAATACTCGATTGACGAGAATTAAATGCGAACAGAATTGTCATGCTATTCAATGGCATGAAAAGTGGTCTTTTGTCCCTTTTCGTTTGTTGTTTTGTGTTGACTGGCAGTGAGTGACATAAGATCTGCCAGAGCTGTGGGCAGGCCGGGTTCTCATGAGCTAACGTCGTAGCGGTTCAGGACCCTGGCATAGCAGCTCTGGGGTCCAGCGGCTAAAGCTTTCCGTGCTTCGTACGAAATAGTACTTGTGCATGTGTAGAGGGGAAAGAAAAAGTAGCAACAGCGCCCACATCTCGCAGCAGGCAGGTGCAACCAACCTGCAAATACTAAAAGTAAACAAGGGGCCGGAAGGAACTGCTGCCTGCAGAGCCGGGTGCGCATCTCCAGCCCTTTCCCCAAAAGCCTCTGCCTCTGCCTCTGCTGGCTCGCCTGCTCCTGCCTGCCTCCCCTTGTTGACAAACCTGTCAATCTGTCAAGCACGACGGGCGCTGCGCCTTCCTTCGTCCATAAGCCGGGGTGCAGCCCACCGCTTTCCGTGTCCGCAAGGTTCCAGAGCAGGGTCCCTGCGTCTGTCTGGCCTCTTTTCTCGCGGCCGCCTCGACCGAGCTTCAGCTTTTCACTTTGGATGCTTCGATGCTGAATTGGAGCTGAAGTCGATTCTCCTCCGTTTCATCGTCGCTGGATTTCTGTTATCGCATCTTTATTTCTTTTTTTGGTCCCAGCTCTTGTGACAGCTAGACAGAGGCGCGCTAGCTCATGTTGGATATCTTTCCCTCATCATCTTTTTCTTCATCTGCATATACTATTTGGTGCCTTTTGAGAGGGACTTCTTCTACCTTTCAGTTAGCTGGGCGCAGTGGACGAGACTTGAGAGACGCTGAATCGCAGGCCGAACGAAAAACGACGGTGACAGCGAGGAGGAAAGTGGTACGAGAGCGGCGAGGCAAGCAACGGATCGATCGACATGCCACGATGATATGATCGACAAGCAAACAAGACTGCCCCCAGAAAAAAAATTTCAAGAAAATTGAAATCAAACAGGGACCGAAGCGAGACCTCGAAGCGAAAATCGATCAATGGCCGTACTACTGCGGGCCTGTGTTCGCGGACGCGCGCAGCCGCATCGCGCAACACTGGCTCCCGCGCTGTCCTCGCCTCACCTCGTCTGGGCGGTGGCATTGCTCTGGGGAGCTCCATGGACCGCATCTGCGCATAGCTTTCCCTACGTCCCGACGCAGATCCTCACGCCTGACTCGTGCTTCAACCAGAGCACCTGTCACGCCCCAGATGTCGCCTATATATTCACGCAAGACAGCAATGACGGCGTACAGTTTCTGTCGCTGAATATTTCGAGCACCGTTGGAGCAGATACGAAGCTCAATGTTGTCACCACCAGTCTTCCATTCTTGGGCGGAGACGATCCAGGAAACACAGCCTATGGGGCCGTGAGAACAGAAGAAGGGGCCGTACTGGTGTATGCCGGACAATGCAACCAGGGACCAGGAAGCGTTTGGACGTATGGGGAGGGGGCCGCATCTGGCGGCGGCAGCGGTGGTGATCCGGCGTGGGTGAGGAAAGCGACGACTCTCGGCAAGACGCAGCAGAGCGGCAGTGCTTCATCCAGAGGGCCATACTTCCTCGGAGGCACGATTGCCTTTTCCGGGACGCTGACTCCCCAACTAGAACCACCGACGATATATTCCTACGGTGGCATGTGTGTCACGCCCTCGGACAATTCGACCGACTGGCAAGCCGCAGCCAACTATACCAACAGCATGATAAGTCTCACGCCAGCTAACACCAGTCCTTCATCACAATCATACTCCCAAGCTAGTCCCGCGAGTTCGGGGCCAAAAACGCCCATAGCTGGCTTCACCCTTACGTCCCTGCAGAGTTCCATGAGCAACATCTCTGGCACTGTCACACAACAGACTGCGTACGTTGTCATCGGTGGTAATACCGCGCAGGCGTTTATCAACATGAGTACCGCCGCCGTGTGGAACCTGCCCGAGGAATCTTGGTCCTACGTCAACGTTCAGCAGCCTACGGAACAATCAAATCAGGATCTCATCGTCAGACAAGCCTCCGCCACGGATATTGTGGACAGTCGATCCGGTCATACAGCCGTCTTAAGCGAAGATGGATACTCCATCATCGTCTTGGGAGGATGGGTTGGCGATGTGACGAATGCGGCAGAGCCACAGCTGGCTGTACTGGAAATGAGCGAGACGTACAGCTCCTGGAAATGGGCCATACCGCAGCAACAGCCGGACTTTGCAGGCGGCGGCATCTATGGGCATGGGGCTGCCATCCTGCCCGGAAATGTGATGATGGTGTATGGTGGGTGGCAGATTGGGGACTCTGACTCTTCGAGCAAGACCAAGACCAAACGACAAGCTGACGTCACGACGTCGCCGCAATTTTTGAATTTGACCGATATGAGCTGGTCAAGAAGCTACAGCAACCCCAATGCGGCAGCAGCCGCTGGTCAAGGCTCGCACAGCGCCCCGGGTACGACAGGTAGCTCATCCAAGACGACGCGACTGGGGCTAGGTCTGGGGCTCGGGCTCGGTATCGGAATAATCGGCCTCGTCTTAGCTATCGTTGGGTTTTTCTGCTGGCGGAAGAGGCACAGGCGAAGGGCTGCTCGCGAAGAAACAATCAGGGCCATGGCCCAGGATGCAAGCATGTTCGTACATGACACAGGAGAAATGGCGGAACGGGATGATGTTTTCCCTTGGGGTTATCGTAGCTGGTACACCGGCGGCCAGGACCCATATCGAACAAGCGCAGACGATCGATCCCTTGGATACGAAAGTCTGCGAGGTTCATATGGTGGTTATGCACCTGTGGTACCTGGGGTTGCGAGGAAACCCGTGGCCAGGCAACTTCGCGGCGGCTACGTGCCAGCGAACGCTCAGCTCAACAGTCTCATTTCTCCACCAGGCCAAATCCACCCTATCATGGAGGATGAGGAGGAAGATTTGGCCTACCAGCACGGCCGACAAAATGACGATGCTTCGCCTACATCTGAGGCATACTCCGATCCGTTCCTCACCCCAACTGCTGCGGTGGCTTCAGGGGCTCTGCCAGTATTTCAACCACCGCCTCCTGGCCAGAGCTCTGCCGAACCAACTACGGATGGTCCCTTTCAACACGACCCAGATGTGCAGGAATGGGTTTCTGAGGTAGACGCTGCCGATGCCATGTTGGCAAGATATAATAGCACTCGTCAGGCCCAGGGACGGGGCTCCCCCACTCGACGAGGCTCCCATCGCTCCCACCACTCAACAGGGTTACGAGAAGAGGATCGTACCGAATCTGGTCTGTCAGAGTCAACTCGCAGCGGGCTAGATGGACTCAATCGGTCAGGTTCCGGTCGGTGGTCCGCCATAGTCACGGCTACCGGCGGCCTCTTTGGTGGTGGTGCGGCAGTGGCTACCACGGAGCCTGGAAAGCCCGGCAGCTCTTCATCAAGCAGCTACAACACGGCAAAATCAGGCTTTGGCGCGTTGCAGGCTGAGGGCCCAAGCCTGTTGCTCGGCCGAACAACACCCTCAAGCCCGTTTGAAGACGATGAACTCCCCCCACAGCCCAGCTCACCGTCAAAATCAAAGCCTCGACGAAACTGGCTAGGATCACTAAGGCGCGTTTTCACTGGTGCAGACTCTAATGCTGGAGACCTGTCTGTTAGAGATAGGTCCCCGCCGCGAGAGATATCGACAGACTTGTTGAGCGCTGACTATGAGCCCCCGCTCTCAGCTCTGAGCAGCGAGCTCCTTAGGAGGAAGCAAGGCCGCCAGGACTGGGAAGGAGGCGAGAGCAGCTCAGCCGCAGGCCGGGAGAACGAGTGGGATATCGAAAAGGCGGTAGAGAACCGCCTCGTACAGGTCATGTTCACCGTCCCCAAGGAGCGTCTCCGCGTCGTTAACGCCGACAACGAAGACGATAGCTTGGGCGACGATGAAAAGCAGCCTCTGCATCTTCCTCAGACAGCAGAACTCGTTGATCCAGACAAGTCATCATCACGATCAGCTCCTTCGCTTCGCAGCGGCAGCGGACTCGGCTCTCACCACCAAGACGAAGAAGAAGGCGGCGTGCCTGTGGATGGAGGAGATCGAGACGACGGATTCTTGAGGGTAGAGCAGGATGACTATGATGAGAGGCGGCTCTCCATGTCGACAGACGTATCGTTTGCCAGGTCAGCAAGCGTGTACACGGCGGAGGCCATGACGTTTGAGCGCCCCAAGACGCGAGTGCTGCAGATGGTGGACCGGATTGAGAGCCAGAGCATTAGCCCTGCGGTAAGCAGGACAGGGACTCCGACGATACGAAGTGTCAAGAGCAAGAAGTCGATGCGGAGTGATAAGGAGTGATGACGGGGCTTGATGACGAGATGAGACGAAGTGACGGAGAAAGGGTGAAACAAACAAACAAACAAAGGAAGGGAATTTTTTTTCCATGGCCAATTTTTCAAGGGGGAGTATGAGGATACATGGGTTGGGATAACTTTTGGGTCTTTTGCTTTTGTTTATTCCCTCGTTTGGACCGCGATGGATATCTATATTGCGATGTAATGTTATTTCTTTGTATATAGCCCGTAGCGTATTTGATTCCATGGCCGTGGAGGCAGGACGGGGGGGCGGACGGTTGGATACGGTTTCTGGATGAATGGAGGTGGGGGGGTTTGAACGGAGGAGAAAGAATGAGCAATGGATCTACGTCTATGTATGTATGTATGTACGGAAGCATGGTATATATGAGTTATTTCGTCTATCTTTTTTGAATATTGGTTCCGTAAGGTATGTAAAAATTCCAATGCCCCATATCCCCCGTCTATATAGAGTTCCTATGGCCTATATGTATTTGTATTGTACGTATCGATGGCAACAAAGTATAGTACCATTTTTTTCACGATGAATTTATGGCCTAAAAACAACAAACGCCGTGTCTCAGAAACAAAAAAAAATGCAAACAAAATAAAGATGTTGCGTTTTATTTCACGTCTGTTTCAACCATACATTCCAGTTGAGAACCGCATTAATCAGCTTCTTGCCCGGAAAGTCCATAATGACAACGCCGACCCGCGCCAAGGCGTCGCTGGTGCCGGCCGCATCCTGGAGATACTGGCCCGTCATGTCGTTCATGCCCTGGATGGTCCTGTTCATGGGCCCCGCCGCCGCCTCGATGGGTAAGACGCCGACGGAGGCGGACAGGTGGGCGAGGTAGAGGAAGCGGTTGTCGTCGGGGGATAGGGCGGCCAGCTCGAGGGCGTCGCGGACGGCGGTCCACTTCTCCGACAGGTGGTAGACGTCCGGGATGATCCAGAGGTCTTCGAGGACCATCTCGGCGCCTTCCCAGCGGAGGCCGTAGGTGTACGGGCCGCGGCGGGCGTCAAAGTTTTGCAGGATGAAGACCTTGGAGCGGAGGGCGCCCAGCGTGGGCAGCGGGGCGGCAAAGTCGTACTTGTAGATGTGCTTGGCGGCGCCGGGCGCGGTCACGGGCGAGGACAGGTGGTGGTAGTTGAAGGCGTCTTCGAAGGAGACGGTGTTGTTCTTGCCGACGGGGTTGCCTTCCTCCTTGAGGCGCATGATGATGGCCTCGGACGGGTTGCGGTCCAGGAAGGCGAAGATGTCGAGCAAGGCCTGCTCGTAGCTGAAGCCCGTGTATCCGTTTGCGTGGTAGACGTGCAGCTCGTCGTCTCGCAGCCGGGCCCTGATGTCGAGGTAGCGCAGCCCGCTCTCCAGCTGCATGGTCAGGTTCCAGTTCTGACACTGCAGCTGCTCCGAACCAATCTCATATGTCATGGTGTCGTGCGTGCCGGGTATGCTCAGGCTCGTGATGTTGACCTCGTCCGGGATCTTGGCCATCCAGTCCGGATGCAGCCCGTCGCCCGCGTCGAAGCTGTAGGCAGACTGGTAGCCCCTGTAGCATGTCGCGCCCGTGATGCAGGGCGCGATAGAGACGAGGAGGTAGAAGAGCGCCATGACACCGACGCCGCAGATGACGACGAGGGCGGGTAGCGGCCGGCGACGATGGCGGAGACGACATGAGGACGGCGGCGGCGGTAGGGTCGCGGGCCCGAGAGGAAGGGATATGACACCCATGACGACTGGTGTTTGCGCAAAGCAGCTATGGCTTGAGGGTCCTGGTGATGGGGAGGTTCAACCGGGCGGAGGACAGCCGATGCCGGTGTACTGGGACGGTGAAGGAGCTCAGACACAAGGTCCGTGGCAAATGAGGACGTGCGTACCCGGCATTGAGAAGCCTGGCCGGGCTGTGCGCAGGGCAATGTTTCTACCTCTGCCTTTGCGCTTCCTTCCACAGCAGCAGTAGCAGCAGCAGCAACAACAACGCAGATATTGCTCCTCGTGGCAGCACAGGGCTCAGGGTCTTGAGAGGTTGTCGGAACGGAACGTTTGGGTCACGGCGATGCCGCGCGTAGGCCGGCTGTTGCTGAAGCGGCTCTCGACTGCCGGAGCCGAAGATGCTCCGACATCACCAAACCAGGGCCCGGGCGTGACGACGCTTCTTTGACCTTTGGCCGTCCTCGACTGGGGGGATGCTTCTTAGTCTCAGAGCGCTTTCAGTGCTGTCTGCAATGTTTTGGCTTGCAAATGAAACACTGCAATTTCAGAGGCAGCATTGTGGATCATCATCCATTGGCAGCAGACCAAGACGATTGTCAAGGCCGTATTCGACGCCTACTTATCAATCAGCAGCCTTTCTCCCAGGTTGCCGATGGCCTCTAATAGTCTTTACAGAGAAAGCATTTCTATCAAAACACTGGACATGGCCATATTCTCTGTCACTGGAAGAGGCAGATAAGTCATTGTACCCTTGAAAAAGATGGTGTGGAATGCAGCCATGGCCGTCTTGATGATTTAGCCTTTCAGGATCCATCAACTGGCAGACATTCATCGCTTGTGTGTTGTATGGCAGTTCGTACTCGTTGTCAGACCTTACATCTACTTTCCATCTTGGCGTCTACTCTCTTGCCAAGCTGGAGGCGACAGATAATACTCGCATCACCAGGCACAAAGTAATGGGCGGTCCTTGTCGCGATCCGCCCTTCAGTCAAGTGCAAGTTTGCCCCATACATAAACACCATTTGAAACTTTGCCTCGCAGCCTAGGAAGCCGCTTGGAGGATGCCAACCAGCTGCTGTGCTCCGGGTCACGGCACGGTCGCAGATTTAAGCTATGCTCTCACCGTCAATAGTCCCAAGGAGGCTTCTCGTATTCGCAAGCCTTGGTGGCTGTCGCGCCGCGGGGAAGCTTAACGTCCACGTCTCACTGCGTACTCCGTCCATTCATGACCTGACAAGTCTACCACCGGGTACTGTAATGGTGGCCTTCGCTGCTTTAAACTTCGTAAAACGTGAGGGATGGACCCTGGAGCGGACGTTAAAGTCGGTGGCGAAGACAATTCATTTTGAGATGATAACAAGTGAGAAGCGCGCGCGCAAATTCGAGCTAGAACCTCTTCAAGACCCGCCGCCGTTGCTAAGGAGCAAGCCCTGAACATCGGCTCCCCACTGCACACTTGATATCCAAATAACTCTTACTCGTGTTTCTGGAGGGAGGAACAATGGCTTCCAGCAGTTGTGCCGGGGATTGAAAGGGAATGGTGGGGTTCCAGGCACTTTGATGAGAAAGGAAACAGCCAACAGCACCGGACGTGAACATATCCGTTTGTACGAAGTAAGAGGGTCACAGATCGGACTTCATGTCTCAGATGCTCTTATGCAACGTCGTTCCAATTGGACATTCAATAGCGGCAAGTTTACCATGCTCGGAGAGTTGTCTTTGTTCGCAAGTCGAGGGACTACGAGCTAGCGAGAGGTGAGGACAGAATCAGATTTCCTTCGATACTGACTCGAGATTCAATCTAGCGCTGCAAGCCCCCGTCCCGATCAGGATTGCTCCATAGTTTGAGCAGTATGGCGCGCCCAGCAATAGAGCCGCCCGGTTCTAGCTTGTAACAGTAGCAGCAGTGCAAAAGCACTAGCATCAAATCATGGAGAACTTGATCCGAAAATCTTGTCTGGCATCACACTCACAGGGCCATATCCACAGCCAATTGGTCACCGTTTTAACCACCAATGTGTGATCGAGCTAACAGTTGCTGCAGCATGTGCTATACGTCTTCCCACGGCACGAAAATAGGAATCCGGGGCATTTAGGCGTATGTCTGCATGAACTGATGCCATCGGCTTGGGTGACCGATTGCCTAACTCGAAGATAGGGTGTGAACCGGACGGAGCCCATTAGACGGCTACGGCTGTTCGTTGGATGAAACGATCCAACCCTTTATTAGTTTGTCGATCACCAAATTCATATATGGATCGACACAAGAGGCGTCATGATGTGGCGCAGAGTTGTGGCGCAGAGTTTGTGGCGACGTATCTGCAGTCAATTGCTGTGTGGTTAGGAATCAAGCTGCATCTTCATAATCCCTCCTCTTTCTAGTCTTATTTTTACTTTGGGATCAAGGGCCCGGCGTTGGTGGTTCACACGTGGTGGTCGGCAGCGATCCACCATCTGGACGAGTGGCGGAAGATACTATTTGTTAGAGTCACTTACCGCTCGTGCATAACCTCCACAGCATGGCGGGAAGAAGTGAATCGTATGATTTGACGATGCAAGTTCACCCGGGACTACCGCTTATGCGATGCAGAAGTCCCTTGAATGGCTCAAGGCCGCTCCATACGAGGCATCAAGAGAGAACATAACATACTTCACTCTGTTGGTGAGCTCCTCGAACTGTCCGGATTGTCCTGCAATCGCCACAAAAAAGTCTCGGAACTTTTGGCAAAGGTGGCGTTCCCAACTCAAAAACCTAACGTTATCTTTTACCCTCCCCTAAGTTGCACAATCGCGAGGTTGGGGTGGAAGGAAGGGGTAGGATGAGGACCGCGATTGGGCAATGCAAGAACCAAGCCAAGGACCAGAGGATTTGAAGTGTGCATGAGAGGACGCGTGGGTTGTGGGGGCGAGCTCTTGTTCGCTTTGCCGAAAACTAAGATGTCGGCCGAGTCTTTGCTCAATGCGGGGGACCGACGTTTTGACAAGTTGGTGCAGCCGTTTTCCATATGGCAACTATTTCGCATCAATACTGTCGAGTTGAGTCGGTGAATGTTTTTGATCATTGGTAGGGAGCACTATCTCGTCCAGTCGTCCGTGGAATGACCGGGGTGGGGGTTGTTGGTGCAGGAGATGGAAAGTCCATCATTGCCAAACGGACTGTACCGGGAATCCCGTCCTAGTCCTATCCAAAGGAGTAAAAAGTCCTATCTTTTATTCTGGACTTTTGACGAGGGCTTCGGAATATTGGTTCATCGGCATGAGCAAATTTAAGGCATCTGGCGGGGGGTTGGTGGGTTTCTAATGTAGCCAACTCGAGTGATTTGCTGTAAATGATGTAATAGATAATGAACTAAGGATTCAGCAGCTGCAAGCACCTGTTCTGTAGTTGTTTTCGCTTGTCATTTAGCATTGCGCACATCCGAATGACCCAAGTTGCGAGAATGGCTTTATTGAAACTCTAGGATATCTCAGTTGGACCCCGATTCCCGTTCGATACCCGTTACCGTCGACCGGGCGTCTGTCAATTGCAACTTTCCACCGTCTGTCGTTGGCACGTCGCCGTAAGTTCCATGAAAATAACTGGGTCCCATCCTAGAGTACGGCAACGCTGGTGAGCGGACTCCATCAGTTGCGACCGCGGACATGGATAGTTGCAGGGGCTCAATGCCAACGGGGGGGGGATCGTGAGTCGTGCCAGAAGCTGCAGCCGCACTGGCAAGGACTGGTCAAGATGGATCAGACCAGGACAGCGATATAGATAGTGGCACCACCCCGCCTTTAAAGCAGCAAATCCTGGTGCTCACTGACCTGTGACTTTGAAATTATATACTCGTCATGGACCAGAGAAGTTTGTGTCTTTTTCTTCTGTTGCCGCCAAGACAGCGCTCGAGTCTCCCCCCTGATCGTCCTCGAGAGTCTCTGGATGGATCTCGCCGGATTTGCGTAGAGACAGGTACTATGGGCCATGGCTAGTGATGTCCGGTTTGTACTCCATCCATCCATATCATCAATTTGTTCGGTAGCAAGTGACTACTGAGCAGCGCACGAAATACGCAGGTGTCTATTTCGTAAGCGTCAGAACACTTTGCGTGCTTATCTTTAACCGCGTGATCCGTACATCGTATCGCATACCATAATAGCTGTCAACTCATCTTCAAAACATCAAAACGACGCCCATGACATGCAACCAAGCCCGTGCGGTATAGTGTACCGTAGCGCGGTGGGTGCGTCGAAGCGAATGTACGTGTGTGAGTGGGCACCTGTCGATGGTGGAGTCTTGCTTTGATGCAGCCTGGTGCAGCTTTGGCCATGGCGGCGTGCAGCGCATCCTGGACAGAATCAGTCAGGGCCAGGGCACCAGCCAACAGAGACGCGGGTTGCATGCTGTGCGTGCGCCAGACTTCCATGTCATTGGGTCGGCGAGCCACACTCTTACACCTTTTCCTCTGGCTGAAGGCGGCTACTCCGTACGAGCGAGCAGTAGCCCACAAGCGGTCATCTGTGCCTCGTATTCGTTGTCCACGTCTGCGACGAGTGGTTTCGTCTCGTCTCGTGCTGATACTCTTTTATTTTTCTGGAATATCCGTTGTTGTTTTTTTTTTTTTTTGAACTTGTTACCAGTACCACTATGTGTTCGTGACCCGGGAGTGGGTGTTGCTGGTCATCGTGACCATGGGATTGGGACTTCGGAGTGGTGTCCAGGATGGCTATTTTGAATTCTCAATTTTAATGACTCGTTTCTTCTTCTCCTTCTTTTCTTCCCGTCTCTGCAAAATCCTTTGATGGTGGAGGCAGAAACTTAGCACAGAAGGACGGACGAGACGATGGAGACGGCAAGAGGGGGGCGCGTGGCATGGAAATTTCGAGCCTAATGGAAATGCAATGGCACCTTCCAGTTTCCCCATGCCCGGTGGCCCCTTCGCCACAGACACGGCACTGCTGACGGTACGTACCGAAAGCTGAACGCCATCCTTTGTGCTTTGTTTTTCTTTGGGGTCATTCATACGAAGTGCTAAATTTGCACCGCAGCGGTAGTGGCTGATTAGGGCGGCCGTTGGCGCTGCGTACAGGCAACTACACGGGAAGACGGAACGATAAGGCAGCGTTTCGTCTGAATACCTTGATGGCAATGCCTTGCTGTTCCAGCTTTTTCACAATCTGGTACCATTCTTTTAGCGGCACAGGACACGGAGTACCGCTACGGAGCATCTGCTACGGCGTCTCGAGTGCGGGGCGGTATAGGTACTTGCTACATTCTGCGCGCGCCCCAACATCTACAAGTACACCGTCCTCGACCTTGGCTTCTACCGGCGAGATGGAAATCAATTGATGGGATTCCATGGCATTTTTGTTGCCTCGCAATGCAACAGCATAGCCAGTCTCTGCTCTCATAATCGCGTCATAACTGCACAAAAAACTTGCACCGTCCTATGCATCACCTACCAGTCAGAAGAGAACCGAGCCCGCATCTAGTATCTGCTCCGTCGAACGTACAGTATCCAGCAAAACGCCAGTGCCCAGTACGGTGTTTTCGGCCGTATTCATCGTCCCGCGGGCGCCCCCCCCTCCTAGATATTATTTTAGCAAGATCGCTGCGCTCGATCGTGAACGGACCTCCCAAGCAGGAAAACCCACGCGCCCTTGACAGGGTACGTACATGTACTCCGTAGGCTGGGGAGCAAATGCGCATCCAGCACAGCACAGCGCAGCGCAGAGGGAGTTGAGGACTGGAACCCCACTGTGGCTGTTTGCGACCCTCCAGCGCACGGCCTCTAGCTGCCTTAGCCCGCGCCCATCTGCTCCCCCCGTGGCGCCCCGGTGACGCCATGGGCCAGGGGTTGCGACAGGCTAACGTGCGCTGTACGACCAGTCGGTACGAGCAGTACATGTACATTTGATGCGACATGTACCTAGACCTGCCACGATGGCAAAGACACGCAGCGACCACCGAGGCCATGCACAGCATCCAATCCTACCAAAGTACCTAACCACCACCTTTTGCCTCACCTCACTACTGTAGTAATTTCCACCACTTGTGCGGGTGGTAGATACTGTCTGCCAAGATTTGTACCTGCTCGAAGCGGCCGCTCCCACCACTTACGAGAGGGAATAAAAAAGAAAGGCAAAAAAGGCGACCTTTGCCTTAGTGCTGGGCCTGCTCGTGCCTTAGTGCCTGTGGCTCTGGCGGGACGGGATACAGACCAGGCAAGGATCCGCCTGGCTCCAGAGAAACGGGCTGCTGTAAAAAGAAACAAGAGCCTATTTCATCTCATCAGCGTTCAAGTGTGGCTAGTGCGTGTATATCTAATTCCCTTCTCTGTAAGGTCGCTTGTCACTCACTCACTCACTCACTCGCTCACGCCAGCCAGTGACTGACACACCCGCCACCAGCCTCTGTTTCCCCCCTGGTCACTTCAAGTCACACTTTCTTGGAGTGCCCGGACCTGATCTTCCCGAAAGCTGTTTAAAAAAAAGAAAAAGGAACACTGAAGCCTGCGGGAAAGTGTTCGAGCAGGTACGAAGTACTTCCACCGTATGCAGTGGACCCAACGAACGTCTCTCTCTCTCTTCTCTTATCTTCATTTTTTCTGCTCCGCTCCTCCTCCTCTTCAGCCCTCTCTGGCTGTCCTTCTTCCTCCTCAATTCATTCCTCCCCCCTTGCCGTCCATCTCGCATCCGCGCGCATCTGCAGCTTCTGGCTGGGCCGGCATTTCCCTGCGTCCCCCAGAAGCCACCCGCTCTCGCTCTCGCTGCTCGTCTGCCACCAGCCACGCCTAGCCGTCAGCTCTGCTCATCTTCTCCCAGAGCGGTTTGGCACATCTCAACAGGCCGGAACCTTGAAAAGCGCGGCCTCGGAAGCCTCTAGCTTGGCCATTTTTTTTTTCTCCTCCCGTCTCCGCTTCCTTTGCGTGTTCCTGGTCGCCCATCCCCATCCTCCTTTTTTTTTGGGACCTTGTTTGTTCAGTCTCTTTTTCCCTTCTTCTTTTTTTCGGTTTCGTTTTTACTTGTTGTTCTTTCTTGGATTGAATTGGGGTCCAGAGACAATCCCTGTTGGGTGCTGCGAACAGTCTTTTTTTTCCAAAGCCCGTCTCGCTTGTCGCTTGTTGTGCTGCTTTTGGATCTTTGACCTGCTTGCGACTTTATTTCCCCATTTGAACTGCTTGCATCCTGGCCACGCATTCCAGTCCGCACCGCCGCCCGTCGCCAAAAATAACAGGCGATTTTTCTGTTCGGCCCTGACGACAACGTGACCCTTGTTCGTCGAACGCATCGCGGCATCTGATTTCCGGACTCGAGCACCTGTCGTGTCTCTGGTTTTAACAACACCCATCCCCGGCTCCCCCAGACCGCGACCAAGACAACATCCACTCCGACTCAGCCGCCCAGCTTTTGCAATCCATTGCCGACCATAGTGCGAAATTCATTCGGAGACTTGGGGTTGAGCAGTGTGAAGCGTCGTTGTTGTTGTGCTGTCGACCTCTTTCGTTCCGTCTCTACCTCGCGATATCCTATACGGCGGCAGACGAGCTCTGTGCTGTATACGACTTCGCGAGCGGCCAGGAGAGGTGGTTATGGCTTCTTGTTAATTCGTTGCCCCATCGATCAGTGAATCATTTGAGAGCCGCCGAGACCTCGAGCCTTGCACGACCTTTTCGAGATATTGCGTGCACAATTTGCATGATTTTTTTTTTTTTTTTTTTTTTTTCGATTTGCGCGCCAGAGACCAATCATAAAGGAATCGTCATTTCTTTCCTGCCAAACATCATCCATCATGGCACAGTCCAGGCAAAGTGCCCTGCAAAAGGGCTATCTGGCGCTCCTAGTGTTGGCATTCTCATCCATCGTTGCCGCCATACAACTCGACGTTTGTGCCTCTTACAACACGGCGCAAACGCCTCTAAGTAAGTTTCTAACACGATCTGCTCGCCAGTACCCATCCAAAGTACAGCCCTCTGACCTTATCAACAGACGTTAGCATATATCAAACAAATGGGCTCTGCACCACCTATTGCAGGGATAAAGATTACGCGTTCTCCATTACACAGGAAAACTCGTGTTGGTGCTCCAACTACTATCCCGACAAGGCTTCGACTACCAGTATAGACAAGTGCAACACGCCTTGTCCGGCCTGGCCTTCAGAAGATTGCGGAGGCCCTGGCTTGTACGGCTATATCCTGTTGAATGAAGTCGCCCCATCAGGAACTCAGACGGCGCCGGCTTCGACATCGGCGACCTCTCAGGTGAGTTAAGACTCTCGTTTTATGCAATGACATGCATGATTTCGCCCTTTTTGATCGACGTGGCCGGCGACAGCCAAACTGTTATCGCACCGCAACCAGGCACACTTTCTTTCCACCGCGTATTCTTAAATGCCCTTTCTTCTTTGTCAATCATGGGTCTTCTGGGGAGACGGCGGAGGACCCTCAATTGCATGAATTCAGGCATCCTGTACGGTGACCGACTGTGTGACTAAAAAATGTGGTGCAGAGCACAGCTTCCGCCGCCTCGCCTTCAACCTTTAGCTCCACCTCCAGCTCTACTTCCAGCTCTACTTCTAGTTCTACCTCCATCTTTACTTCCACTTCCATCTCTTCCTCCTCCTCTTCCTCTTCTTCCTCTTCCTGGACAACAGAGACGTCGACTACTTCCTCAAGTAGCTCATCCTCTGTATGACTTGTCCCTGACTGGCGGCTCCTTCTGGGGGGCCTTTTATTTGCTGATCCAGTGCGCGAACGAAGAGCCTCAGCTAACAGGTTGCATAGTCCTCGAGCTCGTCTACATCGTCATCATCTTCTTCGTCTCTGACAACGCCGCCTCCATCGTCCACACCCTCCTCAACCACGGTGCAGACGACTACCGATAGCAGCGGCCAGGTTCGAACAGTAACCGCTTTTCCTACGCAAACATCAGACCCAGACGGAGATACAGGTGCCGTTTCTAACAACAAGAAATCCGGTCTTGGCACTGGCGGCATCGTGGGAATCGTTGTTGGCGTCATCGGCGGTGTCTTGGTCGCTGCCGGCGCCTTCTTGTTCTGGTTCTTGCGACGAAGAAGGCAGAACCAGGATGACTTCCAAGACGACCCCAGTATTCGGGGCAGTTCATCGGGCATGATGGGATCGATCCACCCTGAAATGAGCTTGACTGGCGGCTCACCAGCTTCGCCAGGCTCTGGCAACAGGAACAGCACGATCCAGATTGACCCTCGAATGGACCCGTTCAAGCAAGGACTTTACATGCGCGGTAGTCACGAAAGCCTCAACACCTTACGCGATGATCACGACTACTCGCGGCGCATCCAGCCACCTACAGTGCTTCGAGCCGTGAATCCGGACCCCGAAGATACCTGAGGACAATCAACCACGAGGGTTGCTTTCTTTATTCCTATCTACAGTCTCTGTGTGCGCATACACAGCTGATTTTGTTTGTTTTCCTTTTTTTCCTCGCTCGCTTCGGACAGCTTCTTAGAAGGACCTCTCGTGTCATGATAACGTATATGGTCTTCACCGCTCTGAATTCAGATGCATGACAAAAGAAAAAAGAAATTTGGGGTCTTGTTGCATTTTCGAGATACCAGGATGGCGTTGGCAGCTTTGGTTTTAAAAGGGGGGGGGGGGGGCATGAGGCAACGAGCCCTCGACAACTCGACGTTGGGGTGCGAAAACACGCGGCAAGACAGCAGTTGACTGACAAAGAAAGTCGACGGCGGTTTTCCTTGCCACGGTAAATAGCGCAATGTTTCCGCAGCATTGTGCATTTTGATAATAGCATGCGTCTCCGTCATTTTTGGATTGAGGGGTGGCAGTGGACATTGGCATAACTGATTTGATATAATGGGCGATGGTGAATAACAAGGTCCGCGACGACGGACTGCCGAGGGGCTCGTGGCAACGATTGCTGGATAGTTGTACATATTGAAAACAAAGGGAGGCTGAGCAGATATCAAGTGTACACGGCATGAAGGCGTGCCCTATATGTAACGGGCTCTGCCAGGCATATGAAATGCCGCAATAGAATATATTGTTTTGCACTGAATTCACTTGCTGAGTGAGAGACTCAAAGGTATTGGTGAATTGTATGATACTGGCAGTTCGCTCCCATCTACAAAGGATTCAAGCGCACAAGAAGAAGCCTCGTTTGGCTACCATGACAATATCCGCAGGTTTGTATCATTGTATAATATTCCGCTACATTCTCGTGAAAATCAACCGTTCGCAAGCCAAAGCCCGTTCAATCCACAACTAGACCAAAGTAGATGCCCTGTTGGATGTATATACACTGACAGGACTGTTTTGACATCCTGATTGCTCTTGTGGTGATGGGTTGGCAGGCAGGTACTGTGTTTATAAAATCATAGAATGGCCCTTGCATGTAAGTGGTTGCAATTTGGCAGAAGATGCCTGTTTTGCGGTTGAATCACTGATGGGTATGAGATTTGGCTGATGGATGGAGTTAAAATTGATGGTGGTCTATGTAGGAAACTCAGCGGTGGCGATGGAGGGAGAAGTCAACAACCTAAAGATGCACGCCCATGGAATGGCTATAGATGATTCTATACTTGAGTATCGTAATTTAAATATGAGAGCGTAAATGTCATGGAATTGTGAATCGGATGTTTGGACAGATTGTCACCTCCCGAGTATAGGGTATGACCAACTGAAGACGCAGCCACCAATTGACATCTATTACTATACGGAGTACACAAAATAAACGTGCTCTTGATCAAGTGTAACAAAAAAAATAACAATGGCAACGAATATGAAAAATAGAATAAAGGGATAATCAATGATATGAACGGATAAAGCCAAAAAAAGAGAAATGTGATTCGACAGAGACAGGATTCGAACCTGTGAGGCCGAAGCCATATGATTTCTAGTCATACCCATTAACCACTCTGGCACTCTGCCTTTGGTTGTTGAAACTAGTAGCCGCATTCTACACTATGAATGTTACGACAAGCTTCAAAGAAAAGCAAGAAATCCATCATTGATTCGTCCTTGTTTTCTTTTCCTTGTTGGGACTACAATACTTGATAGGCATGCCACGACATGAACTCTCGAAAAAAGGAACTCATGATGTACAATTAAACAACACAAGATTCACCACTCTAAGCAAAACGATCTATTCATCATGGTATATCCGCCTGAAATACCCGCGGCGCGATCCATTCCCCCCCCCATCTCATCTATATACACTGCCCGCTCGCTTTTACTCTGGGAGCGGAACACGAAATGACCAATCCAAAACACAAAAATAAATCATGAAAACTCTCTTTTCGCTCTTTAGCCAAGCTAGAGCATGATAAAATCAAAGGAAAAAAAGAGCAGTGAAGAGAAGAAATAAAAGGCAGAAGAAAAAAAAAAAAGGTAAAAAACTCAAAAAAAAGAGCAAAAAACCGTCAGCCGCCTGGTGCGCCCTCCCTACCGTTGGTATCGTAATTAAGACAGCCGTCATGATTGAAGTGGTGATTTGAGATGTCAGCTTTTTTTTTTACCCTGGAGAATGTTTTTTTGAAGGTTGTATGTATATGTAAGAAAAAGACTCTTTTCTTTTTAGTTTCTCCTCCACTCTCCCTGACCGTAGGCGTCGGCTGGCCGCGGAGGGCGCTGTGGCGGCGACTGGTCGTATGAATTGTATGGTGACTGGCTATGCGCTCCACCATATGGCGGCGGGTCGTACGAGTATGATTGCTGGTATGCGGACTGGTATGGCTGCTGATGCAGATGCTGGCCGTACGCCGAAGGCGGAGATGCGCCCAAGCCCGACTCGGGGTTGGGCTGAGCGTCGTAGATCAGGCCAACGCTCTCCTCGCCATGGCCGGTGGGAGACATGGTTCCGCTGCCGACGCCGTGGTAGGCCGTGGTGGTCGGGTCGTCGAAAGCGTGGTTGTACGCTCCCTGACCGGGCTTGGGCTCGTGGAGGTTATTCATGCTCATGCCTTCGTCGTTGGCAGCGCCAAGCTTGTAGCTGACATCCTCCTTCCGCTTCTTAACGCCGCAGAAAAGCCAGCGCATGCCTCTGCCAAAGGCTTTGACAAAGTCCCACAGGTTCATGGCGTCCATCAGGGCGCGAATGCCCATGAAGCCACCGCTGGGTGGGTGAGCAGGCTTCTCCAGGCCGACAGTGCCCTTGGACGGATCGGAGCTTGGATAAAAGGACGAGCCGACGCCGCGACGGTATACCTGGTACGGAAAGGCCCATATGTGCAAGATGGAAAAGAGAGCCATCTCCACGCAAAGTAACATGGCGGGAATGCCGACTTTGAGATCGGGATAGGCGAGTTTCGCGTTGGGGTGAACGATCTTGAGCGTCGAGGTGCCGACGGAGATGGCTGACGATTGCCAGAAGGACAAGAAGACAACGAGTTTGATGGCCAAGATCTTGATGAAGAGCCGGTGCTCGGCGAGGGGCTTGGCCAGCTGTATGTAGAACTGAATGAGACAATACATGGCAATGGTAACGGATACCGCATTAAAGACGAGGATCTGTAATTTCATACAAGAAATTTGCCGATTAGCCCGAGATCTTTTACTTGCTGACGATATAATGGTAAAGGTAAAATGAATGATGAAACATGTAAAATTAGAGAGGGAGCCGCTACTTACCCAGATGTGGGCAAAAACAGGCGAGTCGGAACTCTCACAATACCGGCCGAAATGCTCCGTTATGACAGCAGCAATTGTGAGGCCGACCTGTATGAAACAATACTGGTATACGCCGACCCAGACAATGTTGAACCAGGTGAGGCCGCTCTTGGGAGTGCGCCACGGGCCCCTCTCCCCTCCACAGCACTTGGCAAACCAGTTTATGGGCATGACCCAGGGATGGATGGGACGTAGGTTTCGAAAGAACTGTTTTTGCGTGTGCAGGTCGGGCGCGCAGTAGTGACATATGAGGCCGAAAAAGGACGCAATGGCAAAGGCCTCGTAGCATTCGGAAATAGTCTCGAAGTAAGTGGCTTTCGTGTACCACTCTAGCTGCATGAAGGAGGAGATGGCGTAGACGGGGACCATGAAGAGGATGCGGATGATGCTGACCAAGAAATTAACAGGTTAGGCAAGTCCGTATCAAGAAGAGGCAAGGTATCGGGGTACACAAAAGGCAAAAACGGAAAGGTGCTGTAGGTTTTCCTTACTGGCGCTGTTCCTTGGGTTGCGTGTAGTGTGTGGCGTGCATGAAGATGAGGTATATGCTCAGCACGACGGCGATGAGGGTTGAGCCGGCCGAGATGATACGGGCGAGCTCGTGAAAGGTGAGAGGCCCGACGAGCTTGACCTCGGAGACTGCTGGGAGATTAGCTTTTTTTCAACTTTGAATCCCCATCGTCGCTCCACGACTGGCGAACGAGGGCATCTGCCAGTCTGGCCAGTCACAAAGGGACGGGGCCGTCCATGGCGAACAAGACGTACTCTTCATATTCTCCAGCGTCGTGTTACACGTGAGATTCATCATGGCGGGCTATGCGTCATCCAATCTATCCTGTCGTGCGCTGTGCCTTTTTTCTTCGTTCGAGCCCTCCAGGGGCAACAAGCCAGCCGTGTAGCCAGCGGAGCGCACGCGCGCGCAATCAAATCGTCGGCCGTGAGGGGGAAATCGTTTTGTCGCTCGCCTGCGGTTTCGCCTCCAGCTGCTTTGTTCTTTGGCCTCCTCTTTGTAAAAAAACCAAGAATTTCGTTAGGTGTAGATGGTGTTTTGGGAAAAGGCGCAAGTGTCGGTTGACTGGTTCGTCGTTGTCGCCGCCGTCGCCGAAATCTCTTTCTCCGCTTTGTGTGGTCCCTTTCAACCCCCTTCGCAGCCCGTTTCTTTTTTTAGGTCGCGACTGTGGTGGAAAGGCCGGGGGGTGATTTTGCCAGTGTTCTGCGGTTCCAGCCGAGGCCGAGAATATCTAATATGCGAAATGCCGGGACAAATGAGCCCGGGGTGTGTGTGTGTCCTATCGCAACCGGAGATTGGGCAGCCGTCGTTCCTCCACCGAAGAAAGGGCAAAAGACGGAAGAGAAGTAAGAAAAAGAGAAGATCAGAATGAAAAAAGAAAAAAAAAAGGGTATTGAAAAAGAGCGGGAACCGGGAAAGGACAGGGCAGTGTGGGTAAAAACAAGGAGAGCGATCGACTGAACTAGAAATAAGAAAACAGACAAAGTGCGCAGGCAGGGATCCGGGAACGAGAGACGTCTGGGAAGAGGGAAAAAAAAAAAGCGACGAGGGGGGGGCTGGATGGAGGAGACCCCACGAAAGCGTTGCAGACGCGCATGTACAAAGTACGACGCTGCAGTAATAATAGGCGCCAGCGCTGCTCTGGCATTGATCGGCTGCTACAGGTCATGAGGCAGTGGAGGCGCCAGCGCCTTGCAGCACCCCTCTGGAACGGGGCGACAGTACTGGGTACATGTATCTATTACCACGAGCCAGCCGAGCAAAGCAGAGAGTGAATGAATGACTGCTCTCCCCCTCTTTGTGCTTCACAAGGTTTCGTATTTTCTTGCAGGCTGTGTACGGAGCACAAGGCCATGATTGTTTTGCCATCAAGACGAATACCACTTCCTGTTTCCTACCTAGCTAGCACCGGGCACCAGCGTGGCCTGGCACCAAAAACAGCAACGGTTTCGAAAGGTTACGTGTACCGTGCGACCTTGAACGTGTGGGCAGGGGAGGGGGGGCTGAGTCTTGGTCCTCTCTTCGCGCCGCTTTCTTGAGCGTCTCAAGAGACACGTTTTAGTTCTCTTTTAGTCTCGGATGGCGGATGCTCGACATCCAATACCGTCAAGTTCGAATCAACCTTAACCTGCCCCTGGTAACCCAGCCCTTTTGCCCAACGGAGAGTACCTAGTCGGGGTTGCGCGCATCACATTTCGCGCCGTTGCAGACGGCGGCATGTTCGCCAAGCGGCCTCCCGCCGCGCCATCTCCCCTTCTAATGTCCATCCCGGGGGGGCCTGCGGAGTTTGGGTAAGATATCTTCACATACTAATACTGCTAAGTCGTGCGAGTTGAAGGTCCCAGCATCCAAGCCGTACGCGCGTCAGACGCCGCTGCAGCACCGATTTTCTCCGCATCCCGCAAACTTGTCCGATTCATCGCTACTGCACTACTTCGGTGCTCGAGGCCATCAGCCCCAGGTACAGGTACATCGTCTCCAGCCCCTAAAGAGCGCCACCAGGGGACCGTTTCAGGGGCAGTGCAATAACGATGCGCGCCGCCCGCAGACGTCACTGTGGAGCAGGGATTCCTTACAAAAAACCCCCTCCTCTTTCCCATCTTTGCACATCCCACTCTCCAGTGGTGACAAGACCCTATTATTTTCGTGTATGGTTTCTATTTATTACTGCATGTTTATGGATCGTGCAGTACAGTAATTACAATACAGGGCAATAGTATAAAGTAGTGAAAAATGCAGGCAGCCACAGACTACGATCGCGATGGTGAATACGTGCCATTGTCTAGCAGTCGGTCACATGTATTTCCCACCTTGTTTAACCTTACCTCTCTGATCCCTGGCAAGCCTCAAAGTGTACGGGGCGCGGCTGCTAAATTCAGAACAATTGCTACCAATAGCGCCATCCGCAGATACTTGTTCCAAGGTACTTACTACTTACTGCATGTACTTTTTTCTGCCTTCGCAACCTGTTAGCAACCAGCAAAATCGATCATCACAGAAAACTGAATAAGCTGCAAACCATCGATCTCATCCTCTCCCAAACAAAACAAGTCATCACCGCAGCGATCGGCATGCCACTTCAGCTACTTACTCACGCTTATTACTGTCCTTTGCCCACTCTCATCCATCCCTCATCCCTACCATTCACCCATCCTGCGCCACTCCAGAATAATACCTACTCAGCCCTCACAAAAGCCTCCCAAACCTTCCTCTCGGCAAACCGGCAATCTTTGCCATCGTCGCCAAGCCATGCTGACTTGACTTTTCTCTTTTGACGCAAAACGAGCGGGACAAGGCTGGTTTCGCGATCATGGGACAGATAGGTACGGACGGACCTGGTAAAAATCCCTCCTCGTCGCTTGCCGTAACGGGCATTTTTCACGACGCCATTACGATGGAGACTCGGCAGATTATAGCCACTCTCTTATGCTTTGTACTCTTAACTGTTTTATTGTAAATCCTGTTCCCAAGGTCATACACAGCTTTGACATTCCATCTACAAGGATGCCTAAAGACCTTACACTTCAAAGATACGTCAACAGCTACTGTTTTCTGCCCATCTCCTGGTACATCTCTCTCACTATTCTCACATTATTCGTACATGTTTCTCCCGTTCCCTTGGTCTTCATCTTCCCCCATTCTTCTACATATCGTACATGGCTAGCATTGTAGCTGTGAGGACTAAAATGGTATGGGGCCAGTAAATCTTTCCTGTAAATCTCGTACAAAAGATTTCCCCTTAAGTTGCCGCATAAGTTTGTCTATGTCTTTTCTGGTATTTCATGGGCACACCGAAAAATGTGTGCCTGACTGGATTTAATACACGGATTGACTGAGCCGAATAAAAAGGTGACATCTGTCTCTTTGTAGACAGGCATAGATAAAGCAAGAAGCAGGTAGGTGGTTTGGTGGATGTATGGTTAGATAGTAAGATAGATATGAGAGTTGCATTGATTTTTTTTTCTTGCTGTCCGTCTTTCAGCCGAGCGGCCACCGCAAACGAAATCATAAATAGAGAAAATAAAAAAAGACTTATAAGCGTAAACAACATGTAGGACCGCAAATGACAAATTTCTGTAAATGTACTGTAGCGTGGTACGGGTGGCGCCGCATCCAACGTCGGATTACCGTCTCGCCCGCTTCTCGCGATCGCTCAGCAGGGCGCCGTCGGCCTCTTCGCCTCTCCTCTTGCGTCCTCGGTCATCCCTGTGCTCTCTTCGCTGCTCATCCGTCCGCTGCGTTCCCTCTCTCGGGTTGCCTCGAGTGCCTCTGTTCCCGCCTCTGTCGTCTCCGCCTCTGCTCCCCATTCCTCCTTCTCCCCTGTTGTGGCGTGACTCTCGCCCACTGCTCGGTGCGGTGGTGGCATCCCGAGAGCCGCCGTCTCGCGTCGACCTACGAGCGTCTCTGTCTTCTCGGGCTCCACCCTCGACGCCGCCCATCGACCGTCTGTCTCGGTGCTCGTCTTTACCTTCTCTCTCTCGCTCCCGGCTGCTACGACGAGATGAGCGCTTGGGGCGGTCAACCCGGCCATCACGATCCCGCCGACCACGCTCATGCTCTCCACGGCCCGATCCATCTTCCGCGTTCAAGGGAGGGCCTCGGCTCGGCGATTCGTGCCAGGACGCATCTGGACGGTCCGGCATGGGAGGAATGACATCTCCTCCCGCCAACACTTGCACGTCCGAGTGGCCGAGCATCTGTCGCGGAGGGTTGACTCGGGGACCGCTAGGCCGTCCTGCATCTGGCATGGCGGCCTGGGCTTGCTGCAGCATGTTGTTAATACCCGCCAGCTGTCTCCTTCCGCCGCCGGATCTGGACCTATCACCACCAGACGAAGGGCCCGTGGGTACATTTGGCTCCCCTGAAAGTGAGCCGGTCGACAGCCTAGGGCCCGACCTGTCAGAGTTCCCCGAGGAAGGCATTGAGTGGCGGCCGCCGCCGCCGTGTCCATAGGGCGGAGGTCCTGGCGGCGGCGGAGGCGGCGGAGGGGCGTTCGGCAAGGAAGCTCCCATTTGAGCAAGCCGATCGGGGTGGACCCCAGATGCCGTTGCTGCGTTGCCTGGCGTAGGGGGCTGGCTCTCTGGGCCACCACCGAAATTCCTCAGTCTATCGGGATGCGGCCCGCTCGACGTAGCCGACGGTGTTGCTGGCCCGTTATTATGCTGCTCGTAGCCACCGCGGCGACCGCGTCCGGACGCAGGACCCGATGGCGGGTGCCTCTCCTGCGAAAGCGCACGAGGCGTCTCGGGAGGTCCGTATCGACTGTCAGGCCTACCTGGCATCATGGGTGGCGCAGGCTGCTGCTGGTTGTTGCTATTGTTCCTCATGGCACCTCGGCCACGTCCTCGCGGTCCCGATGGAATGTCTGAGGAAGAGGGAACCGGGTTAAGCCGTCCGTAGTTCTGATCCTGGTAAGGCGGCCTATGGTCATGTTCTTGTCCGAGTGGTGGCCTATGGAAGCCTCCAGAGGGCGCATCGCGCAGTTTGTCCATGTGGGCTCTGTCACTATCACGGTCCATCCCCTTGTTGTTGCCACGATAACTGTTATCGCCGCCAGGAGAGCGGTCACGAGCATTTCTACCGGGAGGTCGATTGTCGGGTTGGAAAGGATGCCCGTGTCGGTCGTCATACGGCCCAGACGGAGGCGCATGTTCGTGGCCATACCGCCCACCGCGACGAGGAGACTGAGTTCGAGGTGGTCCCCTCTCTCGTCCGTCATCTCTCATGCGCCCGTGCGCGCCATCATCCCGATCATCGATCAATGCGGCACGTTCAGGATTGATGGATTCTATAGAGTCCTGTGGTCCCGGTCGTCGAGCACGGGCTCCGCGATCCATCTCCGGACCGCGTCGGGTGCGATCAGCTTCATCCTGGGCAAACAACGCGGCCCTCTGCGGGTTCATGGCTGGCTCTTGTACCTCGGCCGGGCCGGAGGGTGCCGTTGACATTTGGGAAGAGTTATCATTTAGTCGATCTTGCGGCCTGTTGGCCCAAGAATCTCTTGATCCCCATTCTCGCTCCTGTTGTCTGGGCCGAGGTGGCAGGTCCGCTGGGCCAACATCTCTGGCCATCATTTCATTCCCACCACGACGGTCCTGGTATTCACGAGGGCGCTCTGGGCGATCGCCCTCCAGGTTCCGAGAGTCCCGCAGATCTCCTCTCATATCCCGGTGATCCTTGCCATCCCTGGGATCACGATTCTCCCAAGAGTCCCGCGGATCCCGTCCGTCGCGTTGTCTATGACTGTCCCTAGAGTCTCTGACATCCCGACGGTCATGGCCGCCTCGTCCTTGGGCATATCGCTCAGGGGTGAAATGGCTCGGTATAGGAACATCTGGCCGCGTGGGAAGATTAAGTGCGGGTCGATCAGGCAAGGCGTGAGGGCGAGGATCTGTCCTAGGACCGAAGGAGCCAGAACCTTGGCCGGCTACGGGGGTAGATGATCGGGGAAGGCCAGATGCATCCTCCCGAGATAGGGAAACATCCCTTCCAGGCCCGGACGGTTTAGCAGGTAGAGAATCTTTCGTCGCAGCTGAATTTGACTGAGACAGCCCCGTAGATGATTGTGGTCGCCCATCCTGAACTTCTCCATCTTCTCTTTCCGCGGTAGCTTGTCTATTTGCTGGTGACCTGTACTCCGTGTTAGTCCAAGAATCCCATCTAGAATTACACCCGGGTCCACACATACTTTGAGGGCTGTGGCTGAAAGTCGGGAGCCGTAGCACGTAGGTTCGAGGCACCTGATTTCTCAGCTTCGGACTGGGATGCACCACCCTATGGAGACATGCCTGTTAGCGACTACGGTCCGGACGGGATCCAACTGGAATGTCGCGACTTACCGCATTGGGCCGAAATGCTTGAACCATGACCCATTTTGACTTCCTCTTCTGCAGCTCTGACATCGCGCCCTGGGCGGCTACGGATAAGTCCACTCTGTGACCCTCCTCACCATCTCCTGCCGTCTTGGATGCGGCTTCTTGCTTCGAAATCTTTTGAAGCTGGGTCGTGAACTGGGCAGCCATAAAATCTATGGCAGGGAAGTAATCCAACACAGCTTTGAGAACAGTGATGGCGTTTCTGATGTGCATCCACTCCGTCCCGGCCAAACAACTCTTGAGGGCTGTATTCAAGTTCTTATGCCAGCGGAACAGGAGATCTTTGAATTGAGCATGCTCCATCAAAGTCTCCGGCTCCCCGTTCTCCTTGAGACTGACAGCGAATCCAAGATAGGGTCGGTCGCTAGGCCCCTTGCCTTCTCTGTCGTATGCACCTACGCGAGGTTGATCCTTGTTTTGCCTGATACCCTTTTCAATCGGCGTCGTTTCGTTCTTATGCCACCTAGACAGATCTCGGAGTATCAATCTCAGAAATCTCCCAAGATACTCCGCCTCTCTTACCGAGCTGGTAAAGATGAGGGACCGAAGTCGGTTAGCGTTGAAGAGTCGATCGTAAAGAGACATGAGCTTGAAATTGGGTGCTCTCAGCTCATGCAAGGTCATGATGAACCTGTAGGTGTACTCGGTATCCGCTGGAGATAGCAGAGCCCTGGGGAGGAAACACTGCTCCAGCAGAATGTCGGAGAGGCTGTCACTCTTAAGTTTGGGGTCCGGGCATATGGACTGGAACTGCTCCGCCAAGCAATCCCTCCACTTTATCTTCCGTTGGCGATGTTCCTTGAGCTCCATGGAGAGGCTGAGCTGTTGTTTCAAGAGTTCCTGTCTCTTTTCGTTCTTTCGCTCTTGGCCTCTCCGGGACATGTCTGACCGATCTCTCAAGATGGCCTGACCTTCGGCCTCCAAGCGATCTTTTTCCTCCTTGTACATGTCCTCGGGGCAAAAGAGGTCGCCGAGCTGGAGAGCCCAGAAAATGGCATAAGTTTCCGGAGACATCTTCTGCCAGACCTCTGGCCGTATAGTTGTTTTCACAACCTCAACAATGGGCTGGAGAGGGGAGAGGGTCAACGCCGGGTCATCAGGTTTCTGCTGGGGTTGATCTATATCAGCTGTGGAGCGAGAGCCAGAAGAAGAGTTGTTGGTTCCCACCTGTTCTTCGCTGGTGGAAACAGCAAGTCCCGATTTCTCCTTTGCTTCATCTGGGTTTAACTTTGCGTCAGTCATAGAGACATCTCCTTCCTTGTCGGCGACCTCTTGCTGCGTTGGTTGCACATTCTCCCTTGCACTTTCTGCTTCTTTCTGACCCCATGGATAGAGCTGATGTGAAAGGCTAGCTCTTCCGATCAAGAAGGCCAGACTCGTATCCAAGCCATAAGAACCGATAAGCTCGGGTATAGATGGGACCAGGGCATCAAAAGCCGACGGCTCAAGATTACTCCAGATGAAGTCGAGATACTGTACGAGGATCTGATGAGAGTCGTCCACAAGGGTGGATAGATATTTGATGTGGGCCTCGTCTTCTGGGACTTGGTATATAGCAGATTGGCGATACTGTGCGAGATTGAGAAGCAGTCGGGCGGCGAGTTTCGAATCGGTAAGAGCCTGTATCAGTCTTTTCGAACTCTTAGTACTGTCAAATCGCTTATCTTGACCCCGAATCAATGTGTGGCGACGCAGGCGCTCTCCGCCAGCCATAGACAGGATCTGAGCATCAGTAAAGTCCACAGAGTCGACGATGCCCCCCATGGAAGTGATGAATTCTTTCAAGATGATTAAATCTGTGGAGTTGCCGCGAAGGAGCTGATCGTTGACGTATTGAAGAACTGGAATGGGATTGATGGCCGAATAGCGTCTAAAGATTTTACCGGAGAACCTTGACAGAGCTTGGAGCCATTTGCTGGTCGTAAGTGCGTGGTCGGCTTGTGTACGGCTTCGAGATTTGCCCAGGGAGTTCATAAGAGACCAGACAAGAACGTCGTACGAAAGGTCGGTGAAATATTTGGCACATTCGACAAATCCTTCTATCAGGTTGGGATAAGACTCGAGCTGTTCAAAGGCAACTCGAAAGACGATTCCGGGAGAAGAATAGCTTGTTTTAGCTAGCTGCTTGGCCATCTCGCTTATGTTGGTGAGTGACACTCGCTTCATGGTGCCCCGCGTCTCCGCAGTCGCGCGTGCAAAGGCCTGCCTCATTGCCGGCAAACGAGAGATTTGTCCTTCAAACCATTCTGCGTATATTGAGTATCGCGTCGTCAAGGGATATCGGCGGAGGAGTTCCCACACGGCATTGACGACAGCTACGTTGGCTTTAGTATGGCTGAGAGCAGGCACCAGGAGGCGGCGAAGGAGGTCGTGCCATCGGGCATAATTCGACTCCGAGGTGTCCTCGGACAGACTTTTGGCTCCGATGCTGGCCAACTTGGAGAGCAGAGTCTCATCTTTACCAATGTTGACGCTAGAAATGTTGAGAAATGTGTTACAGAGAGTGAAAATATCGTCTACCGTTTGACAGACCGGGATGTTGTCGGCCCATTCGTCCCAGTAGAAGCGGTAGTTTTGACTCTCGTTAGTATCCCACTTGTCAGGAAATGGCCACCGCCAGATTTTTTTGACAGGTAGTCTGGTCAATCGAATGCTCCCCTTTGGTATACCAGCCTGGTCGATGGAGATGATTTCCTTCGTCGGACATTCGACTCCAGTCAGCGGACGGGGCCGGCTATCATTGAACACCTTCTCCACCGAGATATGCAGCACGCGGTGAATCCGCGAGAGAACTTCAGGAAATATCTCGGGAATCCACGGGAATTTTCCAAGTATAAAGAGCGACTCCGGAAGAGCACCAATGGTCAAAAGCTGGACGAGCAACTTTACTTTTTGCTCCATCGGCTCTGGAAGGGCTTTTTGGTCTTCGGTGGCTTCCGTAGCAGATGGCTTTTGTTCAGGCTCTACCTTCTTTGGCGGCTCTCGTCGAGGAGCATTGGACGGCACCGGATTGTCATCATCACCCTGGGGGAGAACGCCAGCCATGAGCAAAGCGTTCATGGGGCCGCCCCGCGACGCCTTCTCTTCCTCCTCAATCACTTTCGTCTGCTCTTGGCGAACGCGCTCCATATCTTCGTCGGGGGGGGATAGATGCGGATAGAGGTCAGTGAGAGATATGAAGCCGATTTTAATGAGCAGTGCAGCCAGGTAGAGCAGGTTCGCGGGCAACACGTCCGTCTTATCTCTGAGGTCGCTGCTATAGAACAATAACTTGAACCCAAGCAGCTGCGCGGCAACCCTATTGCCTGGCGGTGGAAGTGTGCCCGTCTGCTCTATCCACTGCTGCTCAATGTCGATACCCGAGTCGCTGTTGCTGCCATTGGTGAGCTTTGGTCGATAGGCCGCCAAATTCGACGGTCCCCTGCCTCCAAGCTCGAAGAAGGCTGCCAAGTGGATCTCGCGTGCCCTGTCCCAGAAAGCAGTGTCCCGAGCTAATCTTTGCTGTGCGTTGAGTTCCTCGTCTTCCTCGGTCGTGCTCCAAGATGGGTATTCGGGTTGAGCCCAGGTCGGTAGACCGCCAGTGTAAGTTGAGGAGCTGAGAATAAGCTGCGAACGCGGCCACCAAGAGCTAATTCGTAGAAACTTGACGAAGAACTTGTATTGCTTGATAAGAACCGCAGCGGCAACATCAAGAGTAACGTCGAGCACTCGCCCTACGTCCAGATCAAACGTCCCGATGAGGGCTTTGACTCGCTCAAAGGTCTGTTCTGCGAGCTCTGGCGACGGTGATGGTATGCTGCTGGTGGTAAAGAGCTCGGTAACCAGCTTCGAGTAGCCCTCAGTCTCTTCTCGCAACAGGTTATAATTCGCTTGTCGGTACAAAAGGTTTGTCGCCTGCCTGACGCCCAGCCTGGCAAAGGTGTCCCTGATAAGGCCGAGCTGCTGAAGTAGAGGGGCGTCGAGCACTTGCCGCATGAGTGATGGAGAGACTTCAGTGGCGACAAGAAAATCGCGAAGGGTTGGGCGGAACAGATCAGGCTCGTTGTCCACGACGATAGCCAGTGAGTCAAGCAGGAGAATGTGGGGAGCAACGTAAGAATCCTTGTTAAGCTCTGTCGTTTCGTCCCCCAGAATCTCCTTGACACATCTTCCAGCGTCCGTGGCGTCCAGCCTGTTCTCAACAACGGCGTGAATGAATTCCTGGAACAAGCTAGAGAGTTCGGTGATATCGACGTCCTCTCGCGACTGCACGCCGTGCCGCACGATTTCTTCCCGTCCACGCTCCGTCCACGATCGGATCTTTTCCTCTGTGAGATTATCATAGTGATAATTTGATCCAGCTACAGGACTGCTTTCTGATGTGGGTTCGGATGATACTTTGGTCGCTGGAGGCGAAGCAGGAGGTTTTGTAAAGGCTGGTGGCGGCGGTGGCTGTCTCGTCGTAGAGGGAGAATTCGATGGTTTCGGAGCAGCTGGCGATGGCTGTTGGGTCTGTGAAGAGGGTGTACTGGGCCTTCGCGCAGCTGAGGACTGATTTTGATTCTGGTTCTGGTACTGGTTCTGGTTCTGACTTTGGTTTTGGTGCTGGTGCTGATTTTGGTTCTGCTGATAGTTATTGTGAGGACCTCGAATGTGGCCGCCACGCGACGAGTCCCGTCGATTGGCCCCTCGATGCCCTCCCCGGCCCCGGCCTCGGTTCATGTTGTGATTCATGGCGTCGTCTCGATCGTGATTCGCAAGCGACGTATCGCTGGGACTGTGTGGAGATGGTCTGCCGCCTTCGCCTGATGGTCGATCGATTCGCTTCCTCTTCGGGGGCATGACGCTCGACGATATTGCGAGGGGTGGGCGCGCGTTAAATCATTAGCGGCAGATTTTCTCGTCCCATCTGCAGGTGATTCAGGTCTGCTTGGTTCGAAAGCTTGCTATGATGTTGTCGTGTCCAGATGAGCGAGGTCCAAGGGCTCGTCGGGGTTGGGTAGCCAGTAAAGGAGCACAGGTGCTGATTGAAAGAGAAGAAAAAAAAGATTCAGCAAACAAGGAAACGAAACACCCAAGGGAAAAAAAAAAGGGCCAAGTGGTTGTCGGGAAGATTAGAAGCACAGATTCGGGGCACGACAAGCAACTTCGAACCAATCGCCGCGAATCAAAGCAATGCCTTTTCCAGCCCGCATCCAAAAGGCCAAGTGTGCTGTTGAAGAGCGGCTGCGCCCGTCTGAAAATCGGTTTGGAAAGGCTCCGCGTAAAGTCGTGAAGCTGCGCTTCGAGCACCGGCGCACAGACCAGCGACAGCCTTGCTTGAGGCACCTGGTTAGCTGTCGCGTTTGGCTACATCACGTGATATCTATAAGCATGCTTACCTAAGGCGATTCTGCAGCAAGAAAAGTAATCAGAGCTAATCAGCGCTCACTTTTTGCCCCGAAAGGGCCAAGACATGGATTGCACCATAAGCCATTGCATGCAAAAAACCTCCACAAGCATACAACCCTCTTTTTTCATTTCGTCCGTTTCGTCCGACTTCCAGCTATTTCTTCCAATTGCGCATAGTATTTTATTGTTCAATCTATAAAAATATCCGACGAATCCTGCTTTATTTGGAGCTCTCTCTGTCCGCAGCAAGTCTTCGTCTTCCCAGCTGCCGGGTATCATATAAACTACGTCGTGCTCCGCTCCTCCGTTGTCGGCGAGCGAGTCATTGGTAACCCCTAGCACTTTTGACTCTGGATAGGTATCAAAAGTACAGCTATAACCATGACTGAGGTTCAGGGTGTCAACAGTGGCACCACGCGAAAATACAGTCAGTACAATTTGATTTGTTTTATCTGTTTTATTGCCTTTCGTTTTCCTTAAGGTTTTTCAAGACTTCATCAGCTCCGGCCAGGTGGCATGAGACTTGATCTGCACAAGGGGGAGCTGTCACAACTCTGAGCTAGGAGTTTGTTAGGAGAGAGAATGGTGGCTGAATACCTGCAAGAAAGAATACAGTCGCAGCCTGAGAACCCCTTTGCGGCTCTCATTCCCGACCAAGAAATAGCCGTTGTGCCAGAGTTCACACTTGAGTCCGGTGTTACGCTGCACAATGTTCCTGTCGCCTACACCACCCGGGGCAAGCTGTCGCCTTCTGGTGATAACGCCATGGTGATCTGCCATGCCCTTACCGGCAGCGCTGATGTGAGCGATTGGTGGGGTCCTCTGCTCGGTGGCCCAGGCAGGGCGTTCGACACTTCGAGATTCTTCATCGTGTGTATGAACAGCCTGGGCAGTCCCTACGGTACGGCGAGCCCCGTGACGGCCAAGGATGGCGATCCCAAGAATGGCCGCTATGGGCCGGAATTTCCTCTCACCACAATTCGAGATGACGTGAAGTAAGACGCCCCTTATTTGCCCCCCCCCCCCTTCTCCCCCTCCCCTTTCCCCCACAGTCATCATTGTATAGCAAAACTGATTCCACTCAGCCTACACAAACTCATCTTGGATGACCTGGGCGTGAAACAAGTGGCTGCTGTAATCGGAGGATCGCTAGGTGGCATGTTTGTTCTGGAATGGGCTTATTTTGGAAAGGATTATGTTCGCTGCGTAGTACCGATTGCCACGTCCAGCCGGCATAGCGCATGGGGAATCAGTTGGGGCGAGGCTCAACGCCAGAGCATCTACGCCGACCCCAAGTATGACGACGGATACTACTCTTTTGATGATCCGCCTGTAACGGGGCTCGGCGCAGCTCGCATGTCTGCCCTACTCACTTATCGCAGCCGCAACTCATTCGAATCCCGCTTTGGACGAAATATACCCGACCCATCCAAGGTTCAGACAATTCGAGAGAGACCTCGTCCGGGCACACCGTCGGAGGCGCACTTTCACATCCACAACGACGGACACAATGTGAAGCGAACATCAACCTCTCGCAAGAACAGTCAAGCTGGTTCTCCCACTGGCAGCCCTGGATCGCGATCCTCTGAGGCCCTCGACCCACAGTTCCACGGCCCCGGGAATGAGCAAAACGAAAGCCTAACTGGAGGGGAGAAGCTTCCCACCTCCACATACTTTTCCGCGCAGTCCTATCTCCGCTATCAGGCTAAGAAATTTGTCAAACGATTCGACAGCAACTGCTACATCGCCATGACGCGCAAGCTGGACACGCATGATGTGTCTAGGGGCCGAGCGTCGTCGATTGCCGAAGCTTTGGCACTAATTGAGCAGCCTATGCTCGTGATTGGCATCGAAAGTGACGGGCTTTTCACCTTTGCTGAGCAAGAGGAGATTGCGCAGCACGTCAAAAATGCGCGGCTCGAGCGCATCGACAGCCCCGAGGGACACGATGCCTTTTTGCTGCAGTTTGAGCAAGTCAACAACTACGTGTTAAACTTCCTGCGGGAGATTTTGCCCGATATCATGTCAGTCGAGGGTGGCGCTCCGGAGGAAGTCGGCGTGGGGCAACTGACAAAGTCAAGCACATTTGGCGAAGCCGAGGTGGAGGATATTACTGCCTGGTAACGCCACCTGGTGCCTAAAGTAATAACGTGTGCAGAGTGTACAGAATAGTCGAATGTACAGAGTAGATGTTAGTTCTAATGGGTACGAGAGGCGGAGTTGATGCAGAAATCACGGCCTTGTCGGTTTACACGCATCCTTCGAAACACGTACTCGCACACACAACGAAATAATAGTAGTGAGCCACATCCCGCATACAACACAGTCACATGGGTGAATGTCTGGCTGTTTGGTCTTGAACCTTGAGTAGGTGAGCAAGGGGTGAGGTGAAATTATTGAACATTGCTTAATCCGTCTTCGGCCTATCACAGTCAAGGGTCGGCACCGCTTAGATGGTTAGATGCTTGGAGGCTCCGAACTATTGCTCTATACAAGTACCGTAGTATCCAGTACGGAGCGGTCGTCGTAGAGTTTACTGAGGTAGTATTTGACAACTTTTAGAACAGGGGTTGGGGGTTAGGATCCTATCGCTGTTCTCTCGGGCCCAGATGGAGATAAAGGTGGGCCTATCTTGTTCCCGAATGGGGACTCGAAGATGACGATTGCATAATAGCTCTAAGATGGAGACGAGTAGAGAGGCTTTGGATCTTCTTTGCGGCGCTTGACTTTTTGAAGCATGGAGACGACGAGCTGCGCGAGAGCCGGGAGCATTCCGTATTATCCTTCCAACTTGGATGTACACTGGACTGAATCAGCGCTGATGATTTTGCCGCATTGTTTGAAATTCTTGAGCTGTACAATGGGTAAATCTGGAGAGACAGAGTGCCCGGCTATCGCTATTCCTGAGTACTACTCCGTATTGATGCTACTATATTCCTCAACTGTGATTCATTCATCGCCTGCACTCGAGGACCCCTTGATCATCGCCGGCTTATGATTATCAATTGGGGTGTCAGCTGGCAGGAAGACATCCTGGTCCCTGGCTGCACGTCTGGTAAGGATGTTGTTCCAAGGGCCCAGGCAGCTGAAAAAAAAAGGCGAACGTTAATGCCGAGTACGGAGTATTATTGCACGGAGTATTGACAAACGATCTGGGCTGGAAGCCCCTGACGCAATGCAGGTGTCCGATACGGAGTGAGAAGTGTCCCAGTTGTGCATCAAGGTGCTGACCACATGCAGACGGTTTCCCATAAAAACCTGACTGCGGCGTCAAGGGGGCCCAGATTAAATGGACGGATGGACGGCTGCACATGTGAGTTGGTAGTGGTGGTACGGATGCAAGAGCCCTACCACACAGGTCTACGTCTGATCAGGGAGGATCGCGAATCACCACCCCACGCAGCATCTCGCTACGAGGTTTTGGAACGCGACAGCGGCTATGCAGGCAGCCTTGTCGAGAGGCAGATGCTCTGCAGGCCACAGCTTGCTCCCACGTGGGGGGCTGTAACGTGAGCGGGCTCGAGAGGGATTTCCTCCCAAACGGCAGTCTCTCCTCTTTGCAGCGACTGACGGACGACGACATGGCTTTGTTTTGAAAGACAGGATTTCAGCTGCTGAACCGGCCAACCACATGTAGGACGTACCAGTAATACTACTAGCGGGCGTAGGGCGTGACTAGCAAGGGGGATCTGGCGGCCCTGGGATCCTTGCTGGCGATGCTAGTTAGTCGTCAGACGTAGAGTGGAATAGTAGGCGCAATGGCCCATAAGGGAAAAATGTCCCGCAAATAGCCAGAAGCTCTCCCTCATCACGGGCATTGTCCGCGACGAGTGGTTCCGGTCCATCAGGTACCTATATTTTGCTGCTGCTCCATATCGTATATCGCTTTTGCGCATGCTTTCGGTACGGGCGGAGCACTTTCGCGCCTGAGTCGATCACATCGCTTTTGCGACGGCAAACGAGTTTTTCCCACGGGGCGCCTTGTTCTAGATGGAATTGCCACTTTTCGCGTCGGCGTGCGCGAGTCAATGACGCGCACTGGGGGACCGGCGATGGAAAGGGAATAAGAATGGTAGAGAAGGAAAAAGGAAGCCTGAAGATTTTTCGACGACCAACACTGGGCTGCGGGTGCTGCAAAGGCTAGCGAAGCCACAAGCCGCATCGAACCACCAAGAACCCACCCCCTCTCCTCAGGGCCGCTACCAGTAGGTACTGGGTATGCTAGCGATGGAGGGGGTTCAGGTGCTCGGGGAGTCGGAGACGCGCGCTGGAAATAAGAAAGAGGCACCAGACGGCGTTTCTGGAAGGGCTTCAGAACACTGACTCGAGGGTCGGTTGAGGTCCACAGGGGGCTGCGCTAGGCGGCGTAGGGCAACTGGCTCGAGCTTCTAGCAGCCTCTTGCAGGTCTGCAGCGCGCCGGCAAAACCTCGCTGCCCCCTTCCATTGGCTACTGCCTCGCTAGCACGTGCAGCGCACTAGATCCACAAGCCAGCAGCCCTGGCGCGGCGTCGCATGCAATCACCAATCCGTTGATCTTTTTTCGTCGCCCTCGGGCTGGGCAGGGGGGGAAGGTTCCTTGAGGCACTAACTACTAACCTAGCACGGCGGCGCTGAAGGTTCGGGAGCACAGCGCAGAAGAAGCACGTCCCGGATCGAAAGAGGGGCGCTACCACAGCCAGGCGAGAGGGGGTATAGTTGGTGCTACATGCGGTATGTACAGGTAGGCAGTCTTATCATGAGGCTTATGGAGACCGACACGGGGGAGACGCCCTTCTTGGTACCAAAGCATCCATCCATCCAGGTACATACATTGCATTCTTCGTCCCGGCACTCGCTCGCTGACCCAAGACAGGAAAAAAAAAAGAGGACACGCACGACTCACTCGGAGCTTTGCTTGTACGTAACTCGTACGAGCCACAGGCAGGCAGGCACACAGCTTGGCACAACGCTTTCGCCGGGGCTGGTGGCGGTTCGTCGTTCGTTCTATCCACTCTGCCGCATGGCCGGAGCGCACTCTAACCGGCTCCATCCATCCCATCCATCCATCCATCCATTCCCCCATCCATCGTCCACGGCCTTAACAAACAAAAGAGCAAGCCGTCCCTCTTTTTGCATTTCGCCTCGTCTCACCCACCAAATCCAGACACCCAAAAGCACCGTCTCCGTCCACTAGCTGGGCCGTATCGCGACGCTTCTTTTTCTTCTCTCTTCGGTGTCCCAGCGCCTGATAGTTTTACCCTTTCCCTTCGCAGCCGACTCCGAACTTCGTCGATACGCACGACCGGCAAAAGACGCACTGTATTCCGAGAGCGGTTCGTCGATCTTTCAATCGCTTTTAAAGAGCTGAGCTCGCAGTCATTTCAGCCTTACGCCCAGCTGCCCCCCGAGCATGGCGCAGGTAGTACAGCCTTAACTGCGGCCAATCTACCTACCTGCGTACGACACCTGGAATTCTTTTTCCTGTTTATCCGGTATCAGGATTTCGAATTGTGCGATCCGCATTGGATCGCTGCCTGGACCGGCACCTTACAGGAGCGTGGGAGACGACGGGTTGACACCGAATCGATCAGACCTGACACCACTCTGCTATAGAGCTCGGAAATCGCTTCATCGCTCTAGCTCTCTCTGCCGTCGCCAGTCCCCCATGTATCTCCGTGGCCGACAAACAGGGCTTGTCTCTGCATCATTCGAATAATCCCATCGCTCAACCTTTAGCAACGACTCTGCTGCATTGTCATCTACAATGGCCAGCTCCATCGACGGCGGAATGCTGCCGCCGCCGGCAGCATCAATTCGTGGCCGCGACCATACGCACGGCGGCAACAATGCATTTCATAACTTCTACAACGACTATTCGCATATTACCGATCCCAATTTACGGAGACGTCTGGCCTTGTCCGAGATTGACAAGGTCCCCTTCGGCCTGTATCGTACGTTGCTGTCTCTGAAGACCAAAGGCTTCTCGCCTCCCTGGTGATTTGCAAAGGGGAAACCGATGAGGAACTGACCATTTGTTTTTTAGATGTTCGAGCCGTTTTGGTAGCCGGAGCTGGTTTCTTCCTTGATTCCTACGACATCTTCGCCATCAATCTCATCACCACCATGCTTGGCTTAGTGTTTTACGCCGGCGACACTTCTCAGAACGGCTTTGGAGGCAATGGCGGCCTCCTGCCCGATCCCGTCAACCAGGCTCTCAAGGCCTCAACTAGCGGGGGCATCGTGCTGGGGATGGTCTTTTTCGGATGGCTGGCCGAGTAAGTGGCGCTCACAACCTTTCAACTGTCAAATTTTGAGGAGGGTGACTCGGGCTAATCTTGGAAATCTTCGGCTTTATTTAGTGCATTTGGCCGTCGTCGCATGTACGGCATCGAGCTAATCATCATCATCATTGGCACCTTCGGCTGCGCACTCGCTTCCCCGAGCCCTACGATCAGCGCCGCCGGCCTGTTGGTCTTCTGGCGCGTCATGATGGTATGGAGACGGCTCCTCTTCTTCCACTACCCCATATATCGGCGGAACAAGCGTACTAACATGCCTAGGGCATTGGAATTGGTGGCGATTACCCTCTTTCTTCCGTCATTACTTCTGAGTACGGACATGATCCCGAAGTCTTGGGCATGGCAGCGTAATCACTAACAAGTTCTAGGTTTGCACCGACACGATGGCGTGGGGCCATGATGGCCGCCGTTTTCTCCATGCAAGGGCTGGGTCAGCTTTTAGCCGCTATCGTCGCGCTTATCACAACCGTGGCGTTTAAGAAGTCCTATATCGACATCTCCTCCGAGGGTGTTTGCGACTTGGCATGCAGGGAGGCCGCGGATCGATCGTGGCGAATCATTGTTGGAGTTGGCGCTATCCCTGCATGCCTCGCCCTGTATTACCGCATCACCATCCCTGAAACTCCTCGCTACACGTTCGACATACAAAACGACATCGAAAAGGCCGACGCCGATATCCGCGCCTACGTATCCAGCAGATCAAAGAGCGATTATGACTCCGTCAGACGGACCCGAACGGCCGTCACAGAACGCTCCCTCGACATACCTGCGGCCTCGTGGCCAGACGTGATTAGGTATTTCAGCAAGCTGAAAAATTTCAAAGTGCTGGTCGGCACAACCATGTCATGGTTCTTTTTGGTACGCTTTTGCTAAGCTCGTTTCTCAAAAAAAAAAAAAGAGACTCCTATAAAACTAACTTGTATTTGTGTTAAAAGGACTTTGCATACTATGGCCTCGGTCTAAATAACACCATGGTTCTCAGCGCCATCGGCTACGCCAGTGGCCGCACACTGTATCATAAGCTAGTTAATCAGGCCCTCGGCATGATCATACTAGCCTGCGCCGGATCCATTCCTGGCTACTGGGCTGCCGTCTTCTCCATCGATACCGTCGGCCGAAAGCCTCTCCAGTTTGGCGGCTTCCTCCTACTCACCATGATCTTCTGCATCCTTGGCTTCAGATTCCACCAGCTGAGCGAAGGCGCCATGTTCGCGCTCTACGTAATTGCGCAGTTCCTGTTCAACGCAGGTCCCAACACCACTACCTTTATCATCCCCGGAGAGTGTTATCCTACGCGATACAGGTCGACGGGCCACGGCGTGTCGGCAGCCATGGGCAAGATTGGCGCCATCATCGCCCAAGTTGTCAGCATCCCTATACTGGCCAAGGACTCGCCTCCTGACTGCCGGGGAAATGACTGTTCGCCCTTTCTAGACCGTCTTCTCCAGCTATTTGCGCTTTTTATGCTTCTCGGCACACTCGTGTCGCTCCTTGTCCCGGAGACGAAGGGATTAACGCTAGAGGAGCTCTCTGGCGAAGCCCGCACTAGCTACAACGCTGGATGCAACGGAAGCATCCACACCGCATCACCTCGGCTCCGGCCCTGGAATCCGTTCGGCGGCGGCCGTTCCGCCGGCTTCTTTTATCCAAGAGCGCACGGAAGCTCATTCGCCAACGGCCGGCGCTCCCCTCGGGTAGGGATCATGGAATCCCCTGAGATGTTCGCCGAGCACGACCCGGTCCAGCAGAGGACGCGCTTCTGGCGCAAGAGACTCAGAAAATCACGCGCGAGAAGCGATAGAACAGACGAGATCGCCCTCAGCGGCCGCCCAAGCAGCTTTCCTGATAACGCCGCCTCAGACGAGATTACGCTGACGGACGGCTTCATGGCCCCGGGTGGGGCGAGCTCGTCGCGGTACCGGCCGCAATATATGCAGCAAGAAATGCCTACCTGGGTCGCCGGGTGGGGTAGAATAGATAGAGGCGGACCACCGCCCTTGACGGCATCGATGCAGTTGCAAGACGTCGGATCTCTTTTGAAAGACTCATAGACTTGTGTGCATTTTAGAAAAGGGGGGAGAAGAGAGAAGAAGACGCGCGATTAGAGCATCTTTTTCCTCACTAGAACATACATTTCACTCTTATATATATATCACATGTGTATATAGCAAAGCGATGAGCGTTTTCTTTTTTATTTTGCTTTTTTTTCTCTTCTTCTGGTTGGATCATTGGGAATGATTTATGAGGGTCATCTACAATCTTCTCTTCTTCTTCTCTTCTTTATATTTCTATTCATGGGATATATTTTTGGGGCATTTTTGGGGGGATTTTAGATGGGGCGATCTTGGGAATGGGAAATACCATTTGTAGACTACGCGGTAGTGATGAGATCGAGAAGTTTGGGGAAATGATGGGATTTGTGGAAAGTGGCGAATCTTAGAGTGTGGAGTAGATAGTCTGCTGATGTGGGTTGTTTGGCATGCGAATAGATTCTACTGTTCCATTTGGAATCGAAAAGAGTGAGACGGACAAGCCGTCGCGTGAGATGGTACTGAATCTTACCTAGCAGCTTCTAAGGGGGTCCCCTTGAGGTGACGTTTCTTATTTCACTTCATAGGTGGGTAGTATCCTTTCTTACATGTTCTATGGAGTTGTACATTGTATATAAGATTTTCCATTTATGAAGCACAGTGCTGGATGAGTTTTATCCTCGCGTGTCATACAGAGGTACACTTGATGCCAATCATTTACCAAGCGCTATGCCTTAAGCATGATCGGCGAGACCGGCAAATTCAAATTTGACAGACCCGTTGACCTCGGCAGTCACTAGCATAAATGGTATCAACCTCGACTGGGAACTCCGTTGAGCAATCTTGCTAGATGACGACGACAATGAGCTAATATCTCTCATATTCTATTCATGCAGTTGAGGGAAAATCGACGAGGACGGACGTGGTCATAGCTGAAGTGTGGATGGGGCTAAAGGTTAAGACTCTGGTTGAGCGCGTTGTCGATCTCAGAACTTGCGTTGGGAAAGACTCTTTTTTAAAAAGTAATCATTCTTGAAGATTGTGCTGGCCTTGGCAGGACGCTGACTTGGAGGTAGGAAAAGGGAGTTGGATCACTTGTTGCAGACTTTGTTAACGTAGAGGTTCTGGGCGTCTATCCATTTTCCTACTTACCAAGTAATTATAACATTGTTATCTGATATCATTGTTACAAATTACAAGACAGTGAGAGCCCTCCGCACTCGGAGCCAATAGCGGAAGTAGCTCGCCGAGGTCGTTTGTTCCACGCGCGTATACCCTATCTTATGCACCATGTATGCACGTTTCCAAGGCGTAACTACGGTCACAGGTTGACACTTGGTCATCTATTCGGATGCGAGCCTGGGTAGTTCGATTGGGTGAATCGATGGACGACTTGATGGGCCTCCCGCAGGTGGGCGCTGCAAGGGTGGCCTGGATGATTTGGAGAGGCTTGGGACAGCTTTGTGATTGGGCGAGACGGGACCGCGAGGTTTGTCCTGAGCTTAAAGGTGCGAATATTCGTCTGCTCACAAGCTCACCAATATCTTGAGGATAGGATGGAATCCAGGAGAGAGAGATTGCTACAATTTCTCTTTTCCATGGTTGATTCATGTATAGGTACAACCTGAAGTGCCTTACGTACTCGCCTAATACGTCCCTGAGGTACTCGGTGATTACTCATGCACCTGCCTGGTCTGCACCAACACTGCATGTAGTTGTTCTTTCCGTACCTAGTACCTATATGATGGCAATCTACCTAGTACCTAATATTCCCAGCCTGATGGTTTGAGATGCCATATCTTTCTCACCTCCTTCACTCCTTACAGCCAGTAGCCTTCAAACTGTCTCATGCCATTCTGCGCCGGCCTCCCGCAGGGTCTCGCAAGGCGGGAGGCCTACAGCCCGACGTGCTGGCAGCCATACTACATGTGCCATCACAGCTGGCATGGCGGCAGCGGGCTGCCATTTGAAGCAGGATAGAGAGTGATCGCGGCCATGTACTCTAGCCGGAAGGAAATGATTGCTTTCGACCACGTCTCGAGAATCCTTGAAAAGAGGCTCCTGTTTGATGAGTGACTGCATACCATTCCCGGCTGTCCTAAAATTGGCCTTTTATCTCATTCTGCTTTGCATTCTGCAAGCTGTCGATGAGTTGACCAGTCAGAAATTTTATCGCCACAGAGGTGAGAGAAAAGTGAGAGCAGTGTCACTGCAGTGTGAATGGCCTGGCTGACTTGGGGCATAAATTGGGCGCTGCTCCCAGGCACTCTCTTTTTCCATTCTCTCCTCGACCGTTTCTTGCTTCCTTACAGGAAAGTCTTTTCAGGCTACGATTCCATGAAGACTCCTTCCATAAAGTATCCTCCCACTATGAGTCCCTCCTCTGAAAGCAACATGTCAGGCCAGGGGCTTGGAAACCGAGCCCTTCTGGACAAGGTGGACAAGCTTCGTGAGCTGGGCATATCGCATCTCGTGCCTCTTCCGCAGGTAAGTTAATCCCTAAAAAAGAAATCACGCATTGACAGCGACTGACTTCTCACCTTTTCCTAGATGGTCGTCGTCGGAGACCAAAGTGCAGGCAAATCCAGTGTCCTCGAGTCTCTAACCGGCTTTCGATTCCCTCACTCGGCTACTCTGTGCACTCGCCATGCCACCGAGATTGTCTGCCGCCGTGAGCCTACCGAGAGCGTTGTGGTTTCCATCATCTCCAATTATCCATCTCCGGAGCGGGAAAAGCTCATAAAAGAGTTTCGTCGATCCACCGATAGCATCAACTCTGATGATTTTCCCCAAATCTTTGAGGATGTAAGTAGCATTTGCTGCACTTAATTGCCATCAATTAGCGAAGCCTGACTAACTCTCGTGTTTAGGCTGCAAAAGTCATGGGAATTAAGCTATCAGACAAAGATGGCAGCGTTGGCAGTGCTTTTAGTCTCGATGTCCTCAAAGTTGAGATAAGCGGGCCCAAAGCCGACCACCTCACCGTCATCGACGTTCCCGGAATGTTCGAGACGGTGACACCAGGTCTGACTACTGAATCCGACATTGATCTGGTCAAAAACATGGTGAAGGGATACATTCGAGAAACACGCACAATCATCCTCGCAGTGGTGCCTTGCAATGGCGATATCGCGAACCAAAAGATCCTGCGACTTGCGGCCGAGGCCGATCCTGAGGGAAAGCGAACGCTGGGAGTGCTCACGAAGCCAGACCTTGCCATTGAGAACGCTGTCAAGGCCGTCATTTGCGATCTGGTGAACGGCAAGAGACGGGACTTGCACCTTGGATATTGCATAGTCAAAAATCTTGGGGCCGATGACACGTCCGGCAGCATGAAGAAGCGCCACCAGCAGGAGCAAGCCTTGTTCAGACAAGCTCCATGGGACACTCTTCCCGCTGACAGGTTGGGTATCCCAGCGCTCAGCGCCCGTATCAAGCGTCTCTTGATGGACCGCACGCGCGCAGAGTTTCCCATGGTCAAAAATGAGATTATGGGGAATCTCAAGAGAATCAAGCAGCTGCTTGCTGATATGGGCGAGTCTCGAAGCACTGCTGATCAGCAACGTGCATATATCGGCAAGATTGCGTCGAGATTCATGCAGCTCAAAAACTACGGACTAGATGCCTACTATACGCGGCACGCATTCTTTGATGACTTGGAGATGAGACTGATTACACGTATTCGCACACTTAACGAAGGATTCTCCAAGACGATGCATGAGCGAGGACATGCTAGAGAGTTTCATAAGGAGGAAGCGATGTCACCCACAGGGAGCATTCAGGTGGGCCGATCCGATGAGAGTAGGAAATCGGACACAAAACCCCAGTTAACAGACGATCGATCGTCGCTGTACAACCATAATGTCGATTTTAAGATCCCGGATCTCTGCGAGGAAGACTTGAGTGATATCATCTCGGAACCATATTGGTGCCCAAAGCCAAACTCGGGCAACATGCTGAAGCATATCGAGGGTCAATATCTCAAAGCTCGAGGATACGAGCTTGGGACCGTAAGTTCTTTCCGTCTCGAATATAATGCTCTGGCGTTTCTAACAAGGACACTCTAGTTCAGCAGCGAAATGTTGCCCTGTACCTTCAAGGAGCAAGGGAGCAAGTGGCAGCCCATCACACTTGCCCACGTCTCAAACGCCATACTAATCGTCCATCATTTTATACGCCGGGTCCTAGAGAAGTGCTGTCCCGACACCACTGTCTGCGAAGAACTCTGGGAATTTCTCTTGCACGGGAATGACAGTCATGACGGTCTTCTGAAGCGGTATACGCGAGCGATGGATCACGCGAACTTTCTCTTGTGTGTCGAGTTTGAGGACAGAACCATCACGTACGACCCTCGGTTTGAGGAGAAGCTTCATCAGTTGGAGTCGTGTCAGGATGAAAAAGCTGGAAACAACGATGATAAACCGCCCAAAAAGCAGCCGAAAACTTCGCTAGAGGCGACGCGACAGGCCATACATAACGCTTTACAGACGTATTATGAAATCGCACGAAGTCGATTCGTCGATGTGGTTTGCCAGCAGGTGATTGATCACAGTCTCCTACAATCCAAGAATGGGCCGCTTGCAGTGCTGTCGGACGAGGTCGTCTTGAAGATGACGGAAGAGCAGCTCACGGGGATTGCTGGAGAGAGTTTGGCCGTGAGAGATCGTAGGGAGGGGCTGATGAAGGAGATTGAGTCACTGAGCCAAGCCTTGAAGATTCTGAGAAGTTGATTTGAGCTACGATAATGGCCTTGGGGAGGCGTAGCCGTCGAGTCCCAAATCGTCAGCTGCTTGGCTTGACGTGTAAGGCCAGGTTATTTTGTTTGATCCTGCGAGCTAAAAAGGTTGACAGACTGAATCAATTTTCGTGTTTTTTTTTATTTCGCAAATGATTAGAGCTAGAGCAAGCAGGAAACCACCGTTGAGACTCAAAATCAACAAGTTAAAAACAAGGCAAATATTTCGTGTATCAATGAAAGTCGTGTATGCAATTCCTCCCCCTCTCCCCATTTAAAAAGGTAAGGCATCCCCTTTTTCATCTCATGTCCATCAACAATGGCACCCGCCACAGGTATCCATCGCGTTGGACGTAAACTGGCCGTTGAAGGTGCAGCCGGAATGGATGTTGGATGCGGAGCAAAAGTCCTGCACGTTGGGAGGGCAGGTGAACTTGCGGTTCGGGTCGATGGACGAGTTTTGCTCGGACTGTTCGGTGGGGAGGGCTCGGACGACGAGGGGGAGGAGGAAGAGTGATTGGATCTTGAAGAATGGTTAGTTAATTTGACGATTCATGAAGAGGTCGACTTGCCTTCATGGCTGGTTGGCGATATATAAATGATAAGTCTGTAAGTCAATAGCAGTCGTCCAATGGAAAAAAAAAAAAAGAAAAACAGGAAAAAGAAAAGCGATGCCAGAAGCACCCCCTTAAGTAACCCATCCCATCCCATTCAAGTTCCTTTTTCCTTCCCCCTTCCCACAGGGTCGGTAGGAACAAGAGCTCCAGAATGTCTCACAACGCCACCAAAAAAATGCCTTGGGTACGTAGTAGTAGTAGTTACCTTTTTTTACGTCCTCGTTTTATAGCTGGGGGAAAGCATCATTCCTGGGATTGTGAAATTAGCCCTTTCTTTTCTTTTCTTTTTCTTTGTGCTAATATGACTGATTGTATTTTTACGTGGGTTTATGTATCCCTTGAGCGCATATTCCGACGATTTAATTTCTTTTTTTCATTTTCACAAATCACAAGGTCGACTAAATGGTCTCAGACTACATCCCACACCGGCTTGATGCTATTTCTATTCTTGTGTAAGTACTTTCTAAAAATATATTTCCCCTTTTTTTCAAGACCAAGGCTACACTTCAAATTCCAGTCCCGATTGTCCGAGTTGCAGTAGTACTACGTCCGCACTAGAAATAAGGAAAGAAAAGGGAGAGAACCGGCTTAGAGAGAAAAAGTCCAGAACAATCCTTTGCGTTTAAACTTTTCTTCTTCTCCTTCTTTTGGCGCTCCTGTCTGGCTTCAGCTGACGACCGTCAAGCCTCCCTGGCATTCCCTCCGTCACTCCTCAGAAAAGAAGCCCATTGCATGCTTCACATCACAAATCATCAACACGTCAAGAGTATGCACTTGTAACTTTATTTATTTTTGCAAAAGCCTACAGCAGTGAACCCCCGCCGCATCATGTCATTTTCCCTTGTCTTCATATCAGTCATTAAAAGAGCACAACACCTAAAGTACACAACACTCCCACCATGTACAACAAAAAGCATCGTCGTATAGAAAAGCAAAAAAAGGAAGAAGAGCCGAGAGATGCTAGTGCTCAGCAACGGCTGCAGACTGGGCCAACCGCCCTTCTGTCGCTGTTTTGTTTCCGCATCTCCCGTCATGGGATCAAAAGTTCGACCGTCTCAGTTCATCAAAAAATTCCAGCGCAGCAAGCCTCCGAAAAACAAACAGTCAACAAAGAACAGGCAGATTCTGTGTACCTCTTTTCATATGTCTCTTCATATCTAGTATCTCGTAATGTCGTTCAAAAGCGCCAGAAAAAATGGCGGCAAAACCATAAGGAGAGGAAGAAGAAGCAAAGATGGAATGAAATTCGAAAGTCAGTAAAGGGAAATAGGTATCGTGTAGCTGAAGAAAGGAACCGACCAGCCAAATGCAGGTCGCTTCAAGGACATAGCCGCATTTTTACGCAGCATCTTCCCAGCCCCCGTCGTTCACGTCAACCTCGACAGTCGTCCCCAAGGCTTCTCTGCCCTGTCGTATCATGTCTTGCAGCCTCTTGTTGAAGGCCGACATGCGCTCGTCGGTGTCCCGCTCCTCCATCTTGCGGCGGGCAGCCAATTTTTTGGCCTCGGCGTCCAGTCGTGGGCTCGCGTCCAGCTCGTTGACTCTGCTAGTGGCCATCGAGGCAGCACTGTCGGCGCGACGATGGCCTCGCCAGGTAGGAGGGTCAGAAGGCGTCGGCACGGCCGTGTTCCGGCGTCTTCGGCCCTGTTCAGAGGCTGAAAGCGGCGCCGGCGACGCCAAAGCGGCCGCGGACGTCGCCTTTACCGGGATTCTGCTGGGCATGGGGGGCGGCGGTGACCTGGGGCGGGTAAAGGAGGCAAACGATGCAGACGACGCAGGCTGCGGAGGCCTCATGGAGCTAGCATCGGACATTCGACTGCCCGGGCGGCTCGCCGCGCGGCTGACGGGACGACGAGCAGCAGAGTGAGAGAGAGACGCGGGAGTAGAGCGGGTGCTCATAGGAGTCGCCATGTGGCGATCAGCCATGGGCGTAGGCTGTGCAAACTGGCGGGGAGACGCACGAGACGAGGCAGGCAACTTTCGAGGCGTCTTTGCTTCGCTAGCCCGGCTAGGTTCGCGGATCATGACCCAGTTCTGGCCCAGCTCGCTGCCGTGGTCTGTATGTCTGCGCTTCTTGGGTGCCGGGCCCGTGGGTGTCGAGGCGCCGCTGTCGTAAGGAGACTCGTAACCGGCGCCGTAGCCACCATCGTTGTTGTCGTTGCTGTACTGATGCCTCTGTGAGGTCTGCCCCCGTCGTGCGTTCCGTCCTCCATCAAAGTGGCCACCACCACGGTTTGCTTGGGGGTAGTGACTATGGGAGTGACCTTGGAAATGATGGGGTTGGTCGTAATGGGAGGCAGGTATTGACCCGGCTTCATCAACGCTGATGCCCTCGGGCGTCATCTTAAACGACGCGCCGCCACCTGCGTAGAACCCCTTGAAGGCGCCAGTCTTGCAGAACTCCCACACGCGGCCGACGACGCCTCCGAGGGTAGCAAAGGCAAAGGATCCCCAGCCGCTAGGCTGCTGCGCCGTGGGCTTTTCCTGACTGAAGATCGACGTCGGCCCAGCGGAGGCGGCATCGGCATCCAGTTCATCGTCGCGCGATCGCTTGGTGCCGAGCGCTCGTCTGTAGTCGGAGTCAGAAAACATGCTCTCGCCCATGGCCATGTCGGCGTCGTCGTCGTCGGGAGGATGCCCGATGACGGGCGTATGGAGCTGGCCAGCGAGCGCATAGGCTCTGGAGGCCGGCCTCGACGAGGGCGTGCTCTCCATGTACACATCGCCTCCATCGAAGAAGGCATCGTGGGCGGAAGAGTCGTGCGCTCTGGGCACGCTGCTGCGGCTCCATTTCCGCTTCGAAGACGCCTCGGCAGCAAAGGTAGAAGACGAGAGGTAGTCGGTGCTGGAGCTTGGCGATGCGGGAGGGCGAAACAGGCCGGGATGCACGCCGCTGTGGTGGAGGCGGAAATGCGAAGGGAATGTCATTGTTGCTGCGATACTCTCTCTATTCGTTGATCCCTCTCTCTCTCTCTCTCTCTCTCTCTCTCTCTGCGTATGTGTTGATTCCGCTCTCGCTCTCGCTATCGATGTCGCTCTCGTTCCGTGTTGCAGGGGAGCTTGCCGCCGCTCGGCCGTCTGCGACTATGGGGGGTGGCAGCGTCCGCCGGGCTCAATATGACTGCACTGGGCGTGTGAATTCAACGGGAGGTCGCTTCAGCACAGCACGCACCCGCCTCATCAGAGCCCGTCTCCAAGGCTACACACACACGTTTCTCTCCTGTGCGGTGGCGGGAGCTGCTGCTGCTGCTACGGCACCCAAAGGTAGGCCGGGGCAATGGGATGGCTTCTGCCCTGCTGACGCACTTCTGGTCGCTTCGCAACTAAAATGGTGTGGCTGGCAGCCGCAACCTTGCCTCTCTCTTGTCTTTCTGTTGGTCTGCCAACTTTTTCTGGAGCTGCCTGGCCTTCTCGCGGGATGTCTTGCTTCTTGCGTCGGAGCTTATCAGCTTTTGCCTCGTGACCGGGTCGGCAAAGGAATAAAAGGGAATCGACTTCGTCACACCCGCCTTTGGAATGCGGAGGTGGCGCCTCTTGATACGCCCAGCGCAGCGCCAAGGTAAGTAAAGGATCGGCCCCGTTCGAAAAAAAAAGAAAAGCAGCTTCTTTCTTTCGTTAGAATTGGCTAGCAGTCTGTGATTGTCTCTCTTTCGCAGCAGCTTGGGGCTTATCGCGTTTCGCTGGTAACGAATGGCAGAGTCCCCAAGACCTGGCAGGACTCCGTAAAGTATGCAAGTTCCTGCAGAAAGGGGGGGGCTCAAGCGGTGGAAGCTTCAACCAGTCAGATATTCGAATCTCTCTGTTCCAGTCTTTTTTTTTTTTTCCACAAAGGCAGCGGTGAGAGAGAGGTGTGTGCGAGGCCCCCCAAAAGGTCGTTGCCTTTCTCCGTTGCTGAAGCGGATGACAAAGTGGGTTTATGTTTTTTACAGGTTAGCGAGCAGCGGCTGTGGCTCAGGCCCCCAGCCTCCGCAGTTTCCTCTTTCCTGTCCCCCTGGTCCGGCTTTTTCTTTCAGTCTTTTACCAACCCAGCCTCTGGCTATACGGACAGTATTCTAACATTTTGTAAGCTTCGTAGGGATTGCAAGCAAAATGCATGCTCAATACTCCGTAGCTTCCCTTTTCTCTCGTCAATGTGCAAGGCTCCCTCGAGGGAAGCAATCCGGTTCGTCCAAGGCGGGTTTCAATGTTTTTATGGAGGTCTGGTCCGTTTTTATTTTAGCGGTTTCTAGCGGACGAAGCCGCTCCACATGCCACTGGCGGCCTTTAGGCTCTAGGGCGCTGTTGGCGCCGGGCCTTTAAGCGATCCAGGCCCGGTGACTCGGCTGAACAGGGTGGCGCGTGGCTGGTGACTGCATGGTGGTGGTGCGTTGCCAGGGGCAATCGCAGCACGATGGCGGCAGTAAGTAGTAGTAATTACCTACTCTGTAAAGTCCAGAGCATAAAGTACGCATGAATGATACAAGGTTAAACGGAACGCAGCTGCGTCGGCTCTTGTGTCTCTTTAACGGATCATGTCAACCGTCGAATACGGTTGTGTGATGCCGACGCTCCTTCATGTCATTTGCATGTGTTTTGCACAACCAACGCTCATTACCAGCAGCCGCAGTCTATTAATGTAACCTCTTTTTGTTCCCTGACCGAATGTGAATTCGCATCTTCCCTCTAACCTGGGCCCAAAACCAAATATGCCATCATTTTCGTTCGTAATAATCGTCCTGCCCACGCCTCGTCTCGGCCGACACGCCTCCCTCGATCCCCTTCTCGCCGTGAACATGCTCCTTCTTGTCCCAGAAGGCTTCCCTCTCCCGCAGAATCTCTTCCGCCCACTGGCTCATTTCGGGCAGCGTAATCTTCCTCGCGACGTAGGCAAACTCGCCCAGGTCCAGCTCTCCCTTGCCCTCCTTTTCATATTCCACCATCTGCAGCATCAGCTCAATCTTGTCCACGTCGTGGACGAAATGGCTGTCCAGCGTCTGGGAGTCTTCGTACTCCTGCCAAATCGCCCGTATCTCGGCGCCCACCTCGCCGCCGGCAACGCCCCGTAGCAGGTTCTTGGTCAAAAAGTCCATCGTCTCCATCTCCCGCCGGCTCTTTTCGGGCTTGGCCACGCCGTCGACCGGCGTGATGTCTCCGACGAGGAGCTCGGCCATGTCGTGAATCAGGCACATCTTCATGCACTTGGGGAGGTCGAGCTTCTTGGCCAGCGCAGGCGGCGCAAACATGGAGATGAGGGACATGCGATACATGTGATCCGAAATTGATTCGCCTCTAAAGTTGAAAAAGAATAGTTCAGCACTGTGCGTGGAGCGACGATACTAGCTTGTTGAAACTACCAACCTCTCGATGCCGAACCGCCGCCAGCCCTCGCGCTTCGTGCTCTTGAGTCGCGACAGCATGTGGAAGAAGGGAATGGGCGAGCTAGACCCCTCGACGGGCGCATCGCCAGGAATCGCCTCCAGCACCTTTGCGACGGACCATTCGCCCGACACCTTTACGGCAGGCGTGAAGCCCACATCTAGCCGCCGTGTCAGTTAGGTAAAGACGCCAAAGACGTGGGAAAGGACGAAGTCTCACTAGCAGCAGCATTGGATTTTGCGCCATTGGACTCTCCAGCCTGCGACCCCATGACGCCGGTTGTTGTGATTTCTCTTGTCGTCCGTTGGCGCTTATCTTTTTGTTATCAGAAGTCTTCGTTCGCGGGGTTCCCAGTACGTGGCGGCGGACAGTGCGGGAGGAGAGAAAACGGATGCAGTCGGGGTAAATCAGAGGATGTATCGTCAATCGAGGAGAGGTGTCTGCGTCGGGATGTATGGAGAAGAGAGAAAGGCAGCAGGAAGTCTTGAAGTAAGGTAAAAGGAGGACTATTCGTGGCAAGTGGCAGGCAAAAAAAAAAAAGCAAAGTCACCACTCAATCAAGGCACATGCTATTTGCTGCTGTTTTTTACTCCGTATCCTTTTAGTGCAGTCGACCGCTAGCGCGTGGGGCTGCCGATGGATGCCGGCGGCAGCTTGAGCGCTATCAATCGGTTGAATCAGTCAATAAGGGGGGGGGGGCCAATTGGGAATCCCGCCCAGTCGGGGAATAAGATTATATATACACTACATGTCCCGGGAGGATGATCAGATGTCATTTTTTGACAAAGCTGAAAGACAGCTGCTTGGATGAGTATTGGTTTAGTAGATTGACATGGAGATTGAGGGCTAGCACTTTGTGTCCCAGTTACAGTGTTTGCCGGGAAGGTAATGGAGCCCAGCTCATCACTCTTATGGCCAACATGGGCTACTGTCTTGAACAAAGCAGTGCTTGACCTCTAATCATGACGTGATGATACAGGGTGGATTCTACCAGCAGCCTGTTTTCCGTGACAATTGACAAGAGTACATGGAACAAGACGAAGAATCATTTAATCTTTTCTATTAACTACGCTATCCAAGACTACAAAGTGAATGGATCCCAATACCCTACGCGTAACCCGGTATCATGTCATGTCCCCTTGTATCTCACTCCATAACATCCATCATCTAATCCCATACAATGCCTCCCAATCCAATTCCACCAGCTCATTCCCGTAGCTCACTCCCCGAGCTCGATCCCGACTCCGGAAACTCAATCACACAGCCCCCCTCAACATAGTACTGAGGCGCAACAAACGGACCAGGCGTAAGGAACGGGCCGAGGACAGGCTTGCCGTCGTCGACAAAATGAGTGTTGGCGTCCCGTACGCCGCTGAGAGGCACGAGGATCGGCTCGTCCTGCTGCATGGGCCACGTCCACCAGTCGAGCGGCGCGGTGGCTCGTCGAAAGGTGCGTCGTCTCCTAGTCCGATGTATGCGATGGTAGCACTTGGCGCAGCACTGCATCAGCACGATGAGGAGGACGCCGAGGATCAAGAGGCCCAGGATGATGAGCGTCAGGATGCCGGCTTGGTCGAGGTCGTTTTCGTCTTTGAGAGACCGCGGCGTGACGTAGTAGCGCAAGGGTCGATGCTTGTCTTTGTTAGAGGCGAACTGGAGACGATGACGCGAGTGCGAAGATGAAGAAGCCATGTAGTCGACTGTAGATGAAGGTGTTGTTTCTTTAGGTAGAGCTTGTGCTTCCGCGTCTTTCTCTCACAACGGAAACTGACTGAAACGAGAGCAGTAAACAAATGATGATGTGGATGACTTCGTGGGACAAGTCGACAGCAGGGGCAGGCACTCTTTATATCTAAAAGGTAGTCTAGCTGTTACCTCTGCCATCTCTCCTTCCTCCCACGCTGTTGCATCGTCAACACCTCGTCTCGCAGCTTCGGCAAGTACCAGAACCGTTAACGCAGTGCGCATGGCACTAGCCGTTAAGTCGGGACGACCCTGAATAGATCAACGGTGGAAAAATGCGACACCTGTTATGATGAAAGAAGACGGCAGCCATTAAAGTCGGGACGACTCCGAACTGAAAAACGATGGAAAATTGCGACACCCTTTATAATGGAAGACGGCAGGTTCCTCTAACGCCGTATCTAGTGGTGGCGCCCACAAAGGATTCTTCCCTTCCCGCGGCACAATAAGCTGAGCATAAAACGCTGATGCCAAGGAGCATACCGCATATACCCCAAGTCTAGACTTGTGTGAAAAAAAAAAAATCCATGACTCTTTCTTTCAAGCTCAGTCTCTTCTGTCATCAAGGCGCTCAACTCCGATACACCCCAGAAAACAAAGAATGAAAAACAAAAAACTCCAGTCCATGATAGGTAACCTTCATTCACCTCCACAGCTCTTTGCGGAAGCCCTCCGTCAGCCGCTCGTCCTCGCCGTAGACCTCCTGCCAGCCCGAGAAGCCGCGATCGAGGACGAAGACCTCCTGCGCCGTGGGCAGCGCCTCGCCCAGGCCGGCCAGCACGCCGTCCCGCTCGCGGAGGTACTTGAGCGCGGCGCTGGGCCCGCGCTGCTGGCTGAGGGCGCAGTGGAAGACGACCGTCTTCTTGTCCTTGAGCTTGCGCGCCAGCGTGGGCATCATGACGTCCAGCTGGATGCTGGGCACGTTGATGGAGCCCTTGATGTGGCCGCCAATGTAGTCTGCACGATTAATGTGTCAGTCATTTTTTTTCATTTCGACACTGCGACAAGTAAAAAATACCATCGTCCCGGACGTCAATCACCGCAAAGGTGGGATCCGCCACGTTCCGCTCCTCGAGCATCTTGTCCGAGAGAGCCTTGGCCGATAGCCTCTGCAGCGTCGCAATCGTCGTCATGTTTCTCGCCGAGCCGAGATGGGCGCACAAGGGCAAAGGCTTTGACAGGGGCATTGACTTTAAAAAGAAAAGACACCCTTTTGCAAATCTAAAGTATTATGTCGATGATGAAAAAAAAGGTCAAAACGTGGGTGAGTGAGATGGGCTTTTTTGGAGGTTTCGGGGGCGGGCGGGCAAGGAAAAAAAAGAAAATGCCCCAGTAACATGTCACAAAGAGTCCGGCACTTGGGGGGAGTGGGTGGCTCGGCTGTTATAACGTTTTTTTTTCTCGCACGGCTCCGAAGTGAACTCCTTGCATATCTTGGGTATCTAGAGGTATATAAAAAATAAAAAAAAAATAAAAAAATAAAAAACTGCCGTCGAATGGGCGCCAAATGCCCTCCTTGAACCCACCGGCTCCCAACCATGCACCTCGCTCTTAGCCAGCTGGGCGCCCGACCCGACATCACCACATCACCACGCAAAAGAGAAAGCAAAAACAAACCGCAAAGAGGTAAGAAGAAAAAAAAAGAGGGCGTTTCAAGACGGTGGGGGCAGCGCGGGGGCCCCCCCATTGCCAAATCACGGCTCGCCAGGTCGACGGATTCGACAGGTTTCCTTCGAACCTGACAGCTTCCCGTGGGGCCCGCCTTTAAGCTGGGGTTTGCACGCTCACACCTCATTGACTGGTCATGGATGCGTGCGGTTCGAGCAGCATCTATCTATTCCGGATTATTCATCACGTTTAAAAAACCATATTTTATCCTGTCGTCTTTGAAAGACTGCCCATTTTCATTTGTGTATACCGCTTCTACTCCTCCATACACTTTTCCCCCCGGGGTATTGTAATAGCACAAGCAGCCCTCGGCTTCCTTTCATCTGTCCGTCATGCATCGTCGAGAGCAAATCAATCAAAGGAAAAAAAAAAACAAGAGCAAAAAAAAAAGTAATGCTCCGAATCATGCTCAAATTCGCCAACCTCGCAGCAAGAACCAAAAACCTCGTGCATGGCGTCATGTGTATATTATTGCCTCCTCCTCCCATCACCATCCGTACGCCTAGAAAATTGCAATCACTTGGGTATGTATGTATGTATGTAGTAGTTTTACGCTTTGCCCACCCACCCTGCGTTGCTGAAAAAGTCAAATAACCGCGCGCCCTTTTGCGAATCCAGCCGGCAAATCTCTTTAGCCTGCTTCTTTCTGAGAGTCCCGTTGCCCTTGATGGCCTCTTTCAGGATCTGCTCTTTGATCATCAGATATGGCTTCGGCTGCAGTCGCAAGATTTCACACAGCTTCGCCTCCTCCGGCGTAAGGAGATGCAGGTCTGGAGCGTTCTCCTGCGTCAACTGTAAGGGCTGCACACCCGAGATAGGCTGTGGTACGTATTTCGGCTTGGCAGGACTGTGTCCGTTGACGCCGTTGACTCCATTCACACCGTTGGCAAGACCGTTGCTTAGGCCTTTGGCATCTTCGCCATTCGTCTCTCCGTTAGCTTGCGCCGGCCGCAGAGGCAACTCAGGGGCGATGAGCAGAGCTGCTCCGCTGGGAGGCTCCGGGGGTGGCGGTGCCTTTGAGCGCTGGCTGGACGCCAGCCTCTCCCGATCCATGGATCCCATGGGTATGGACTTTTGTATCCGCTGTGCCTTTTCCTGCTCGTACTTTTCGCCGCTCCGGAGGTCCCCGATGCGCATGCTCCGCCACTCCTGGAGCTGAGCGATGGCCTGCCTGAGATTGAGCTCGTCCTGCAGGCCCTGAGTAAAGTCCTCAAAATCCTTGTGGTTCATGATGCGAGCAAAAGGCTTCGCGCGTTGGTATAATTCTTTTTCCTCTTTGGACTTTTTCTTCTCCTGTTTGGTGTTTTCCCGGTAGTCGAGGAGGTTGTGCTCAAAAATCACCTTTTTGCGTTCCACACGCTGCGTCAGGCGGCAGTTGTAGATTTCCATCACTGTCAGCTTGAGCTCCATCTCGGGCTCGAGCTCCCCCGTCCTCGGGTTCAGCCCATCACCGGGATCAAACTGCATGAGCTGGACGGCCTCCTCTGCCTCGTTGGCATACTCCGTCTCAAACTCGAGACGACCGGGCATGTAGCCTTGTATCTCGTGACAGCTGGGGACACTAGCCGTTGGTTTTGTCTTCGGCTGCAAGGCCGGTGCATTTTTGGACGCCTCTCTCCGCTCCTCGATTCGCCGCTTCTTACGCGCCTGAAACTCTTCTCGCGGGATTTCGTTTGCGAGCTCGCAGTCGTGGGGGCTGCATCGTTTGGGTAACGGAAAGCAGGGCGACTCGATGTAAGTCTTGAGATAGTGGTCGCGCACTTCGTCCTTTTCGCGGAATCCACCAATGTGATCGGCGATATCCGCCCACGAGCCCAGTCCATATATCTCTGCGCCTTCCAGCAGCAGCAATTCCTCGTCGGCACCCCATTCTCGGTCGAATATCGGAAACGAGTTCTGCTCGATTACACGAAACGAGTGCGTCGCGGGGTCGTGGGCGTTGCGGGACTCTCCCTTGCTGAAGCAAGGCACGCAGAGGTCGAAGTCGGAACATGCAGGGTCTGCACACCTAATGCGGACCTGTGACCGCGCAAAAGCCTTGCGTTAGCCAGCGTCCAAGTAGGAGAAAAGGACTGAAATCGCTTGCTATACATGGGAAGACAAGGGGACATATCAGGCATATCCGAGAGTATTTACTTACGGTTGATGTAATGTCACACGAACAGACGTCGCATACGTATTTGACGCCACCTTCTCCTCCCCTAGTCGCTGTCTTCTTTCGGATCACGCCCATTTCAGCGCGAGCAACAGCAAAACAACAGCCCGTTCAGCGCGAATGATGCCACCCTGGGATTGGTGGAGCAGTCGGAAAAACAGCGGCAGCCGCAAGGGGCGCTACGGGGGCGATGGCGAAGCAAAAGACAATGTAGAGAAAGCGCTCGTCCTAGAGACTCATTTGTGATGGTCGGTTTGATGGATTTCGCAGCGTGCAGGCAGCGGTCGATGGAAAACGATGCGGCGGCCGTGAGTAATCGCGGCCGGATGATGTTGGATGTCGCGATCCGGTGGATCCAGTGATGCGCTTCGCGGCCCATGGAATTTCGTCGGGAGCCTATCGACAAGGACTGCAGGCATGTTTGGGGGGGTCCTAGCTGAATACGGATGGTCTTCTGTCATGTGATGAAGCACATGATCTGCCTCTCAAGGGCGGTGCTTGTTGAAGTAACAGCTCCTTGCGATGCTTAATAAGCGGACATTAGTTACAGCCAGTAATTACCCCACCGTTCAAGCTTCTTCTTGCTCGCCTACTTGCCCCACTTTAACGCTTGAAAGGCCTCAGCAGGTTGCAGCTGGTGATTGTAAGGCGTTTTCGTATGCAGTAATATGTGGAAGCAATATCAAGGCATCTAATAAAGCAAGGCACATGTCACTCTGCATTATGGTTCTTTGTCGGCTGCCACTGTAAATGGCGCATTCCGGTTTCAGTCGGTACGCTGCCGAGATTGGAAGCCTGGAAGAAGAGCCACTGGAAGCGATACTCCGTTGGCGCGCTTGTAACGAGTCGGCCCGCTTCGCTCAGCATTTTGAACTTGCACCTCCATAATAATAAAGTCGTCGGAGCCCACTGACGTATTAGCCCGAGTTTTGGTCCTTATTGGAACCCGAGTCGCAAGATCCCCCGGGTGTTTATTCTCCGAGCAAAAATAAACTTATACGGCAGTGCTCCTGCTGCCCTGGGATTTTGATCTATTTGTACAAGTCATCTTTGCCGTAAATTACATCTTATCATACAACTGCGCTCTTTTTCGTGGCCATGCCGGACAAGATTCTCGATGACATCTCCCACCGGAGGTACAACCCGCTAACGGACAGCTGGCTGCTCGTCTCTCCTCACCGGACGAAGCGGCCGTGGCAGTAAGTCGGATGCGATGGCTTGCCACACAAACTCAGGCAAATGAATGATGCTTTCAGTATGCTGACTTTTGTCCCGTCGGCAGAGGCCAGCAAGAAGCTGCGGTAGCCAGCACTCTGCCTGACTATGACCCCAAGGTATGTCAACTTGCGATATGGCGCTCCAAGTATTAGTCTGTCACATGAGGCGTCTAATGAGTTGAAAGTGCTATCTCTGTCCCGGCAATGCTCGCGCAGCCGGCGATAAGAACCCGCAGTATGAAAAGACGTTTGCCTTTGTAAATGACTACAGCGCCGTGAAAGAGCAGCAGCCTGATTATGAGGCCGAGAAGTCGTCTGATGGTCCGTTTACAACCCCCTCTTGTATATAGCACATATGAGATGAGCGTCGTTGCTAATCACGATACTACAGACTTGGAATCGCTCTTGCTGCGGGCTCAGGGGGTCAAGGGAGTGTGCTATGTCATTACTTTTTCGCCCAAGCACAACCTCACTCTCGCAGATATGCCGGCCAAGGACATTCTCGCGACGGTTGACCACTGGACTCGGATCTATGCCAACCACTTGGCTCCGTCGAACCCTCTATCAGCAGTAGCTTCGCAGCTCCAGCTCTCGCTCGCCCGGGACGAAGCCCCCGTTCCAAAGGAAAGCTACCGTTACATGCAGATATTCGAGAACAAAGGCGCAGCTATGGGCTGCTCCAACCCCCATCCCCACTGCCAAGTCTGGACGACGTCAACCATGCCGGAGGAGCCGGGCAAGGAACTCGTGCAAATGACAAAGTATCGCCAACAGCACGGACGACACCTGTTGGCGGACTATACGAAGCTGGAGCTGGCCAAGGAGGAGCGCGTGCTATGGCAGAACGCATCATTTGTGGTCGTCTGTCCCTGGTGGGCAGTCTGGCCGTTTGAGGTCCTCATCCTGCCGAAGCGCCACATTCGCGCGCTCGTCGATTTCACGGACGACGAGCGGCTGCAGTTTGCCGAGGCCATTCAGGAGGTCACCCGGAGATACGACAATCTCTTTGAGTGCCACTTCCCCTACAGCTCGGGCATTCACCAGGCGCCTTTGGACGGCACAGCGGAGGAAATCGAAAACTCCTACTTCCACATGCACTTTTACCCCCCACTGCTGCGGTCCGCTACGGTCAAGAAATTCCTCGTCGGGTTTGAGCTCATGGCGGAGCCTCAGAGGGATATTACTCCTGAGCAGGCGACGGCTCGTCTCCGGGCGTGTGACGGGGAGCTGTACCGCAATAAACTGAAATAGGTCATTGTAGTATTATATAGACATACAAAAAAACACGCCGTATAAAAAAGTCTTGACTAATTAATCATACATGTCTACCTTTCTTTTTCTCCCTTCCCCCCCTTTTTACTAAGATGTTTATATTTGCGCGCTGCTGTACAACCGACGGGAAATCCAATCAACAGGATATGCCTCCCCTATCTTACTCAAACTCGACGTAGTGGCTTCGAACCATGGGCATCCAGATGAGCGCCGTGGTCGCCAGCGTAAAGGGGAAGATCTGAGGAAGGCCCAACGTCATGCTCTTGAAGACAAACAGCTCGCTGGCGAAGTGGCCCAGCGCCACCACGTACGTCCAGATGGCAATGTTGTACACCGGCCCAATGTTGAGGTGGTACGCGGCGTAGCACCGGACGATGCAGGTGATGAAGGTCCACGTCCCGAAGAGCCGGCCGGCCAGGGGCGTCAGCTGGTCCGTCGCCTTGGGGTCGTTGTCGTCCTGGGCCCGGACCAGCTTGTTGGGCGAGTCCTCCGGGTCGTAGCGCGCCGACGCGGGGGGCAGCTTGGGGTTTCGCACGAAGCGGCCGTTGTAGACGCGCCGCGAGAAGTGTAGCGTCGTGTAGGCCTGCACCGAGTTGCCGATGGAGACGACGGAGAGCTAAGGGAATGGGGGTTGGTGGTTAGCAGATCTGGACTTGGGTGCTTGGGAGGAGGGCGGGGCGTACGATGAGCATGTAGTAGGGCAGAATGCCCTTGGCCGGTGGTAGAAGCGACCTGAGGAAATCCATGGCTGTGGAGTGAAATTGTCGAACTTTCGCGATGAAGATTAGGAGTTGAGAGGCTGACTACAAGTTCTGGTAATACAAAAAGGTACCGGCGGCTCAGCGCGCGACTACAGAGCCTCTCTGGGCGGCTGCACCTATGGGCCTAATTTCCGTTGCGCCAGCTGGACAGGTACCAGTGCTATCTGCAGCAACGTGTATATGCTGATTGTAACAACGATATCATCTTCTAATGGGCAGTGAATTAATCCCGGCTCAAGTTAAATCATCATTGACTGCCGTTCAAAAGTATACAATGACACTGCCTGGGCTAAGCGTATGCGTACTTGGACTGCAGAGGACTTTGTTGGGAATTTATCCAACTTCATGTACACTCTGAGCATTGGCCAATAGGAAATTTCCAACCGATTTCGGGTACCCTGGACAAGGTACTGTACCTGTCTGGTTGCATGTGCTCCAGCTCTAACGGACAGATACTCCATGACAGCTACTGCACGACCATCAACGCATCTCTGAGGTTGATTGGAATGTCATTACCATCATCCTGCAGGTAATATAGCTTAATTCAATCATCTTTTACGATAAATCATCCTCTCCTCTGGCGGGCTGCCGGATTGACTCTGTCGTCCGCATGTACCCCGTACCTCATGTAAGGAAGAGATCAAAAATGCTAGCGGCTAGACCGCGAACGGCTAACCGTGAGCTTAGCTTGGACACTTTTACTCAGCGGCCCAACGTTGCCCATTGATTGAGTTCCAGTTCTGATAAACCCACCACAAGCTCCCGCCAAAATATTTCCCTGCCTCTGCCTCTGCCTACCTCTTACGTATCTACCGTCAACCTTGCAGTTGAGCGCATTGCGACCGGCACGGCATAACCATGGCGTCGATTGCGACTTTTCTTGAGAGCGTGCCTCAGCCCATCCAATGGGCTCTGGCTGGGATTGGTGCCCTGTTCCTGGGATCCAAGCTCTTTAGCTTCCTTCAACTTGTCCTCAGCGCATTCGTGTTGCCTGGCACCAACGTATGCATCCCCCTCATGATGTCCTTTTTTTTTTCTTAGTGTCAGCTGCATCTAGGTTTTATTTCAATTCTGACGGATTGATAGCTTCGCAAATATGGCAAGCCAGGCACCTGGGCGGTGGTGACGGGTGCCTCCGATGGTCTGGGCAAGGAATATGCCCTGCAGCTCGCTGCCAAGGGTTTCAACCTTGTCCTCGTCTCCCGAACCCAGTCGAAGCTCGATACCCTAGCGAAGGAGATTGAACAAAAGTACCCCGGCAAGGGCCTCCAAATCAAGACGTTTGCTATGGATTACGCTCGAGATGATAACTCCGACTACGAAAGGCTGCGGGAGCTCGTCCAGGACCTGGACGTGGGCATCCTCATCAACAACGTGGGCCAAAGCCATAGCATTCCAGTCTCCTTCTTGGAGACGCCTACAGAAGAGCTACAGAACATTGTCACCATCAACTGTCTTGGAACCCTCAAGACGACTCAGGTCGTCGCCCCGATCCTGCAGAAGCGCAAGCGCGGCCTCATCTTGACCATGGGCTCCTTCGGCGGCTGGACTCCCACCCCCTACCTGGCCACCTACTCCGGCAGCAAGGCCTTCCTTCAGCAGTGGAGCAACGCCCTCTCCTCCGAACTGTCCGACTACAACGTCGACGTCTACCTCGTCCTCAGCCACCTCGTCACCACCGCCATGAGCAAGGTTCGCCGCACCAGCCTGCTTGTCCCGAACCCCCGTGGCTTCGTCAAGGCTGCCCTGAACAAGGTCGGCCTTGGTGGCTATCAGACTGCGCCATACACCTATACTCCGTGGTGGAGCCATGCCATCATGCTGTGGTTTATTGAGAACGTCCCGGGCGTCAACAGCCGCTTGACGCTTTGGTACAACAAGAAGATGCACCTTGATATCCGCCGCCGTGCTCTCCGCAAGCAGGCTCGGGAGGCCAAGAAGCAGTGAACTGACTGCCCCCAAAGAACAGTTGTTGCTGTACCCGAGACTTCTCTCAACATACAAAAAAAAATGTTAGACTCTGTGATAGTCCTTGTCGGTACCGTGGGGGCTAATGCTGGAAGCGGACCGGTGCTCGTGCAAAAGTCAAAGGGGGCTACTGGTGCGAACATGTTATAACCCGTCTGCCTGTGGTAGTTGAGAGAGGTCAGAGTAAGCCAAGTGTCATGGTAGGGATGATATAAAACAAACCTGTAAAGAGAGTCAATAAATACCACAGATGTCGTAAGGTGAGAATTCGCGGTCCGTGAATAAATATTCAATCTTTCGATCGAGTCTACGTTTCACCCTGGCGATCTGTTCTGCAGGGAGAATGCTCTGCCAAGCAAAAAAGTAGAAAGCCTCCGCGTTCGGCTCCGTCTTCTCTTCATATGCCTCTCGAGGTGCTGGAAGGAAGCCGAGAAAATGCAGTCTCTTGTTGTCCCACAAGGCAAAGCCGATACGACGGTAAGAGCCGAAGCTGACGCCGGCTACCGGCGAGGAGTACCTACTTTTGGTGAGTCGCCACCAAAAGTAGATGGCGTGAGGTCGATATGAAAGAGCATTGCATGTTTGGCCCCAGCAGGAAGCCCTTGGCGCCCGTCTATCGCCTGGTTTGACCTCAGGTGGGACGTCGATACGGACTTGCTTGTTGGGAAACACCAAGGTGTAGCTGCCGCCACCAGTGTATTCTTGCTGGATGAGCCCGGGAGGTGGCGTTATCCAGCCGGCGTCGTTGACGCCGTGTGGTGGTCGCGGGAGACGGTAGGACGTGCTGCCGTTCTGCCCTGCCTGCATGTTGGGATAGTACTCTTGCAGATAGTCCACCACTGTTCGTATCTCCTCCGTCTGGCCGTTCAGTATCTCTGCTCCGTCGTCGTCGTCGTCGTCGTCGTTGTGGTCGGCAAGGTCTAGCTGTGACATGAACCTATACTTGAAAAGATCATCCTTGTCCCAGTCGGGAGACGAGACCTTCATCTCCCCCGTCAGCTGCAGGAACCACAGCGCTCGCAGGGCGCGCATTTCTTCGACCCAGCTGTGGGGTCCGACATCCAGCCTCATCGCCGGTTCGCCTGCGAAGGGGCGTCGCCAGGGGTACGCCCAGTGCTCTTTGTCTCTGGCATCCCACGCGTAGCTCAGCTGAGGATCATGGCAGTGCCAGGGTATGACCGACGGATCGAGCACACGCTTGTGATAGAATTTCAGGCAGTCGCGCGCGAGCACGTTTAGGTGGCGAGCCGTGGAGATGACGGACCAGAGCAAGGCGCTCGACGGCGCGGCGGCCGCCAGGCTGTCGGCGTCAAAGTCGACGCCTGATTTGAAATATTGTCCATCATACATATCGTTCCAGGCCAGCTGAGCACCTAGAAAGAGCTTAAACTTTCTAAGAGACGCAAACGGCTTTCCAGAGGCACGTATCACGATGACGGCGAGGATGAACTGCCGAATCTTTGGCGGTATGAGAGAGTCCGGAGAAAACAGGGTACTTTCGGTAATGAGGAGCGAGTACTTTTGGAACAGACTCCATGCTAGAGGCGATGCCACGACAAGATTGTATAGCGAATTGAGGTCTGACAAGTTGAGCATGATGGCGAAAAGAGTTTCTGATGGTAGACCATCCATGGAGAGTGAAGGGCTCTGCTCCTGAATGTTGTCCATTCTTTGAATCATCTCGCTGCTGTCTTTTCCGGTTTCCATGATGTAATGTCCGCGTCTGAGGCTGAGCAGTTTGTCAGGACGATGATATGACTCTTTTTGTGACTCTAGCAGTAGGTAGAATGGTGAATTACGTATGGTTTGGAGAGACTTATTGCTGAGTACCTACCTTACTACCGAGTAAGGATCAAGTAACGGCTGACAAGTAACTGACGTCTGATGGCTGGTTCCAAGTTTCAAGGCATTGAAAGTCCCAAGTGATGGAATAAGAAGAAGAAGATGAAGAAGAAGAAGAAGAAGAAGAAGAAGTGAACCGTGATGCGGTCAAGCTTAAGCTTTAAAAGTCTACCTAGTAAAGTATAAGACGGAGAGATGACTAATGATTTCACACAAGAGTTAATGTGTAAGTTACTCTTGAAAGTACTAGTATAATCTCAGATGATGAGAAGATAGAACTTGATCATCCTACTACTTGATAATTTTGTTGGGCTAGACTTGTCAAGATGAAATCTGCAACGCGTTAAATGTCATTTCATTAATGTCTACTACTAAGCTAGGTAGGGTCTCCGATATCTGACTCTTTCTGTTGATGGAAAAGCGAAGAAAGAGAAGTCGTTCCATTTTCTCTGAGTATAATAACTGTACTGTTGATGCAAGGGGGAATCTACTGCACACCGGACTGGCTGGATGATTGATTTCTATTGCTTCTAGTAGGTAATACAGCATTATCAATGACGGTACTATAACTTTGTAGCAAGGCTGCAGTCCTACGGTATGGTACCTCACTTATGTACCTCCGATACGTACCTCCAGATACTCGCGGTACGTCTCCACCTTAACCCAAGACGGTCGCGGCGCCAAGCACAACCCCCATTAGGACTAGCGCAATTCAGCGCCCAGGGACGAAAAATGCGAGCTGTGCCAACCTCCCAAGTGCTACACCAAAATAATCCCAAGAACTTTCCCTCCATCGGTTTTTTTTTTCTGCTGGGCGCCGCCATCGCCAATCCTTTCTTTCCTCTTCCCCTCACTCCCAGCCCGCCACTCGATTCGCGATCGCGGAGAGGAGCTTCAGCTTTCGACACGAAGCTCCCTCCCCACTGCGCCTCTCCCTCTCCGACGGCACGCGCAGCTCGTCCTTGATGGTCTGACCAAGGCGCGTTTCCCTTCCATCCGCGGCTCTGGTCAAAGGTGAAGCAGCGTCCCGCCGGGTCACGGCCAATCTGCTGCCCAAAACATGTCGTTCCCTCCCGTCACGCCGCTGCGCCCGGTGCCCGGCGCATTTGTCAACACGCCGGCCATCGTCTCGCGATATCAGACTTCCCACGATCCCGTCCGCCGGACCCTCTTCCCCGTCTCTGATGGCCAGAATGCTCAGAGCTCTACCGCCGTGGCCACGACGGCGGCTGCCCATGGCGCGGTGTCAGCAGGATCCTCGGCGGTAACGACGACGACGGCGGCGGCTGCTGCAGCAAATGCAGAGGGCGGAGGTGTGGCTTCTCTGACCCCATTGCCGCCTCCACGCGTCGAGAACATTCCGCCTGTCCTCAAGGCCGCCAAGGCCATCAACTCTTTCCTGCAGCTCGACGAGAGCTTTCCAGATCTCGACTCTTATTGTAGACGTAAGTTTGATACTGATCGCTTGAAACTTGGATGAGAACGAAAGAAGATGGGGAACTGACCCAAGCGTCCTATAGAGGGAGCGTCATCCGACTATGAGCTTCCAGGCTCCGATTCCGCCTGGGCTCCGTTCCAGAAAACCAACATGTACCCCATACCGAACCAAGTCTTCGACCACTACAACACCGGCCAGCTTCAGACTCTCATGGGGCTCTTTGCCGAGATCAACCATGCCTGGGTGGTGATTGACAACTCCCTCTTCCTCTGGGATTACACTAACTCCGACCCTGAGCTCATTGGCTTCGAAGATCAGCCGCACACAATTCACGCCGTTGCGCTGGTCCCGCCTAAACCTGGCATCTTCGTCAACACAATCACGCACATTCTAGTTGTGGCGACATCATCGGAGATGATTCTTCTCGGTGTGTCCGCCACAGACACATCTGCAGGGACCAAATCCGTTACCTTGTATCAGACCAAGATGGTCTTGCCCATTCGCGGCAATGATATTCGCGTCATCAGCGGCTCTGCGGACGGCCGCATCTTCTTTGGCGGATGCAGCGACGTGGACATCAATGAGCTTTACTACCAGTCTGAGGAAAAGTGGTTTTCGAATCGGTGTGGTAAGATCAACCATTCGAACCCTGGCTGGTCCTCCGTCGTTAGCTTGCAGTCTAGCTTCTGGTCTCACAGGGACCCCGAGCACTTGGTGGACATTGTCATCGACGACACGAGAAAGCTGGTGTACACTCTTTCCAGCACGTCAACCATCCGGACCTACCACATGGAGACCCCCGAGCGGCTTAACAAGGTGATTGAGAAGACGAAGCTCCATTGCCTTCGAGATATTGCACACATGATTACGCAGTCAAAACTGTTGACCGACCGGACCAACATTGTCTCCATCAGCCCCATTTCAAAGCAAGAGGCCTCGAAATTGCATCTCATGGCTCTTACAGACACGGGCTGCCGTCTCTTTTTCAGCGCTACTAATGCTTCTTCCTACTTGTACGGTTCTCAGGCCAATCTGGCTCCTCAGAGCATGCAGGTCCAGTTCATCAAGTTCCCTCCATCCGCAAATTCCCGGCGATCGACCCAGTTCGGCTTGACCGGCCAGCCATCCGGCGAGGCGGTCGTTGACCTCGATTCGACCATGCTAGTATCAAGCAGACAAGGCGCTCGCTTCCCTCCCGGCTTCTTTTTGGATTTCGTCAGCAAAAAGGATGACCCCAATTCTGACTTGCTTTTCGTAGCCGGCCCCGAGACCGGCAGGATAAAGCGGACATCTCCTACTACGCCCTTGAGATACTTTGAGCAGGCAAGCTGGATCGACATTGGCAGTCGAGCTGAGGCAGTCGGTTTGATTACAAAGCCATTTGCGGCTGCCAACCAGCCGGTGGGATTCGGCAACGAGCTGGCTGTTCAGTTTGACGAGCCGCCCAGTGAGTTTGCTGTTCTGACGAACACTGGCATTCACCTCATCCGCAGGCGGCGATTGGTAGACACCTTTGCGGCCGCCATTCGAGATTCGCCGGGAGACGAAGCCTTGGACCTAATGTGCCGTCGCCTGATTCACCTGTACGGCCGTGTTGAGACCGTCTCGACGGCCTTGGCTGTGGCTTGTGGCCACGGAGGCGATTCCAGACCCGGCTCCGTGAAAGCAATCGATCAAGTGACTGAAGACCGAGCGAGGGCCCTATTCGTCGACTTTGGAGGCCAGCCTACGATAGTGGAAACAGACGGATCATCTCTGACGACAGATTCGGTCAAGCTCTCGTCCCGCCACGATGCGCTGGCGCTGTATCTGTCGAGATTGATTAGGAAGCTTTGGAAAGCTCCTGTCATCCAGTCAGGCGTCGCTGCCAACGGAACTTTCTCCGTGACCTCGACGATCCCCCTGCCCAAGCTCATCGCCACCCAGGAGAACCTTGAGCGGCTGAGGAGGTTCATCGATGCCAACAAGGGCCTGATTCAGGGCATGTCCGGCCCCTCCGACCTGCAGCGAGTTTCCACCCGGCAGGAAGAAGTGGCCCTGCAAGCAGAACACCAGGCTCTGCATGCCCTGCAGAAGCTGATGGAGAGCATCTCGGAAGGCATCTCCTTTGTGCTCATGCTGTTTGACGAGCGCGTGTCCGACATCTTTGCCAGGCTAGACGACACCTCTCGACAGCAGCTCAAGGACCTGACGTACGAGAAGCTCTTTTCGCAGGCGGACGGCAAGGATCTGGCCAAGCTCTTGGTCAAGGCCATTGTCAATCGCAACATTGAGAGCGGCTCAAACGTCGAGACCGTGGCGGACGCGCTAAGGCGGAGGTGTGGTAGCTTCTGCAGCCCAGACGATGTGGTCATCTTCAAGGCCCAAGAGTCGCTGAAGCGGGCGTCTGAGCAGCCCCTCAACACCAACCAGTCTAGGATCCTTCTCAACGAGAGCCTGACGCTCTTCCAGAAGGTGGCCCGCAGCCTGACGTTGGGCAACCTGCAGAGTGCCGTAGCGCAGTACATTGACCTGAAATACTACGCCGGCGCTATCCAGTTGTGTCTCTACGTCGCTCGCGAGCACGACAGAGGCAACACGGCCTTGATGTGGATCAACGACGGCAAGCCTGCGGGCGATCCCCGCGCCAACGCCTTTAACGAACGGAAGCGAGCTTACGACCTGATTCACGAAGTTTTACGGCATCTGGACGCGGCCTCGAGCGTAGAGCCTCTGACCGTGGATGGGCGGCCGACGCTTATCGCGACGAAGAGAAGTGAGGCTTACGACGTGGTGAATGGATCGGACGACGAGGTGTTCCACTTTGACCTGTACGAGTGGTACATTGAGCAAGGATGGACGGAACGGATACTGGGCATCGACTCCCCGCACGTTGTGACATTCCTGCAGCGGTTGGCAGGCACCAATGTGGAGCATGCCGACCTCCTCTGCCGCTTCTACACCAACCGCAGCCGCTTCTTTGACGCGGCCGAGGTGCAGGCTGAGCTGGCCAGCTCTGACTTTGCGCTCGGCATCAAGGACAGGCTCAGGCTGCTCAGCCTGGCCAAGGCCAACGCCAACGTGACGACGGTCGGAGTGAGCCGCCAGCAGCAGCAGAGACTCAACCACGAGGTGACGGACCTGCTCGAAGTGGCCAATATCCAGGACGATCTCCTGGGTCGCCTGTTGGCGGACGAAAGAATTGATGCCGAACGAAAGCTGGAGATTGAAAAGGCCCTCGATGGCAGGATCATTAGTCTTTCTGAGGTGAGAGATGCGCATTTTCTTTTTAAATTTTCTTCGGTGATGCTAACGTTGGCCCTGGGCACAGCTCTTCAACGATTATGCCGATCAGGCAGGCTACTACGATCTATGTCTGCTGATCTATCACACGGCCAATTACCGAAACCCCACGACCATCTCGTCGACGTGGGACAACTTGATCCAGCAAACTCACGACGAGGTCATGGCAAGGCACGAGGCCGTCGAGCCCGGCATGCCGCTGCCCCCCCTGCCGTACGAGGCTGTCACTAGCAAGATTCAAAATATCGCTCACCACACGTCGCTAGACAGCTTCGTCTTCCCCATCCAGACCTTGTTGCCGCAGCTGTGTCGGTATGCGGTCGCTTTCCAGCAGGACGCCACGATCGGCGCCGACCCTACCTGGCCCGTCCAGCTGTTTTTGTCTCTGGGCGTGTCCCACGATCTGATTGTCCGGGTGCTGGAGACGATATTCGACACGCAAGACTATGGCTTTAGCGGCATGGTGCGCAACCGGATCATTGAGATCATCGTCTACGTGGTAAACGACTGGGTGGCTGAAGTGCGGCGACGTGGCGGCGCAGCCAAGGGAGGCTCGCTTAGCCCTTCTGTCGGCGACCTCCTGCAACGTTGCGAGTCTGCTCTACCACCGCCCGGACAGGGCCACAACAACGGCGGCGCAGACTTGGCGGACGTGCGGCGGGTGCTGAGGATGCTGCGGAGAGAGGTGGCCGGCCTAGTGGAGCGGGTGCCAACAGCAAGCCTTAGATTTATGTGAGATGTGAGATGTGAGCGGGATCCGGTGGGTATCTCTCTTTTGGGATTGCTTCCCTCGATGATATACTATACATTTGAGAGGAGAATGAGAGAGAGAAATGGTAAATTACATTGAAGAGGAGAATGAGGGAGAAGGTTCATGATTATAATTTTTGTCTCCCGTTTTCCCTCATGCTTTTTTTTTTTTTTTTGCTTCCTTTGCTTTTGCCTTTCACGCCTGACCTTCAAGACGTCGTATAAAAAGGGCAGAAAGCAAAAGAGAGGAGGGAAAGTTTGTGATGACGAGAAGAAAGAGGTGCGAGTATCCCGTTTGTGATGGGCGCCAAAGGGGGGGGAAGGGCATGGATCAGTCTGGAGTAAAGAAATTTCCCCGTTATTGTATAAGAGAGAAAAGAAAGGCACACGAACAGATGACATATGCGCGTGGGATAAAGTAGAAACGCACTAGGTATGTATGTAGTATTATGCGAGGTGAAGAAAAACGGGCGCGGCGGGTTATTTCTTTCTTTTTTTTTTTTTCTTTTTGGTCGTCATGTCAGAACCTGAAGACGTGCTGCAGCTGCAGATAGTGAGAAGAAAAAGGGAAGCTTTCTACATCTAATGAAATTCGATTGGACCATTTTGCATTGATGTTTTTGCTCGTATCTTGGAAAAAAAGGAGGGCTCTTGGGACGGTGATGATGCCCGAATCACAGAGACGGGCACGACCCAATTGTGTCCACTCAGACGATGAGGTGCCATGACAGACAGAAATAAAGGACCAGTAAGAGGCATCCTAGGTGGGCGGTAGACATGTCATTGGGCTCTGCTCTTGCATTGCAGGGCGAGCCACTTCCCTTTTTTCGTATCCTTCTGCGGCTTTTCCCACCCACTCGATTTCGGTGAGGCGGACGCCAGGGGAAAGCAAGAGAGATGATAGGACGCTTGTCCATGAAGAACGTACAGACCGCCTCACTTTTTCTTCGTTTAGGCCTATCGCCTTTGGCCCCTCGAGAAGCATGCCAGAGGCCGAATTGGGAAACTAATACAAAAAGTATGTATGTATGTAACAGGGGGGGGGGGGATTCGAAAGAACCGAGCTAATGTAAGCTCGCTGGTTTTCCTGTTTTGGAGGGCGGGCCGCGGCATTGGGCCGGGGCGGCGTTTACGTGGCAGGGCTTGAGTCGGTGATGGGGGGAGAGAGAGCTGCAGGTACCTTTTTGCGGTTCCATCTTTCTGCTTTTTGTGAGAAAGAGTTGGGAGGATTTGGGGCCATCTTCTGGGTATATAAGAGGTGGTTTGAGTCTCCTTGATATGTAAGGTATGTTTTTTTCTGACTTGACAGGCAGAGAGGAGGGGATGCTTCTGTGTGGGCCGGCTGGACCTGGCGTGACACTCTTTTTTTTTTTTTTTGTTTCTTTTGTTTCTTGATGATATGATGAATTGAAAGCACTACTTGGAAGAAAGAATGATTTCACTCGGATTACTATTTTCATACGATACCAAAAGAAGAATGGAATGCAATAACAAACCGAGCATACCAAAATATACGTTTTTTAGGGGCCGGCCAACTCCCACACTCCGGCTCCCCACTTTTCGGCTCCGATTCCCACGGGGATCGGCCGACATCCACGTTTTTAAACCACACCCGGTCTCCCCCTTTTATTGCCCTTTGGGCGATATTCGATGAAATTCCGATACCATGCCGATTTCGAAGACGAGCTGAAATGAGGCGAGAAACGATCGGAATGGGGGGGCCTATTTGAGGGTTCTAGGCAGTGTCCGCCAGGTCTCCCGTAGGCAGGACGGCAGAGCCCTCTTCATCTGTAAAGATGAAATTGAACAAGGACAACCTGAAGCAGATGTTGTTTCGGACTGATAGGTTTTCAGACCTTGATGGAGGGAACGCGTTGATTTTATGCAGTCTGATGACTTGCAGTATGGCAGAATGAAGGGATGGTGCTGCAGTAGTCTGTTGATCAAACGAGAAGAGATTGTACTGTCTTTTGGATGTTTTTATTGCTATTCGTTCTGGTGACTGTAGTTTGTCTACGACAGCATCTGTGATTATGTATGATGTTGATCCAATCCTGAGTTTACAATTTGTGAACCATCTAGTTTACTATTCCTAGAGGAACAGAAAGCCTCTCATTTTTGAGAGGATAAGTATGATTCCTGGATCAGCAAAGCTATCTCTGCTATAATAAGCGCAGGCTGAGGTGCTTCAAGGTACGTACACACTCAGCCACACCTCGCACTGTGGCTGCCCGCAAACGGTGGCTCAATCCCTTGCTCTCTTTTATTATGGGCCACATTCTCTTTTTATCGTGACACGCTTCGAAATCGCACCTCCAAGACCCCGTCGCATCTTCGACCCTGTGACCTGTACGTCTTCAACCGCAGCTCACTCACCGGCAGATGGAGCGCAACAGATGTTGAACCGGCGGCTCGGGTGGTAGAAACGAGAAATTACAACTTTAGCCGCGAACGGGAAAAAAAAAAAAAATAAAGCAAGCAGGCATCCTTTAGCTTAACTTCCGACATCTTCAAATCAACTCCCGCTCCCATCATGCTCCTCGCTGCTGTCGCAACCGTCGTCGGGGGACTGGCGTCCCTTGCCGTCGCTGCTCTGCCGGGATCTCTGCCGTCGTATCACTACGGCGCGCCAATTCATGTGGAATGCATGAACCGGAGCTCGTGCGTTCCTAAACTCTGCTGTGGGAGGTTTTTATAGGATAGGAAAGCTGTTGCTAACTTGAAGCTTTTGTTGTTGTTGTCTGCAGCGATACGGGCGAACACATTGAAACGGCCAACCACGAGCTGCAGTGGATTCCCTTCCCGACCTGCAACGAGACGGGCGAGCCGCTGCAGTTCCAGTACGGCGTCGAGGGCGAGGTCAACTGCACCATCCCCCTCGTCACCGATCCCTTCTTCCACCTGCTCGAGTTCTACATCCACAGCGATGCGCCGCTGTCCTGTCGCCTGCCGGCCCGTCCGGCCGCCCACGTCGAGATCATCGGCGAGAAGCTGCCCGAGCAGGAATACGTGCCCCTGGTGTTTGCCCTGGCGGGCACCTTGCAGTCCAGCCACATGCACATCAGCACGCACCTCAACGTCCTGCTGCACAGCGTGCCGAAGCATCACACGCATCACCACGACAGCGGCGTCATCGACTCGGCCATTGCGTACAGCACGAGCCCCCTGAGCCACATGGCCGGGTCGCACACCAAGAAGCTCATCATCGGCGATCCCTTGCCCTTGAGCCTCTCCGTGCGATGGTTCCCGACGCCGGCGCTACCCAAGACGGAGGGCAGAGTCGAGTGGCAAGGTCTGGGCGGCCACATATACGCAAGCACCGTGTTTTACAGCATCGTCTCGTTTATTGCAGGCCTGCTGGTCGCGGGCATGTACACCATGGGCGTCATTCTGCCGCGGAGGCTCAAGGGGAGGTCGATGGGCGGAGCTACACCGCTGGGCTACGGTGTGGGTAATGGATGGGGATATTCGAAGAGGAAGGATTAAGGGGGAAGCAGATGGGGTTATATAGGGCTATAACTCGTGTCAGTACCTTATGTAATGATGGGCGTGTATGATCTGACGGTAACTGGCGTTTGGGCGGCCGCTATGTTATTTAAGAAAAAAATCACGGTGGGAGGCTTCTTTGGACAAGAAAATGCAATCTGGTAGCAGTGCCTTATAGTACATGTCTCATCACTTTTTGATATCCAGGCTATGGATGAATGGGATTGCTTGCATCTCTTTCTAGCTTTACTGTATTAACCTACTGAGTCTTTGCCTTGGCATCTGATTGCTGGACGCGAGGTAGCAGCCGCAGATACATATCCACAGCCAAGAGAGCAGCTATCAATGACCTCTTGTCAGCTTTCAGAGAGACACCGGTTTTGAACAAAAGAAGAACGACTTACGAATCACAGCAAAGGGCAGATACGTCCCATACAGCAAAGCCCCTTTCTTCTCCTCGCTCACCAGCTCCTCCCCCATATGCCACAGCTCGAAGCAGCACGCCGCAGCGCCCATAAACGTGACGCACCCAAACGCCAGCCCAGCAAGCTCCGCGGGGCCCGACGTCGCCCGCCTAGAAGCCAGCTGGGCGACGAGATACGCCGCCAGGGGCAGCTGGACCAGGCCTTCGACGTAGAGGAAGATTTGGAACCACGGCTGGTGGGACTGGTGCGCGAAGAACGGGTCGCCGGTGGAGGAGACGTACAGGTTGCGCAGCGAGACGAGGAAGTGGAGGGGAGACGACGGGTCTTGGTAGAGGGCTTTGGGGTAGAAGGCGACGAGGTCGAGAGCTTTTTTTTTTTTATGTATAAGCAAACTTGACGTTCCTTTTTTTTTTTCATATATGAATGGAATGCTGACCTAGCATGCCGAAGAGCTGGGTGCCTATGATGAATAGGTAGAGCCAGTCGCGCAGAGCCTTTTTCTGAGCCGACATTGTGACGAAATTAGGACAAATTGAATGAGAGGCGACAGAGTAAGATGCACGATGGTGAGCTGAGATGAGATGGTGGTGAGAAGATGGTGAAAACGTGGGGGTTGCTGGATTCGGACACGGAGCCGGATTGCTGTCAGCGGATTGGCTGGTTGGGCTGCGTGACGATCTGGATGACATGGGGCGACAGAATTAAAAAGATTACTCCGTTAGGATGAGCAGCATTATACAGGACTTATTAACATCTCGTGATGAATCAACTCCATGGAAAAACGTCGACGATTGGTATTAAAAGTAGTACCTCCGATATAACAAGCATACCAAAAGCAAAAGTACTTACATAAAGAGGCCATCAGAAACCCTCAACTTGCGTCTCGGCAGCACTGCATTCTAGAACAAACTTCCAAGGGAAATGGAAGAAATATGTCAGTCGCATATCATTTAATAATTAGAGCAGTGTTCTTACCATCCTTCCGTTGAAACACTCCTCATACGATGCTGAAATTGGCGACTGCAGGGTAGGCTTTAATTGCTCCAACACGCCTCATCTCATCTGCACACACAAGGCCTCACAAGTCTAATGCTGAATCAACACACCATCTATCGGTATTGTGAACTAAATACCATTGTTCATTCCCCAGCCAAAACCACTGATTGTTCCCCGAGTCAGCACTCACAAACCTCGAGGGGTGTACACTACCCAGATGACTTCACTGGTAGCACGATCGACAAAGCAAGGGAGATCGCCTCATTCATCCGCAATGGCGGAACACATGTCCGTACCCCTGCAACAAGAAGATCAAGTTAAGCCCCTATCGATGACACGCTTTGGGGGAGACGCCCAGCTGGGATATATGACATGTCAAGCATCACATCCATGACATGACATGACATGACATGACCAAGATTTTTCTTGTTTGCCCATCCGCCCTCTCCTGTCCGAAACGCGAGACACACGAATCTTTGGCGGTCTCTGGTGAGAGTAGACACCGATCCTCTTCGCCGATTAGAAAAAAAAAATAAGAATATAAAAAAATAAATACCGGAAATTTGCAGCGCTAAAGCAGACAATGTGGTGGCGATGCCCTGTCAGTGTGGAAGAAAAAAAGGGATGGAAGGGAAGACGCCTCCAATGTAAGCGTTGTTATCTCAATGCCAAGGGCGCGAATTGCGGAGAATAAATTTTTTTCCTGAATGTGACCATGGTTTTCTTTTTTTTCCCCGGCAGCTGAACCAGGAAGATCATTCTATGAGGCACCCGAAATTTCCTTTCTTCTCTTTCTTTTCCCCTTTAGCGTTGGCTAGCAGGGGGAAAAGACAGGTTTGCTTGGCTGTCCCGGATTTGAGCCGCCTCCTTTCCTTCTGATTCGGTGTGGTGTACCATTTTGAGGGGTTCAAGGGATGGTGGGTTTGGGAGCTTTGGGAATATCTGGGGAGCATCACCCGGGTTTTAGCTTCCTTCTCAGTCGGGTCAAAATAGCATGAGTCGTTGGGAAAAGAAAAAAAAAGAAAAAGTCGGCCGCATCATGTAAAACACCGGTAAGGCTATCCAGCCATAAAGAAGCGACGGGAGGAGTTGGTCCCTTTGGTATGATCCCCTGAACGATAATCATTCAGGGATACATGAGGATAAAGAAGCTTTTATTCCAACTTCATTATTTGCAAAGGTGGATATGCAAATCATGCGTTTTATACATCACCTTCCTCTTCACCTATCGTCATGATCGCAGGAGGATCACTTGGGCATCTCTTCACCAAAGCGGCTGTCACAAGTGATATCCCTAATACCAGGTGCATGGGATTCGTGTCCACCTCGTGGCAACGAAAAAGTACACACCATAGCGCATAAGGACCAGAAGCATATGGGGGAGTACAGAGTCCCCCCCCAGCTGACTTGCTAGTGGCACGCCAGTATCAAGGACCAGGAGGGTGCTCCTTACGTTGTAGCCATACAGCGTGGGTAGTGCAGCTTAACACCGAAAAAGAACATGCCCGTGGGTAATCTCCTTGGTGTCTCAGTGGACGAGAAAAAAAAAGTGGTGTGAGAATGTGACATGTTTGAGGCGCATATGCCGCGCTGATCTGCCTCGGGAGCAAATACTCCTAATGGCCGGATGGCAAGAAAAGTGAGTGAAGTGATGGGAGCTGAGAGGAGGAGAACCTTCCACGAGCGAAGATCTTCAGAGTGGAGAACGGACCCGGGGAGGAGGGAAAGAAGGGAGGAAGCAGAAACACGAGAGGAAACGAAAAGAAGAAAAGAGAGAGAAAGAAAGGAAGGGTGTACTTCAAGGGGCCAGCGTGACATCTGTGATGAAGCTGGCAGGCGGGAGATGGTGTCTAAGTCGAATGTCTCAGATGGAGTGGCAAATGGTGAAACTGTGGCTGATGGCAGGGTGCTTGAAAGGAGAAAAGTCATTTGCCAGAAGCACAAAAAGCTCTGCCATTCTTGTCCTGCCTTGCATTGACTTGTGCAACGGCAAGTACGGAGAACCTTGATAGTGAATGCAACATCTGGTTTGGGGGCTGATAGAACTACCGGCTGCTTCTGTCCCGGCTCCCGCGAGATGACTGAGACATGAGGGCGGTCGCACTATCAGGTGACTGAGGAGGACATGCTGGAAATCACATCCGATATTCGGATATCAGTTTGCTTGCATAATACAAGGCTGTTGGAATCGAGTAGTGCAGCAGCCCTTAGGCTGGAAGTAGACTTGGGTAGTAAGGATGCAAGGTAGGTAGCACCATCCACCATTTGCATCATAAGGGCTCTACACCCACCGCGCAGCTCAGCATGCTTTGTCGTCCACCACCTATCTGATGAGCTGTGGAAACCCATCCTGCATCCCCAGGGCGTGATATCGTGGCATACGCATGGAGCATCAGTGGATTGGACCCTGACTTGCGCTCCAAAGGGGGGTCGCCTGCAGATGCGTGTCTCGGGCTGCGATGTAAGGCTACATACTGGGCAGCCACCACAGCTTTAAGGTTGAAAATTTTCCTTCCAGGAAAACCTTCTATTTTCTCCAGGGAACATTCTCGTACATCATGGAACATACCAATCTTCCACGACTTGGGCGACCAAAGAGAAAAATCTGCGATGGAATCGGTGGCCCTGGAACTCAGCCAAGTTAGAGTTACAGACATTACTGAGACTGGTCGACAATCATATGTAAAAATGCTTCATTCTCATTTGCGGGTATACGAAAGTTTCACCTCTGTGGCGTGCCTGGTCCACACAATGCCGAAGGTGATGACTTCGTCTTGTCCATCACGCGGTAATGATGCTTCATGTTTTGGTGTTGTTAGATACCAAGCCATGCCACGTGAATGTGCACCAAGTAGCGTGTGAATAATGCCTCGAGGAAATAATGTAGTGTTCCATTCAATACAGCGCCATTTTGTGATGAGGATTGCTGCTATGTGACATGAGGCATTCTGTGACGAACCGCAAGTGGTGATAGAATCCGTCGGATGGACTGCCGAACTTGGCCGCACTGATATGACAATACCAGTTCGACTGGACTCTTGACTAAAACTAAAATGCTCAACCCTCGTCAGATATGAAATCTGTTCTTAGTCCTGTTGAGTTGCTTACCAAGCTACGTTCGCGTTCCAAGAACAAAGGCAGCGGCCTCATGACAGAACCATCCAATTTTAGGCAAAATTTCACTTTTACCCTACGTCAATTGATCAAATTCTTATAAAATAATCTTTGATTGCAAAGCCAATTCCTATATGGAAGGCGCTTAGCGTGTGCGCCTAAGCGAGCCTCTCTAATCTGTTTATGTCAAGTGGTGCTCTTTAAAGAAGCACCTACTTACCAGACATCGAAAGCTTCCCTTACGTCTTCTTGAGGAAACTGTTGACACCTCGGATTTTGTCCTCCGTGCCCATGGTGATGTAGTAAAGAGTCCTCTCAAATTCGTCATCGCGGCCGAGACTATCAGCTGTTGACGAGAAAGCGTGGCGTCAGCGATAATGATTATGATGATACCGACAAAAGTCCAAGAAGAATTAGAAATTGTCATCTCTTACCACGGCATATGGCCTCTTTGGCAAGTTGCATAGCTTCGGTCGCATTGGCCGCTAATTCGGCACCGACCTTGACGGTATTCTCAAGCACCGTTCCGTCTTCAAAGAGTTCGCAGACGAGGCCATGTGAAAGTCCTTCCTCGGCTGTGATGGGTTTGCCCAAAAGAATTGTCCTCATTGCCTGTATTGGTGTGAGTAATGCATACGAAAGGATTCGTCAGCGTGCGCTATGTGCTCGATTGGGCCATGCGGCAGCAGTGCTTCCTGCAGCCAGCCCGCCTTGTGTGGCTGCAAAAGTCCCAGGAGTCCTGCAATGGAACGGCAGCCACACCACTGCTTAGAATACCGAGTGCAGATAAACAAGCAAGCAAGAAACTCAAATAATCTCTTCAAACGTACCTTGAACTTGCCGAGGGCGGCCGTGAGGCGCTGGGTGCCTCCAGCGCCTGGAATCATCCCGCGCTTTACCTCTGGCAGCGCGAAATACGTTCGACTCTGGGAGGCGAATATCATATCACACTATGCTCGCACTCACGTCAGTCTACCATACATACTGACACCATAGGGAGAAGCTGAGCCATATTGCCAAGATGACTGTCACATGTATATGTGTGTGTGTTTATGTGTGTCTGTCTGTAGGAAAATTGATTGATGCATATCTGTATGTTTATCATATAGAGGGGAGAGTATGAGAAAGAGGGCCGGAGTAGTGGCTGAGTTAGGAAGGAAGAGGTGTGTATGCAAGAAGGAAGATTTTTCACGTGAAAGTAAAGAGTTGCAGAAATGCAATGCTACTCACCATGAGGGCAACCTCAAAACCGCCACCAAGCTGCTCCGCCAAAGGACAGACCCCCATGTCAGCACATATCAAGCGCCAGCACATTTGCAAGGGGGGATCATGCATACCGCAGGTCCCTCAACTGCCGCCAGAAGCGGCTTCCGAACTGATGCCATGCCGGAGCAGAGGTTTTCGAGGTATCGGCATGATCGAGCAGCAGCCGCATCGAGCGCCGCGATATCCTGGAGATCGGCGCCGGCTATAATGCAAGGGCCAGGGCCCCGGTTGCCGTCAGCCGGGGTTCATCATGGGGGCGGGCCTATGAAGCACATGGAAGGGAACAGAGCTGCCAGGCTTTTGGTCGCTTCGTGCTTCATAGTGGCATATTTGTCATGCAAGCAAGCGCCCAACTCACCGGAAAAGAATCCCCCCGCGCCGGTAAGGATGACGACTTTGACCGTTGCATCTCTAGAGGCTGCAGATAGCTCGGTGAGAAATTCAGCTAGAAGCTCGTTGGATAGAGCGTTTCGTTTCTGAGGCCTGTTGAAAGTGATGACTCTGACGCCATCAACGGGAGACGAAGTCTGGATGAGCTTCCCGAGGCCAATTCCCGATCCGGACATGATGACGAGATTACCAATTGTGGTATTGCAACTGGGAGAAGATTGCGAATTACCTCGCAGATGGATTTGTGATAGAAATGATGAGCTTGCTGGCGCAAGAGCGAGCAGAAAAGGCGATTCGATATAGCACGATAGGGAGCTGGGGGGGCAGTCATTGGGTTCATTGGGCTGCAGAGGAGAAGTAGGCGGGCCCTTCTATATAGGGCCATACGAAACGAATGGCAGAGTAGCATTCCGAACACATCACGCGCTTGCCCCCACTGAGAGGCCGGCAGCTATTGTATCGTTGGCTGTCAAGTCCAGTCTCCCCAAAGCCCTGTCTGCTCGGTGGGCTTTGCAGATAAAGAGGTAGCATATGTATGGAGTACGAAGGGAGTAGTTCGTATAATATGGCGCCCTACCAATCGGGATAATGGTTCGTTTCTCGCCGAGAAAAACGACAGGGAGTACCGGCTGCACTGGTTGCATGGTCAGTTAGCTGAATGAATGGATGGACGGGCTATTGAGTGGCGGGAGGAGGCTTATGCGGACGGGGGATATCGTGGTCGCTTCCGTTAAGCGCGACTAATAGCCAAGTACTTACGAGTACAAAGCCCTTCACACCCACTACTTGGTCGCTTCTTGCGCGGCCGCTGTAACATATCACATTCGATCAAGGGCTCGTAGCCTCAGGTAGCTCCAAGGGCACTCCCAGGGCGCCCAAGCACGCAAGGACCTGGCAGGTTGGCGCTTGTTAATTTCGTCGGTGTTATCGCCGGACTCCCCTGTCGGCTGCTAGCGCTGGGTGTCAAATTGCACCCCAGACGGAGCGGGCTTAGGCTCAGCCTGACAGGCATTGTCTGTGCAGGCGTGTGTCTGTGAAGAATGACGATGGTGAAGCTAGCAGTGGCCTTATTTACCGGGCGGGAGACACGATCGAGATACTCCATACACGATCGAGATATAAGCGCGACGTACAAGTCTTGCGTACTTGGTACTCGTCGTCATTCAGAGTTAAATCAGTGAGAGACAAGGTAAAGTGAAAGCCGGGGGAAAAAAAACTTTGCGAGTAAAACAGAAGAGAAGAAGAAAAAGGAAGGAACGTCCTTGGTCGGCTTGGGTAAAACAGGCAGTCGCCTTCCTCACGCGTTGATTCGACTGCGCGTATTTGCTGCGATATAATTTGGGTCAATTATTGCCCTTTTGGGACGGACATCCCACCGCAGTTCGTGCAGGTGCGCTAGAATAAATGGATAAAATACTTTTAGCACCGCTGAGAAAAGAAAAAGGAAGGAAGAGGAGGAGGAAGCGGAAGAGAAAAAAAAAGGCCAGAGTAGCCTTTGCTTTGTCTTCCTCCTCTCTCATCATCGCCAAACGCTACACTTCCACCAAACATTGTCAAAGGCCAGCGCAGCATCATCATGGCCATCTCATGCACCTACCCATTTCATCCGCATCCGCCGCCATGGGTTACCGGGGTAGTGGATCTGCCGACCATCATCACGGACTCTGCATAATTCTGCACCTCCGAGAAATACTTCTCCTCACAGTCCGCCGCTTGCTGAGGCGTGGGCGTACGAATGTGGGGTGTGGTACCTTTTTTTTTTTTTTACCCTTCTCTTTCAACCCTTCCCAATGGCATGGGACGATGAGAAGAGACAGGTCAGTGTCTCGGTTCACAAAGTGCGATGTACGGGCCAACATGTGTCCACAAGGGCTGATTGGGTCTGCCTCACAGGCCAGCCGGTGTCTGCAGCGTCTGCATAGTAGCATATCTGCATCTGCCAAGCACTGCTATGCCAATATAGTCCCGCTCGTCGACGTCGTTCTCTGCCTACACGGTACCCAGTACCAAGGTCGACACCTGCGTAGTACGCTCCCAGATAGACACAAATTGTCTCAGCCATGCCCGGACCGCATGCAATCTTGGATTTTCTGGGCTACCGCTCCGATTAGGGCCATGCATTCAGGATTGTTCGGCCGCCGTCTGTTGCCCTTTGAGCCCGCTGCAACCAACCGGCCTTTTCCTCCACCTTTATCTCATCTTTTTCTTGTCCTTTGTCTCTCGCCCACTGACACCATTTTCTTCGAACCCATTGCTCGCTCATCTCTCGGCGTCTAATAACCCGTCTTCCCGCACACATACATTTCACGCTTCGTATCCTCCCCCCACCACTCACCTGAGCTAACTTGGTGACATCGTGAACATCAGCTTGACAGGTCTATCTCCCTCTGTCTATCCTTCTATCCCTCCTCATATCATCCCGTCTCTCCCTCTCATAGATTCGTGTATTAGTCTTCTACCGCTATGACCAGCTGTCTACTTGGCCTGTATCTCCTTTTCCCCGGAATGTGACAGCTGGCCCGGCAGACGCCATTGTCCCTTTTCTCCGCCTAGGGCTACTTGACCTCTTTATCATACTGCTCCACTCTAGCGTGAGGATGAGGGGAAGAGGAGTGTGAGAAACAAGAGAGTAAAAAGAGGAGGCGTAGCTCCAGTGGCAATTCCAAGTTCAATAGGGAAAAAAACACACTCGGGATATTGCTCCCACCGATATCCTTTCTCAACTACATTACTTCCAGACAAGGCAAGTTGGCTCCCGGGCCAATAAGATTCGTATACGCAGTACATTTCCTACTTACAATGCACGCAAGTCACGATATGCCAACATCCCGGCACAGCGCTTTGTATCGCATCATGTATTTCCTTGTCCTCCCCTGGTCCTGTCCGTCCCTCCACCACCGTCACTTCTTCTTCCGTATCTTTCGATGTTGCAGTTCTTGCCCTTGACCCTAGCTGGTCTCAGCCTCCACGCGTGTGAGTACTGGTGTGTTTGTATTGGACATTGGTATCCTGATGGATCCCCTACGAGGACTCCTCACACACATCCATACTTGTTCATGGGTGGGATGGACCGAGGAAAAAAGTCACTCGTGTATTGTTCAATACCTCTTAGCTGCTCGAATTTATATCGTAGTCAGGGTTACGATGCATGGTTGGTTATCCACCACGAGCTTGACCCTTCTTAGACAGGGTCTGACGAGACGTCCACCGTTGGAAGAGGGGAACCATGGAAGAAGGATGCTTCTTCCTTCACATATATAAATGGTGGTGTGCTCGGCCTTTTCGTCGGGTTGGACGAGAAGTGTTCGAAGACAGAGGTTCCGGGCTCATTGTCTTTCCTCCTTTTGCTTTATACTTCTTCATGTTCATCTCCAGCTCTGCTGCTCCCTCCTCAAACATCTCATACTTACCCTCTATCATACGTACATAAAAACCGTCAATCACATTACACATATACGCCCACATCCACACATATACACACGCACATACATATCAGCCGGCGTCATGGAGAGCTCAAGTCCCTCTGTGGACAGTACTGCTATGCAGTATGGCCCCAAGGTGCCATGTCCCTTCCCAACTGTGACAGCATCTTTTTATCATCATGTTACATCTTTCCCTGATGTTGTGGCTGTCCACGACCTGTCTGGTGCAACCGCCCAGCAGATCACATACCGCCAACTTGCTCTCCGAGCACAGAGTCTTGCTGCAAGACTTCGGAGTCTTGGTGTGCGTCCTCATCAACGAATTCCTCTCGTAGTGAAGAGGAGTTCTGAGATGGTGGTGGGCATCTGGGCTATCCTTTCTTGTGGAGCGCAATACGTCCCTCTTGATGGAGGTGTTGTGCCCGATTCAACCATCCGACATGTCTTCGAGCAGTCTGGTGGGGAGATCGTCTGCTGCCTCGCATCGACCGTCCACCGCATCCGCGAGCTATGTCCCGGCGCCACTCCCGTTGTCATTGAGCCACAGGATGATGGCTCACTGTACGATGGAGAATGGATTGACATGGCAACCTCTGATGGCGGCTGCTACATCATTTACACATCTGGTACGCGCGCATTTCTTCAGAGTCTCACCAGCAGCGCCTCGTCGCTGCTACATCCACCCTCCCTTCATATTTTCAGCTGAAACTGACAGAAGAAAATGTTTAGGCACGACCGGCAAACCCAAGGGTGTCGACGTAACGCACAGAAATGTTGCCAACCTTGTGTGCATGTCTCCCGGCAACCTGGGTATTCGCCCGGGTACTCGGGTGGGACAAGTTCTAAACATAAGTTTTGACATGGGTATGCTGCTTCCTGGGCTAATTTGGCTACTCCTCCGATGACCGCTGAGGATATGAGTTTGTGTTACTAATGATCGATTGACAGCCGCTTGGGAGATCTTCGCATGCCTGTGCAACGGCGGTACCCTTGTCATCCGGGGGTCCAAATGGGAACCTGCCATTGAGCTTGTAAGTGTTTTCTTTTTTCGACGATACGAATGAACGAATGAAAATGAGTGTGAGAATTGACGGGACAATTTGGGCTAACACGAAATTGAAAAACAGCTCGATACTTTGATTTGCACACCAACTATCTTATCCAAGTACCCTCCCACCAAGTACCCCAAAATCAGGGTCGTCGCCACGGCTGGAGAACCCACTTCGCAAGAGTAAGTCGGCCCCCAAAACAAAACTGCTATTCAGCGTCTCTCGTCTCTCTGGTATTCTTTTACCCTAACCTTTTCTTCAGCCTAGCTGATCTGTGGGCCACCCATGCAACCTATTGGAACTGCTGCGGCCCTACGGAGACGACCATCGTCAACACCATGCAGAAGCACGTTGTGGGCGATGGCTTGTCAATCGGCCGCCCTACTCCCAATAACAATGTTTACATTCTCGATGACAATGGGAGTCCTGTACCAGTTGGCGTGCCCGGCACCATGTGGGCTGGCGGACACGGCGTGTCTCGCGGATACGTAGGCCTTGAGGCCAAGACAAAGGAGTCTTACATTCTAGACCCCTTTGCCAATGATGGGTGAGTTTCTCAAGGGAGCGATGATTGAGGGTTCTCCCCTCATCTGGAAGCTAGCTACCTTCCAGGAACCCCAATGTAAAGAGAAGAAAATGACTAACACACCTGATTTGTCTCACAATAATAGATCTAAAATGTATTGTACCGGTGATTTGGGTCAGTGGCGGCCTGATGGCTCTATCGAAATCCTTGGTCGCGCCGATGACCAGATCAAAATCAAAGTGAGTCGCCATTTACGTGCATGCCTCCTCCCGGATCTTGTCACAATAAACTCTCTTGAGGTACGAGATCTAACTTTGCTGGTGCTACCAGGGCTTCCGTGTTGAGCTTGATGGCGTTTCCTCATCCATGGCGTCGGCGCCAGGCGTCACTCGAGCATGTGCCCTCCTAATTGATGGTCAGATCCATGGATTTGCCGTTCCTGCCAGCCAGGATGCAGAGGCCATCCTGGAGCATACTCGAAAGCTTCAGCCCTACTATGCCGTTCCCTCCAAACTCCATCTTTTGGACGAGTTTCCAACGACTGCCAACGGCAAGATTGACAAAAAGGCTCTCCGCGCCTGGGCTACTGGGCCCCCTTCTCCGACCATTTCGGAATCTTCAACGCTGCAAGATACAGCATCCGAGTCGGGAACCTTGTCAAAGTCCAGCGGAAGATCGTCACCTCTGACCAAAGCCAGATCGGTGTCTTCATCCTCGACTCTGACTGCTGTTTCCGCCAACGTATCTCAGGAAAAGGTGGAAGAGGGTCTCGATCTCAGCGGGGATATTCCCGACAAGAAATGGCCCAAGCCCTGGAGAGGCATCAGAAAGCGTATTCTCATTGTCTACCGCTTTCTCTTTAGTTTCGTCAGCCTCATCAACATTGGCATACTCATCGCGGTTGTCGCTCTTCATGCCCCAGCACAATGGCTTGCTACAATCACTGCTGCTAACCTGGTCACCGGCGTGCTTGTCCGTCAAGATGTCGTTATCAATATTCTCTACACTGTCTTCTGCTCTGTCCCTAAGAGCTTTCCATTCTGGATTCGCCAACGGTGTGCCAAAATCTACCATCTCGGCGGTGTCCATTCCGGTGCCGGATTTTGCGCCACCGCATGGCTTCTTGCGTCTACTATTCAGGCTACCGTTGCTCGTTTCCAGGCTCATGAACGTCCCTCGGGGGCCTCTCTGGCCAATATAGTTGTCTCATGGCTGCTCTCTGCGCTCTGTTGCCTGATTGTCGCGCTGGCCTGGCCTACCTTCCGCAAGGCTAAACACAACATGTTCGAGAAGACGCACCGCTTCCTCGGATGGACCACACTTGCGCTTTTCTGGGTCAAGACTGTCGTCTCTGTTTACGACTCTACACCAGCCGGAGAGGATCTTGGGATGGCGCTGGTCAAGACGCCTGCCTTCTGGATGCTCAGCATAGCCACTTGCAGCGTCGCCTCCTCGTGGCTCTTCCTCCGCAAGGTCAAGGTCAACGCCGAGCCGTTGTCCGATCATGCTATCCGTTTGCACTTTGACTATACGGTACCTGTGAACGGCAGCTTTACGCGCCTTTCCCACCGACCGCTCTTTGAGTGGCACTCCTTTGCGACGATCCCGGCTCCGCAATACAACCCTGAAGACGGTTATGGGCCGGGCTACTCTCTCGTGGTATCTAACGCCGGTGACTGGACCAAGTCGTGCATCCAAAATCCTCCCACCAAGATTTGGGTTCGTGGCCTTCCCGCCTGCGGTGTCATGCGCATCGCGACGCTCTTCAACCGGGTGGTGGTCATCGCCACGGGATCTGGTATCGGCCCCATGTTGGGCCACATCTCGCAACCAAGCTGTCCCACCCAGCTCATATGGTCCACACCTAGTCCTGAGAAGACTTTTGGCAAGAAGATCATCAACACTATCAAGCAGAGCATCCCTGGTGCCATTATCCACGACACCCGCACTCAGGGCCGGCCCGACCTCGTCCGCATGGGTTATAACCTCGCCAAGGAGTTTGGTGCGGAGGGTGTCATCATTATTGCGAACGAAAAAATCACCAAAAAGGTTGTATATGGATTGGAAACTCGGGGCGTTCCCGCTTTCGGCGCCATCTGGGACAGCTAGATGTCCACCGGGGCATGATGCATGTCTTACTGTTTTTGAAGAAAGAAGAGCGACCGTTCTCCACAGTCGTCATCTTCAGCCTCTTCATTTTTTTTTTTTTTTCATCTTTTATCTTCTCACATTCTCTGCACTATATTTTGTTCAAATTGTGAACACCCTCCCCCCACATGTCGTTTTTAAGGCGTTTCAAGGCAGCCGGACTATGAAGTTTTGTTAGTGGGGATAAGGGGACCGTACATATCGTCGACGTTGATATCACGGTGAGGCATTTGTGCAGCATTTGCTTGCAAAGGGATTTAGGCTATCTGACTGATCTCGTTCGTTTATCGTTAGCGGCGCATAGGCATTGTTTAAGTTGATTTCCAAGTTCAAGTGCAAAAATTTACATATTTCACAGGCAGGCGTGACATGGGATTTATCGAATGTGACGTTGGAGTTGAGTGCCGCATCAAAGATGCAAGATCGTGCGCAGGTCCGGGGGCTCCAGTCGCCCAGTATTCCGCCCTTGGGGCTGACACTGTACATTGAAGTCTCTTCCCGGGCGCCACTCCCGCGAATAACAAAAGCCAGCTCATTCATCCATCGCCAGGCTGGGAAGAAATCAATCAATCAATCAATCGGCGGCGGCGGCGGCCCCCGCACACCCCTCAGGCCCCCCCCCCCCCCCAAACCAAGCTGAAGAAAGTGATCGGTTCAAGCCCTCCGATCGTCGCCTCGTGCATTCGCGAGTGCCGTCGTTTAATGCGAGGCTAGTAGAAAAGAAAAAAAGCCCATCACCCGTTCTCGGGAGTAAAATTGCGGTCTGGATATGGAAGCCGTCAAATCATCAACACCGCCAGGGCTTTTAGCAAGGCGGACGGAATTCAAAAAAGGCGATACCCCCTCACCACGTGCGGGGGATAGAAGCTGCATGTCTCTCTTTGTTCTTCTGCTTTTGGTCATGGTGGGAAGTTGGCTGGCGACATCGGAATCGGCATCGGTCGGTCGTAAAGCACGTGTGGTGATCGGCCGAAGGATGGATGGGGTAGGGAACGTGGGAGCTGGGATTGAGTGCGAGTTGAATTTTCCTCTTTGAGATGAAATACAGCTGTTGAAGTTTGGGGACGGTGGTTGTGAAGGATGAGGTAGGCTAGTGCTATCTTGCTTCAGCTGCGTTTTCACAATGATGGCTTCACATATTCGGATGTTTTAACCATTGCTCAGATTAAGAATTTAGTCTTGAGCTATTCTAAGTCTAATTTCAGAGATGATGATACGTAGGGAGGGTTCTTTCCTGGCGTTGCTGCAAAACGTAGTCCAGCTTGCTAAGTTCTAGGATAACAAATAGCATAAAGACGGCCTTGGCTATTTTACTACCGATGTCAAAACACAATTAGTTGAAAGAAGATGGAGAAAAGCCCGGAGGTTCAGCTCCTTAGTAATGCTTTAGCCTGCCCTCGTGATCTTGCGACTTTGATCTCTGTATTACAGCTAGAGGTGCTTGACCAGGGAAGAGGTGTTAGCGTTGCTTGTAGTACCACCGGCGTACTATATCAACAATTCTTGATATACGATACTACAGGCTAGAGAAGAATGCCTTTTGCACCTCTTGTGAAGTATACCGGAAGCTACTCCTCACCAGTACAAGGATGTTTGAAGCCCCGTCTAGCCTGCGGGGAGCACGTCACGCGGCAGGACGATTTTTGGGTTGGAGTCTGCGGATCTCGGGAATCTTGGATCACCACTTTTCTGTGCAAGGTAAACAAACAGCCCAAGGGCGTGAGAATAAGCGTCACCACATAAGAGTTAGCCATAGCCCGATCGGCGGTGTTTTCTATGACCCTGTTGACAGCGCCCCCTCAAGCTCGGAAAATTCATCACAAACATGCAGCAACCCCTTGTCTAGTCGGCGCATGAACGAGTGGATTAAGTCATTGGGTCTCTTGGCGCGTGCCGTTTACAGCTGTCGATGCCCTGATCATCGATGAGAAGTATGCTCGAAAGGGTCATAGCCCATTACTTTTTATCGTATGACATCGCCTTTGCGGAAAACATGAGCAAAGATGCTAGAGACAAAGGGGACCCACCTGACGGATATCACCCCTGCAAGACTAGCCTTGGGATTCCGTTAATACAGGGGGGTATAGCGGTTCAGAGTGGAGAGCGAATGGCAAAAGATGCCAACCCGGTTAGCACTCCTCAGCTTCGTGCGGACCGTATGGGACGTCCATCCACATGTTTAGTGACATGGGACAAACTGCCGATTCGAATAAACAACGGGATTAAGCTTTCTTGCTGCGCGGCGCAAGGTGCGGCTCTGCCCGGAGTCAAGCAGCGGGCCTCGGACCGAGCACAATGCCAGAGTGACGCGAGGTGGCAGGGCCTGAGACATATTGTGATGGATGGGCTTGTCCAGGCGCGCTGGCTGTAGATCTGGAGTACCTGCCAAGTAATGTATCACGGTATTGCATTCGCACCGCCCTAAGAGCCGGCCGGGTGATAGCACAGCATGAGAGAAGGGTTGACGTAAGAAAAAGCCTTCAGAGCTTATTGTCACTCGGGCAATAGGTTGAGTAATGGACATCGAGGGAGATGTCCGGAGTCGGCAGACAAAATAAGTGCCGGAGGCCGGAGGTGCACGTGATTTTGATCTATCAGATCCTCGGGGTTTCGGAGTCCGGGCACTACGTTAACTCCCGGTCGATCGGAGTTCATCACATCAGTAAACCATGATGTGTCTGGGGAGAAATGTGGTTGATGCATTTTCTCTCATGAATATTCTCATTTTTCTTTCCAATTCAATAATTGACATCTTGATCAAATGAAAGTGCGCAGCGATGGATGGTTATGCTGCAAGTCGGAGCGTGCCCCCGGATGGAGACGGCATCGGGGCTCCATCTCCAGACCAATCCGGCAGTCGGCCAGTGACATCGGAGACAGCAAAGACCCGGGCGTGTGCCACTTGTGCCCGGTTGAAGATGAAGTGTCGGTGGCCGGCATCCGGAACCAGTCTGACAGAGGAGTCGGCCTGTATTAGGTATGCGCTCTCGGCATGCAAAGCTTGTGCTGCCTTTTTGTGGACTAATACGATGCAAAAATGTGGTATAGATGCGCCCGTATGAAGCTCCCTTGCCATGTCCCGGCGCCTACACAGCGGAAGAAGAGAGGGAAATCAACGTACGTTGAACAGTCATCGCCTTTTAACATGCTTCTGCTGACGATGCGGTAGGCGCGTAGCTCAGCTGGAGAAAAAGATTGACAGTTTGGTATCCATGATTGCGTCCGGGCAACCGATTCCACCTTCAGGAACACCGCCTTTGACTCCGGAGAGTCATGAGACTGGTTTAGTAAACGACATACCCAGATTTAATGCACAGAAGCAGCCATTCGAAACAGCGTCAAGCACGCGTCCGACCAGAGACAGTCTCAAAGTGCCACTCATACCACTCTCTATTCCCACTCCATCAGCTACCACCTTTCAGCTGCTACCAGGCTTCAGCTTCAGCTTGGATGAAGTTGTCTCGTACTTTGACATATATCGTCGCGAATATATGCCCAACTTTCCGTTTGTCATTATACCGGAAGATCTCGACCCTCGCTCCTTGTATGAATCGTCGAGATGTCTCTTCTGGACCATCATGGCGGCCGTAGCGCCACAGACGGCGTCTACTCAGCAAGGAGTTGAGACTTGGTTCCGACACTATATCGCGGAGCGCATGGTGGTGAGGCAGGAAAAGAGTCTGGCTCTTCTGCAAGCCATTCTTGTTCAAATTGCTTGGTAAGGCCTCCAGACAAGTTAGTGAACCGTGATGCCATATGCTGACGGCGCATGCTTGCATTTGTCAGGGGCGATTACCACTTCTACATCAACACGGAGGCTACTAATTTCATTCATCTCGCCTCGGCCCTGGTGCTAGACCTCAAGCTGGACCGGTCTCCGGACGCTGCCAGATTCCTGCCCAAGTCTCTCCTTGCTGAAGCCTGGACAACACTGAACAAACACGTGTTCAAGCCTAGGGAGCATACGGCAGACGACAAACGAGCTGTCTTGGGAGTCTACCACATCACTTCGCTGTGAGGAGCTATTCCCCCTCAAGTCTCTTGTCGCTCTTCGCGACAATATTGTGCTAACTCAGATTTAGTATCTCGGCGTTATTTAAACGGGGTATTCCGTTTCCATGGAAAGATTATCTTGACCAGTGCTGCGAGTCACTATCCGAGTCATCCTTGGATTCAGATAGGTTCCTAGTTGCACTGGTCAAGATGCAACGCGCCGCTGATCTTGGTTACTGCATGCTACCTGGGCTGGATGACATTGATCCCGCATCTAGTGCCGGTCTCGCACCCATGAATATGATCATCGACAGTGTTCGCCGGGAGCTGCAAGAGTTAACAAATCGTCAACCCGAATGTGTAAAGCAGAAACGTGAGTTTCCTTGGCTCTTTCTATATCATGATCCTCAGGCTAACTCCTCCAAGGCATATTCTGGGCATACTACCACGTCCTCCTCATGCGTCTCGCAGAACCCGCCATCTCAATCCAGTCTTGCGCCTCCTCCGAAGCAAGTAGATCGCCCTCCGAGGCATTGCAGCACATTGACACAATCTGGAAATGCCTCCTCGCTGCCGTAGACTTCTTCGAAGCCATGCTGTCCATCCCGCCAAACGAGCTGCCCACTCTCCCCGTCTCGGTGACGGGGCTGTTGGCATTCTCCATCGTCACTACTTCGCGCCTCCTTTTAGACCCGTCTGCGGATTGGCAGCCCGCGCTGGCCCGCGGGAAGCTCGACTTTGCAGACATCCTGAAGCGTCTCAGCGACCGGTTCGACAACGCTGATGTTTGGGCCAAGGAAGCGGGCCGCAAACGACGGCTTTTGGAGAGTGGTGGCACCTTTTTCTGCAGGTTCAGTTTCAAGATACGATGGATCCGACAGTGGTATTTATCGCGGATATCTCAGGAACTACCAACACTTGCCGAAACGCAACCCCCTGGGGAGCCGCTTCAAGATTCTGATGTATTCTGGCAGGAGTATAATTTTGACGATAACTTTTGGCCGGACTTTATGTCCATCTAGACTATTAATCTGATACTCACATTGGCGGCTAAGATATTTATTAATAAGAGCCGCCGTTCTATAAGCGTTGATATACCATGATGTATGCATACAGTTGCAAGAAATACGGATAGCTTAATTATAATTCAGATGGAATATTTATTACTTTCAATAGAAAGACTAATTGACAGTGCTAAATGGAGATTCGACACCAGACTTAAATCTCTAAAGATAGCATTTCTCATATCCATGCAGTATACCTCGTTTATCAAGCTGTTAAATTAATTGGCAAAGCCGTCAAATTACAGATCCTTTCATCAAGGCAGATGCTCCGCATAACTGGAATGGAGATACGAAAAGCTCGCGATACTAACTACCAACTTGAACACCAGTTATGATGAACTCAAATACGTTTGATGGAAACGGGCATGAAATGAAGGGTGTTATTTGTACTTCAAATAACTTGACATTCCCCCTTCAGTCTCCTTCTATGATCACAAGTCCTGCGCTACTATCGGGAGCTCATTCTTCACCCAGTGTCTTTGCAAATCGCCTCCTATTGCCTTATTGAAGTGTTATTAGTCTGACCGCTGTATAAACCGCCTACCTCTTTTGCGCCCAAAGTGCATCATCGCCTAGCCGACAAAGGCAATGACGTGGCCAGGTTCACATCGTGTTTGAACTGAATATACATAGAGCTGCTCCCTAAATCCCCATCACAGCGACTATATCAAAGTTGTAGGTGAATGGCGAATACTAGCTTCGATATAATAAGCCAAATGTAGGACATCTACAAGGCGTTTCATCATACCAATATCTTACAAAGTAAATTGAAGGTTTGATAGCACGCATTTTATACTCATCATTAATCATGCGAATTCAAGAGACCGCCCATAGCCCAGTAATGTAAGTATCCCACAAGACATCAAGAGGATCATATAATCCTCAAAGTTACCAACTCCATTCAATCCTTTCAAGATAACAATATAGCCAATGTAAAACTTCACAATTAGGGAGCTCACAGTAAAAGAGCATCAAATTGAGACACAACAACGTTCTTGTGTATCAAAGAAAAAAAAAACCATCCCTACTCCATATACCCATCCTATAGTCACATAGTAATTTTCGCCTTGAAAGAATAAGATATATATATATGGTCTCAGAATGAAGATTGACGTGATTGTTGCTACTCAACAGTTGCCACCGGCCTCGCTGCTAGAGTCAAAAGATCGCCTCTCTTTGATGAATTTAGGCCACGTGTTTGTTAGAACGAGGTATTTGATGCTCATTTCTGCATCATCAAACACAGCTGCATTGAACTCTTCCGGAATGTCGCCCCAGTAGCGGACGACATTGAGGGTGCTTTCAGAGTCGACCCGGTAAGGCATGTCAAAGGGTGTGGCGGGATCGGGGCTGGTACGCTCATTTCCGCAGATGATGCGCGCCGCGTTCTCAAAAACTGCCTGAAGGTTCTTGAAATCTGTGGAGGATAGATTGATCTGGAACTCAGCCTGAGTAGCGCTGATAAACTCCACATAGATCTTGAGGGCGCTCTCGAAGCACTCGCGAGGTAGTTCTTTCACGAGGCCATCATTCTTTTCTGATTCCTTAGTAGCGGGAAAGTAGGTCGTCTTCCATTCTCGGACACTCGTGAGAAAGGCAATGTTTTCTCCAGAGAAGTCGCGCAGCGCCGAAAAGAGCTGTAGAGGTTCAGGATTTTTGGCTAGGGTGTGTTCAAGAGCCTCCATGGTCAGGATGCTTCCGCCGGAGCTGTCGGTGAGAATGGAGGATGCTCTTCCCTTTCGTCCCATCCATGACGAGGTAGCTGATCCAGAGATGGTAGACTTATCACCATCGCCGGCAACTTTCTTCCGGGTCTCCCAGCGAGCAATTGAATCCAGAGTTTCCTGAGTCAGGGCTTGATGCTTGCAGACTTCAATGATGGGCACAAAGACGGTGAAAATCTCAAGCAACATGATGGAGACGGCGATCCTGTGGCACGAATATTAGACGGATGCTCAAATTTGCGTTTGCTAGTCTAGACTCACCACTGAGGAGGAATAAAGTAATTGTTGACTGGCTCCATTCCAGGAACGTACAGAGCAATCAGCCACATGGGAGCGGCATGAAGGCTTTTGAAGATGTTAATAAAGAGGGTTAAAGAAGCAAAGACCAAAGGAAGACATACTTGGAAAGACAGCAAGCAATGGTCTGGAATCGCCACCCTTGAGTATCCCGAAGGTTGCGCGCACGGAAGAGGATGTAAGGCGCAAAGATCCACGCCCAGAACATTTGCCAAAAGATCGAAGGCCACCTAAAACTGTTAGTCCTTCAAACTGTTTGTTAGATGACTTCAAGGAGAGAAACATACCACTCCCACCCATGGCCCTGAGCAGCCTTCTGGGCCATGTAATTGCCATGGACTTCGGTGCCAGGGATACCAAAAGAGCTATGGAATTTGCGAGAGATGAAGAACATAAAGGTGGTCAAAAATAGCTGGTAATAACATCAATCAACTACTGTGCCCATGCGTAAGTATGTTGTTAGAAGATACTAGGTACTTACTTGAAACCCCATGCCGATGGATACTAAGATGATAGTTCGATTATTATAATCCAGCTGGCGCCATCGGCCCAGTAAGCTGCCGCGAGCCGCCGGCTGAATGGGAGCGTCAGACTTCTTGATGAATTTCCTCTGAGCGTCGGCGACATAAAGAAACCGGCTATTGGCGGCGTGGAAGAGGGCGATGCCAAATGGGAACCAAATGCCCATGATCCAGTACTCGGCAACCTCGGGCATCAAGGCTCCATACCAATACCCAAGCTGTACGGCCAGCCAGTAGAGGTGCATTAGGGTAATTGCTCCGAAAGACAATGGCAAGCCTCTGATCCTCAAGATGGGCATCTCACGTCGAACCCAAAGGAATCCCATCCCACCAATAAGAATGGCCGTCCAGAGGGCGGCAAACGTGATCCAAAAGATGCCCACCGCCCCGAGCCGAAGCTCGGGTTTGGTGTCCGGCGTAATACCAAACTCTGAGCCCATTGCTACACAGGCACTAATGAAATGATCTGAGAAAGGCAATATCAGGAGTGAAAGTAGAACGAAAATGAGGAGGTTTGAGAAGCGCGTTTGCGAGATAATAGATACTAATAAGAAAGGAGCGAACGGCTGGCCAACACCACCGGGCGTGCCACAAGGTAGCCAACAGAAACTGTTGCTTATGAAGGGCTACCGATCAAAAGGATAGCAGCAACATGAGAACCTCTCGGGAGACGGAAGAGGCCATAAATAAGACATGACCTGTCGGCTGTACTACTAGGATCTTGTCTCTCTAGGTACTAGTAGAGCCTCCCGACACGTGTGGGAATAAGACCTCCCCCGGGATCATCACGACCCAACGCGGATCGTTTACACGTTTTCTGTCGATCATGATTGGAACTAGGTATAGCGTACAAAAGGGAATCAGAAAAGGAGTGCAGTTCATTAATGACGAACCTCCAGAGTATATCTCCCCATGGATGAAAAAGGAAAACGACGGGGGTGGGAAAGCCTAGAGGTAAATCTGGGAAGACCAAAAGCCGGATTGTTAACGCACATTTGCTTCCCCATGTCTTTTGCCGGGCCTCCATTCGAGCAAGGGTCGAGTATAACAGCCAACGCCAATGCACTCTTAGTAACTTTCGGAGCGAGACGCAATGCACGGCCTCGGATTTGCTTTTTTGCACTTTGCTGTTTTCTTGCTAACCTCCTACGCCACCATGTAAGTCTATGTGAGGATGATGCTGTCAGTGTCAGTGCTTATTGGCGATGCTTTCTTTTTTTTCTTTTTATTCCTAAGCCGAAACCAACACATACGGCCTCGCATACGGCCTTGTGTTGACTCAGACGGGAGGTGGTAGACGCGCTTGACTCATACGTTCGAAGCCCGTAAGCCAGAGAGTATGCGTCCAAGATACCGATCAGCCACCGCCGGTGGAAACTTTTCACGGCACAACAAGGATGTAGACGTGACCGACTTGCCATTTTCCTCCTGATGCCCTCGTCACGTTACCATTTTGCAGTGCATCCGTCCAGGGATATCAGATGCTAGGTCAGGCACCTGTTCAGGTTCGTGGATAACTATGGAGTCCCTACCTTGTATCGTGCATCGCCCGATTTCCGGTAGAACATGGTGTGCTGCTCCGCATGGGTGCAATCTTACTGTCCAATCGCCTAGAGCGCTTTGGATGAGCCCTGCGAGTAAACGGAGCGGCCCAGCGAAGGTTATACACAAGGAGCCAGCTTGTCCCCCAGCAGTTTGAGGGTTGATGAACGATTCGAAGCACGTATTTGGCTAAACGGCAATATGCTGTCCCTCATCTCAATTTCAATCTTCTTTGGCCCCAAAAAACCCTGTTGGCCAAGAATCCAGCAGCGGCCAGCTAAGCTGAAGCCCTCCCTGCTACCTGCTCCCAAGCAAAGCTAGGATCATCTTAGCGCAGGTGTAGGGAGGAGCCCGAGCCCGCTTGAGCGACTAAAGGGGCCATGACGGCGACTACAAGCCGGGGCATGACATGACGGGCCGCTGTTGTCCTTCCAACCCTTGCAGTCCAGCTGAGGTCGAGCCGCTGGACTAGGCCACAAGTGTCGTAGTGACGGTGACCCCCCGGCACGGCAAAGCCTGAGGGTGATAAGGTTGATCGAAGGAAACTGATCAGGACGCGGTGATGATAAATGACAGCGATCGGTTCCCTGGCAGAAAGGGATCCGACAGGGAGTCCTTCAGCCTCGCTCGTATACTAACATGTACGGAATGCACTGCGAGCATTGAGCTTAGTGTTGCTCGACTTGCTCTCTCCGGCATGGCATTGCAGCCCACAAGAATGTGATATTCTCCTCACTTCTCTTATCTCCAGTGCAGCTGAAAATGGTCAAGGGGCGACTGAATATGTGAAGATGAGAGATATTTATGGCATCTCGTCCCGATCCGGCTCTCTTGCAGCGATGATGTACCAGTATGGACGGGCCACTCCCGATCTCTTGCTATGTCCTCAAATTTTGTCGTCTGCCAATCCCCTCAATACGACGCTGCAACAAAAAAGATGCAGCTCCTGGTGATGTGCAGGTCCGAACGCCGCGCCCTGATGCGGGCCAATCGCCGCCCCTCCGCTCCAGTCCCTTGCGATGGGCCAGCAGGGCCAGAGATTGTTACATTGCTTTTTCTTACTAGCCACACTATGCTCTCTTTCTTTGCCGTCATATGAACGACCTTAAAAAGTCGAACTAAAAAATCTCCGCACTGATGGGTGTTTTGTGGCTTTGACATGAATGCGGCCGATGCGCCGAATGACCGACCCAAGTGCCCGAGCTACCATAGGGTGGATACTCGCTGTGGACATTCATCTCATTCAAGCTCCTCTGGCTCCAATTTCACACAGTCATGATCCCTGCTCTCCGGAAGACCAGACTTCCGTGTGAATCCCTGTGAAGCGCGGCTGCTCTGAGATGCTGCGGGTGCCCACCATTATTGAAGCTTGCATTAGTGGGTATGTTCCCTTGGGTGATGATTTCCATACCATGGAGTTTACAGCCAGGACGAGGGCTCCAGGGACTCTTGCATACTCCGAAAAGTATCAGAACACGACGTGATCCATACTATAGCTCTTCACCGTTGGTAGAGAATCTTCTTGATGGCGAGAAACGACTTCGGTGTCCTGGGTCATATTGAGCTGTAATCACGGGCTTCCAATAGAGGCACATATGCCATTGGCATTGTGTCCCCCTCTGATGTGCCTGAATGACGGCAGGGCAAAGCGGCTTTCGTAACGCCGTCCAGTACTTCCTGTTACTCGCCCGGAAGGTACCTAGCTCCTAAGATTGACAATTGGCCTATCAAAGAAAGTCTACGACGCCATATCATGATGATCACATCGCTTCCGTTACTCGTTTTGCGAGGCCGAAACTGGACGCCAACAGACGGGAACAAAGTTGAAATGTGATAGATTGTGTGAGAATAGACCTCTTTCAGTTAGTCATTTCAACCAATCATAATAACTTCCAGTCATGTCGCAGTACCAGCGGCATATGTGGTGACAGCCGGAATTATTTTTGACAGGTTGCGTTGGCGGCAGAGGGCTGTGTCGACAGGAGTATGCGCTTTCAAGTCCTATTGTATCTGTTAGTAATTAATAGCAATTTGTCGCCAACTCGATGCGCAGATGTCCAATCAAATAGCCGGTGCACTCCAACCTTGAGGAGACTAATCTCAGAAGCAAGGGAACGAGGGGCAGGTTCGACATAGCCGTATGCGGCCGAGAAACATCAAGGGGTGATATGAGATTCATGCTTTACTATCACAGCTTCCAGCCTCCTGCATAGCTTGGAGATAGCAAGGCCCTCAAGCTGGGCTACATATCGTACTTCGCTCACTGGACATTGCCACTCCTGAACGCTGTGATACTCAAGTAAGGGAGGTTAGCCGCTTTATGACCTGTGTGACGGGGCAAATGCAGGGTGCGAAGTTAGCGCGAAGCCTCACCGAAATTCATTCAAGGTGTCATTTTTCGTTTCCTTGATGTGATATCCTTGATATCTGATCAGGCAAGGGATGTGTTTCAGTATAATACTTACCTTGAAGAACTTTAGAGGCGCTTTTTCGTTCCAGTGCCGTGAGAGGTAGCTTAATGTCCACCGCGAGAGATGGTACTCACCACTGACGAGTTCGCATTACATATTCTCGTTGATAAGAACGATATGAGACTGTGATCGCTTCTGACTGGTCGCTCCCTATCTCATTACTCACTACCGTGCCTAAGCAGCGGGCGCATATACACTCTGGAGAAATTTGGCTAATGGTCCCGATCACTGGTTGGAAATCTTCTCATAAGTGTATAAAGACCTCACTCGCCACCGATAATCATGGTGAAGTGTCGCTCGTCAGTGCAAGACGTTAGGGCTATGATACACGCAACGGACATAAGTCGTTATATGTGAACCCAACTAGAAGAGATTGAGATATCCCAACAACACTGTGGGCTTCTAACCCACGGTCGGGGCGCGCAACTCAGGGGGGCGATGGAATGGCAACAGTAACAGGCCCTATTGCATATCATTAAGGCGTCTAATGCCGAAATTCAGAGTGGAGTAGAGCCAAGATTCCATATAAGCCCTAAAGTATCCAAGCTTCGGTCGTGGGAAAGTTTAGAATGCGGGAGGTTCATCGCAGGCCATATCCGACATTCAGGAGAATTCCTTGGCCCAACACTGTCAATCTTCACGGTCCACGAGCTGGCCATGTGGCGGGCCAGAATCAAGTCTATTTGTACAGCCCGACCAACGAGAATTGGACTTGTCAAATGTGATCCTGCAGTAGAATAGATGTACGAGAAGTTACTTGCATCTCCGTCCGAAGACTTCGCTAAAATAGCCAAGCTATTGCTGTACACATAGCCAAATTCCGTAAGAGAGTGAAGACTGTAACGTAGAGACGGCTACGGAGACTGTAATGTGTCCGTCGAGTCCAAATTTGAAAAAGAATTGTTGTTATGGGCAAAAATAGAGGGACATGGCTCCCCCAACGACAATAATCCTTCTTTTAATATTTATGATTTATCGTATCACTCAACATCAAGATTCATACCTTGTTGGTCCTACGATAGGAGTCGTTCCTCATACGCCACCAGACATAGTTTGGTAAAGCGATCCGTACTGCTCATACCACTTATCCACAATCTCTTGGCTCTTTCCTGGCGCTATCATCTCGTCTCCACGCTCCAAACTGGCAGTGAAGGATTCCATAAATTCTTCTACAGTCAGCACGTCGGGATTTTTGTACTTCTTGTTATCGTCCGGATCTTCCCGTTCCCGGTGTAAATCAGTAGCGACGGAGGGGGGCGCGATCTCAATGACTTTGATCTTCTCGAACCCTCCTCGAGAAAGCTGTGAGCGGAGGGACATGGACCAGAAATGAAGCCACGCCTTTGTGCCGTTATACACTGGGTTGATGACAGAGTATGGGAGGAAACCTAGAATGGAAGAGACATTCATAATGGTAGCTCCCTCGGGTTTGTTTTTGAAATGGTCCAGCAGCCCGAGCACAAGATGCATAGGACCGCGGATGTTGATGTCAATCTCTTCGTCGGCTTTGCGGAGGAAATCAGCTGGGGGATCTTTAAGCACATGCAGAGGACGCTGGACTCCAGCATTGTTGATTAAGCAGTCAATTTCAGGATATTTTGCTGTCAGTGTTGCGATGAAAGCCGGAATCTGGTCGATTTTGCCAGTGTCGAGGACGAAGTAGTCTGTAGCCCCGATAGCCTCAGCTGCCTCGCGCAACTTGCTTTCCGTGCGGCCTGCGATGATGACTTTCTTGCCTTTTTGCAAGAGATAAGCAGCAATTGCCCTTCCGATTCCTCCTCCACCGCCGGTCACGAGTGCACAAGAGAAATTCAGATTAGCCATTGTGGCGGATGATTGAAGAGTTTCGTATGCGAAGACAGGCAAGATAGATGATGTGATTGAAGGTATATCATTAAAGGGTAGCAGCAAGATTCTGGTAAGTATGACGGTCAATTGCGATACTGTCCAATTCGAGAGCTAACACTGACCTACTCTATCGCAAGCGCTTCTGGAGGATTTGAATATTGCCTTGAAGTCTTGATTCCTCGACATTTAACCACTCCAAAATGCAGTTCATGCCGATGACGAAACGCTGTTTAATAAAGTGCTGTGATACCCCCAAGTTTGGTTACCATAATAGCATTTCTAAAAGCGGGCCATACTTCGTAATGTCAGCATCATTAGCTCAATTAACCCCGAAAAAGGGCCTTATGTCCTAAGTCGAATCCCCGACGTATCTGTTTTCAGAGTAAAGTTAGGGTATTCGCATTATTAATGCGAGCGTTGTTTTACAAGCAATGCCGCATTTTGTGATGTAGCTTCACTCCTGCGGTCGAGATCCAAGCTCATGTGGGTGCTCGAAGTGGTAGATATCACAAACCTGTCAATTCCACTAGTCAGTCGGACATTGAGGGCCAAAGATGAGCATACTTCTTGCCTGTGGAAGATGCCGGGCCTGCAGTCCAATCGGACAACTTTTTGGGGCTCGAAAAGCTCCATGGGTGGCAATGAGGAACACTTTGGTTGGTTATCCTGATGAGTCGATTTGCGAAGCTGCGGTTGGAGCTTAGGAGGATACGATCAATGTATAAGCCGTTGTAAAACTCAACACGAGCCCCAAGATTGCCTATAAGACAGCTCCTGATTAGCATAGAAAACTTATGGACCCCGTCTCCTGCTTGAGAATGGTAGCTATATGTATACCCGCTAGTATGAACGGACAATCTCAAATATTAATTAATTATAAAGGAGAAGCAGCAATTGTAAAGTTTGTGGGCATTTTTGCAAAGGATGAAGTGTCAACCATGACAGGCGTCAGCACGGTTGGAGCTTTATGTTACAGTAGATGGGGTTGCTCCTTAGCGTTGATTGGCATCAAGCTCTGTTATGGCGATTTGAGCCCTCATTATCTTTCAGAGTATATGAAGTTTGACCGCCGCGGGAGAACTACAAGTGTTTTCTGAGCCCTGTCGAGTCGTTGCAATATAACATCCTTTCGCAACCAGAGGTCGTCATTCTACGATCGTGATAAGAGTCAAGTCAGTATTTGATGGCCGGAGCCTGGCACACGATAATTAGCCCGGATCGTTCGAGTCGGAGGCTGGCTTGGCGGCGTCAAACCTGGTGCATCATGGACTTATGGTTATTTTCTGTAGCCGAAGGCTCGCGTATCTTATTTTTAGTCGAGCCTGTTTTTGACAACGTGCATGGCTATGTAGAAAAGTCATATGTGAACGTAATTTACCAGCCGGGCTGGCGTTCGTTTTCGCTCTCTTGAATCACTATTTCTCCGCCAATCATGGTTGTCGGGTGGGCAGTGTACGCCTCTCGCGAACTCGTTGCTAATTGCAGCGTCCCTCCTTCAAACACTCCGGCTACATGTATACTACCTGCTTGGAGGGTGTCAGTGACGGCTCAGTGTTCTTCTTATGGTAGATTCGAAGTAGTTTACCAATAAATCAACATCAATCTTCTGATCCATCACCAGGCGGCTCCAAAGCCCTAAGCTCCACCCATCGTAGGTGACCTTGGTTCATCATAGTTCATACACTGATAAGACAAGGGTACGAGAGGCATGATGAGGCGGGTATATGCACTTGCCGAAGTCGTCGCAGTGATTATCAGAACAAATCACGAAATATAATGGTTGGACAAGACTATGAAGTACCTTAGAGTTAGAAACACTCGCTAGGGTGCCACGTATTACAGAACGATGTAGCAAGCACCTGGACACGTATGCGTGAAGTCGATCAAGGTACAGATAACACGTGAATGGTGGCCAACAATCGACGATCGTGACTGCCTTGGCAAAATCCGGGGATTTCTTTTTGTTCGGACAGGAATCGGGAAGTGGCTTCTCCTCCTCCTTCCCACTTAGACAATTAGTCATCGGTCTACTCTCGATGAACCATCCACATACCAAACAGGTATAATTTCTGGCTCCTCCTGAAAAATTGTTGAGCAGTCAATAACTTTTGTCGGCAGGCAAATCCCATTTAGCAACCGTCAGCTGTGAATACCCCGATGATTCCCGTCCATTTAGCCGAGACTGCGCAGGTACCCAGGGTCGTCAACGGCTACGATCGAGATCCAAGCTAATGCGGAGCCAGCTTACCAGAGACAACAGTAATGCCATCGAATGAAAGCAGATCATCTACTCCACACAAGAAAATCCCAAGTCTTTGCTCGATAGAGTATCTAGCAACATGCAAATATTTATACCCTTTCTGAGCCATGTTTGAGAAGCCGTCGCAATGCACCACTCATCACCCCCATGGCAGACTGGAAGTGTCCTGGAATATCTAAACACACTGGTCAAAAGATCTAGGTTGAGCATCGCTGTCTCATATGTTGTTCTTATCAGGATCTCATAGCAACACACGACGCCATCTCGGGATTTCTACCATCATCCATCGAGTACATGTGATGCCGACGATGCTGCTTGCTATCTCATGCCACGCTCACTACATCTAGCGCACGCGCCACGTGGGAAGCCGGTAGTATATTCATGCAAGATTAACTTCTGACTATTCTCCACCTAGTTAGGTGGGTAATTCGAGACGACTTATAAGAAGGAATGCGAAAAAAGGGTAGAGTTCTCTAGGGCCTTGCCGTTCCGCTCTTGATTTCTTTTACCGAAACGCGTAGTGCTCTGCGTAAGCGGTATGCGGTCGAGTCGAGTGGGCTGCAATAAGGGTCGTGTTTCATTGCATGTCCCTTGTAACCCTGCCTCGTGGTCCTCACACGGACTGGCCCGCATAGAGAGAATATGCCGCCTTATTCCTATTATCCAAAAGTAGCATGCACCTCCGATCTAGATTAACGCAAAAGCATAGCGTATAGGGCAGTTCGGAATATTCTGGACCGATGTCTCTGGCCATTAACCTTGGCATGTCCCTATCTCAGCGCTACAAAGCCATGTCCAAAGGGCCGCGCGCGCCCGCTGTGCCTCGTTATGCATGTGGGATGCGGGATAGATGCAGGGCTGACCAACCCAGGCCCAGTAATCATACCCAGAGCTCAGCGACTCCTCCAGCCCTGGTCTCAGCTCTCTGCAGATAAAGTCAGCTTCGTTCTGTCTGTACGCGGCCCGCACTTTCTTCCGTCATCCACTTGCTCGATAAACGGGCTGGCTTTGCTAAGGCCTGTGCTCAGATCGGTGGCGTTTTGGCATCGTTGGCACAGCATCCTCTTCCGTATCAATACCGAAGCTTGTACGCTCATCAAATAGCAAAGGGTTCTTAGCGGCTGCCCCATCTGACGATCATCCCCGCTACCCGTCCCTTCGCGGATCGCGTGAGCCCCATCGAACCATAGACCCTTCTCAGAGCCGAGCCCGAATAGTCCTGGCGGACATAGAATTAATGCGCCAGTGTGAAAGCCATGGGGAGTCCTACAGGGAGCAAAAGGTCCAGCCGAAGTGACTCCGTCGCTGGACTTGCTTCTAAATCAAGCCCTCTCACCAAATCGAGTCCGAGGGAGGATGTAGGTAAGCGCTTTCATACCTTCTCTTTCATTTTGCCTATTAGAAGATTGAGCAAGCCCCTGGGCGCTACATAGCTCTTCTTTGGATTCTGGGAAGCCGAGCCGTTTTCAATGAAGTTCCAAGCTAGTTGTGTCTCGTCAGAGTCTAGAATCCGGCGAATTTGTAATTGACGAGTTTGTTAGATGACCAGAGTCACCCCATAGAGGAGACGGTAGAAGAAGCCCAAGGCCTGTTGCATGGTGATGCTCTTATCGAGCCCGGTGGAAGTGACGAAGATGGCGAGTTCTCACCAAGTGAATTTGATGCCGAGTCCGTCAGCGACCGTTCTGAATCCACATCCCTACGCTCTAGCATCCTGGAACACAACTACGTCAATGGCCGACGATATCACCGCTATCGGCATGGCAGATATCCGATCCCAAATGACGAGGCTGAACAAAATCGTGAAGACATGCTGCACACTATGATGCTAGAGGCGACTGATGGCAGGCTATTTTACGCTCCGATTGGTGATAATCCGCAGAAGATTATTGATCTAGGGACTGGAACCGGCACATGGGCCATCGAAAGTAAGTCTTGGAATGCATGCTTCTTTCCCCCTTCTTTTCTTTCTTAGCGCTTCGTCAGACACCTTGCGAATATAGAGTTCTTTACCAGGGATATATCGAGAACATGTAGTGACAGGAGATTATAGTGGGCGATAAATATCCGAGCGCTGAGGTTCTTGGATTGGATCTTAGTCCCATCCAACCATACTGGGTTCCTCCCAATGTCAAATTTCTCATCGACGATGTGGAAGCTGAGTGGCTCAACGGCGACGGCTGGGATTTTGTCCACTTGCGGAATATGATTCCTATTTTAAAATCACCAGTCGCCTTACTCAAGCAAGCATATGAGTAAGTGTTTGACTATCTACAGCTTTGCTCAAGATATCTCTAGCTAGCTCTGACTTTGTTAATGCTGACTCCTCTATCTCTAGCAATATGAAGCCGGGTGCTTGGGTCGAGCTGCAAGACGTGGACGGCGATGTTCACTCCGATGACGATACCGTTCCCAAAGATTGGCCTCTAAAGCGCTTCACTGAGCTTCTTATTGAGGCGTTTGCCAAGTTTGGCACAAACGCCCATGCCGCTGCTTTTGGGGGACAATATTTAGCAGAGGCAGGCTTCGTCAATATTCAACACAACTATCTCAAGCTACCGTACGGCACGTGGCCCAAAGACAAGTGAGTCTCTTCTCGTTGTTCCCATCCTTTGTTGCCTCAGAATACCGTATTCAACTCGGCTCTCTTAGAGTAATGCGGCTGGTCGGCATGTATTATCGCACCGCTTGCGAAGACTTCTTCCCCGCCGTCGGCGCTATCCACTTCCCTCTGCTAGGGTGGGATAAAACAGAAATGGAAGTCTTCTTCATGCAGTGCCGGCAGGCCATGAGAGATCCCAAAGTACACGCATATGGTAAAATGCATTTTTGGAGTGGACAGAAGCCTCCGGACTCAAGCTGAAACTAAATACGAAGCTTTTATGCTGACGAAACTCCTATGATGCGGTCGCCTCGTTGCGTATGCACATATATATATCATCATCATCGTGGAAGCTCTAGACAAATGTCCTTGTAAGAGCGTACATGCAAAGTTATTTTCTGCCCTTTCAATTAGCAGTGGGCTGTGGAAGGAGAACAAAGGTTAATGCAGGGATCCGAAGTTGCTTCAGAGCAGCTATGGATTTTATTTTCCGGAACATGTTAGTTGAAAATTCTACCATCAACTATCCGTATTACATACATGTCCTGTTCATGAATGTCCTAATGTAGATACAGAACGCCACATAATCCTCAAGCTATTTACTTTTGCGATTGCCCCTTTTCGTTCTCATCGCCGCCCCTTCTTGCTCTTGTTGCCACTCGTCCTGTCCTCCTCGTCGTCTCCCACCGTCGCCATCTTCCTCTTCTTCCTTCCCTCCTCCAACAGCTTCTTCATTCCCTCTGTAGCCTTGAACTTGGGATTCGAAGGATCAATGGCAAATTCGTGGCTGTCAAAGACGGCCTTGAAACGCTCATCCTTGACATCCATCTGGAACTCCTCCTGCAGGCCCACGCCCTTGGTCTTCTTCTGGTGCTTCTTCTTCTTGCCCTTTTGCTTCTCGGCCCGCATGATCTCGTTCATGTCGAAGTGATCCAGGTGGTCCACCTGGTTGTCGTTGGCGTCCTCGGCCATGACCTTGGAGAGGTGGGCTTTCTCTTCGGCGTCGCGCGCTTCGGCGGCTTCGCGGGCCTCGCGCTTCTTGCGGCGGTCCTCCTTGCGGATACTAGTCTTGGATGGAGGAGCAGGGTCGTCAATGGTGAAGAAGGGGTCGTCGAAGCCGAGATCTTCGGCGTCGTTGTCTCCGCCGCCCGCACCATGAACGATGTGGGTGCCGTCGTCGTCGTCGTCCTCGTTATTCTCTCCGTTGAGAGCTTCGCGCCTAGCCTTGGCGGCTTGTCGCTTCTTTTCTTTCCTCTCGCGCTCCTTGCGAGCGTACTTCTCAATGGTTGTCTCTTCTCGGTCTTCCTTCTTGGACTTGTCGCCCGACAGGGCGGGCGTGAAAGTAACCTCCATTTCGCCAACGGGCACGTCTTTCGACTTCTTTGATTCCGGCTCGGCGGCCAATCCCAGAGCCTCGCGCATCTTTCGTCGAGCCAGTTCCTTCTTCGACAGTTTGGGCTCTCCGTCAGCGGCCCCGGCATCGCCATCTGCGGCGTCGCCTTCCTCTTCATCACTGTCGCTGTCACCAGCAAGGTACGCTTTCAAGTCCTGCTCGTCAATCTCTGCGCGGCTTCCCTTGAATGCGCGCTTGATGGACTCCTTTCGGTTCATCTCCTCGGGATGCATGTCCCATGTAAGCTTCACCTTTGAACTCTGCAGCGCATTGGTGACAAACTCAACGGGCTTGTATGACTCGGGCACCTTGTCGCACTGATCTCTGGGCTCGTCATCAAACGTCACGTCATCCGGGACGAACCGCAGATCGATGAAGTTTGATGAGGCTTGGTACTCTGTTCCGTCCGTTGCCTCGTAGATGGCCTGCGCCGTGCTCTTGCTCGAGCAGGTCATCACAGCATAGTAATACCGTAACCGGTCGAGTTGATACGCTCGCAGAGCGTCGCTATCGAAATCTTGATCGTCGCCCTCCTGAATCAGCTTCTTTTTGATCGCAGCCTCCTCGGCGTCGCTGTCGGATGCACTTTCGTCGTCAGACTCCTCGTCTTTCTTTGACTTCTTGAAGAGCTCCTTGGGCGGTCCCTCCAGCTCTTCTTGCTGCATGCGCTCTTTTCCAAACTCGCTTGGATATATAGCGATGTTAAGAACCTTGCCACCGTCGTTGGCAGGAATAAAGCTCGAGAAGAGAGCCATCAAGTCTGTGGATTTGACGTGGTCCCAGTCTAGGTTGACAATTGCTATCCGATTTGTGACTTCGCCAGTGGGGATTTCTTCGCGCTCTAGTCTCTGCATATCTCCACCGGTAGCAAGATCTAAGACTTCCTCGTCAGAATCTTCGTCGGAATCTGACTCGTCAGAGGATGAGAAGCCGCCTTCTCGAGCTGGGTCATATCTCCGAGACTTTTCTTGCGCAGCTTTCAGCTCCCTTAAGACGGCTTCATCGTCATCGACCTCATCATTATCATCCTCTTCTTCTTCATCATCCTCTTCCTCGTCCTTGTCTTTGCGAGTGTCATCTTTCTTCGGCTTGTTGGTCTTCTCGTCTTTGTCAGAGTCGTCTTTGTCAGAGTCGTCTTCCTCCTCCTCCTCTTCGTCTTCCAGTTGATACAGCCTTTGCAAGGCCTTCTTTTTAGAGTCTGATTTGATCTTGCGCCCGTATTTGTCTACACGTGCCGTTGCTGTGAAGTCGTCATCCTTGAGCATGCCCGCGAATCGCTTGTCGACGGCCGTCTTCGTGTGTTTCCTGGACGGCAGTCGAAATCGAGGGTCGGTCTGGAAGCTGGCGAATCGCTCGTCGGCAATTCGCGCCGGAGGAGCAGCCCCTCCATTCTTCTTCTTTTCTTTTCGCTTGTCCATCTTGTCCTGTGTAGAGCGACCGTCACTGCTTTGAAGAGTCGGAAACTGTAGCCCTCGTGATGCTTGTCGCAGCTTTTTCTCTAGACTGAAACTTTTTGGCAGGGATCATGTTATCGGCTTGGCTTATCGCAGACCAATGAAATCGACAGCATGCAATTGACTCCGGCGGGAAATAGTGGGGCTGCACAACCCGCAGAGATTCGACACTCTAAGCCCGATTTGGCGTCCGTACAAACAAAGTACAGAAGTCGTTCATGTTCTCTTACATGTAATGCTCTCACGCTTCCATCACATTCAAGTGTCCAACAATAATTGCGATTGCAAGGGGTGCATCATGCTAAGTCATTTGCATATACTTCACAGCTATTTGAATTGACATGATACCGACTCAGCGTCTCAGCTTACCCTCTCAAGTGAGGCCTTGCGACATTCCTTGCCTAACCCGTGTAGCTTTTTGCACGCTTATCTAGAAGATGAATCTCGGACGTAAAAATTTTCCACCAGTGTAGAGTTGCAGTTGTTCATTTCGGCAGTAATGGTGATGGAGCTGCCGTCTAAATTTGACGTAGCGGGACGTAAGCGTAAAGAGGCTTAGTCCATGAAACCGATGTTGTGAATCGGTAGACTACAATCACCAAGAACCGTTCACGCATGTTCTACTTCGGCGATGAAGACGTCCTAAATCCGAATAGATAATCCTAGCCATGGCTGTCTTGGCAATACACCGAGTCGCAATTTGCCTGTTTTCTTTGGCTTTGTTATAAATCGGATGGAGGGTGCCATTCCTGCACCAGCTTCTACCTAAATTGTAAGCTTCTTTTTGACGGGCAGACAAGTGAAGTTATACCATGGACTCAACAAAGCAAGACATTGGATTCCAAAAGCTTCTGGTGAGAACTCATACACGTTTAGTTGAAGGCTTTCATATAACTGACATCCTACCCATCTCAAGCTGACTGGCGTCACGGGCTTCATTGGATTCAAAACCCTGCTTATAGCTCTCGAACGAGGATACGGCGTCCGTGCTGTTGTCCGACATGAGAAAGACATCTTCAACCTTACCAATAAAAGTCCACTGGCAGCCGATAACTATCAGCGGGCCACGTTGGAGTTTGTCGTTATCCCCGACTTTTTGAAAGAAAGTGACTGGCCTGCTGTGCTTGATGGCATCACGGGCATTATCCACATTGCGTCCCCATTGGCCCGCGAGGTATTGGCTCTCCTCTCTCCGCATGACATTTATCACACGTTAAACCTCAACGTGTTTGACTTAGAGCGATGATTATGAAAAGGGCATCATTGATCCTGCCATATCAATGGTGACCACAGTCCTGGAGGCAGCCACCAAAGTCCCTTCGGTTCGCAGAATTGTGATTACCTCTTCGTGTGAGTGTCCTAGATGCATTATGCGTGCCATAACTGATACTTTATAGGTGTCACGTTGATTCCATTCGAATGGAACCTGAACCCCGACAGTGAGAGACTTTATACAGGTTCGTGGCAGCTTCAGCCATACGTATGACTCCCGCCCTTGTCTAACGATGGTTACCTGCAGCATCCGATATAAATTCGGATCCCAAAAAGCCGTATGAAAGCGCCATGGAAGCGTACTGGGCTTCCAAAGCCTACTCTAGAATAGCAACGCGAGAATCTGTTCGGGAAAGGAAGCCGCACTTTGACTTTGTGAACCTTCTCCCCTCTGTGGTATTCGGTCCGGATGAGCGGATTCCTGCCAATGGCTCCGCGAATGATCTACTCGTGGATAGTCGAGGCGCAGTCATTGCTCCAGCCTTAGACGGCTCTACGAATTCGCCTTTTCCCTTTGTCGGCGTGCCCGTGCATGTTGCTGATGTGGCACGCGCCCATGTGGACGCCGTGGATGCTAATCGGATCCCAGGAAACTCGGAATACATCCTCAGTTCCGACACGCCTGAGGGCATTGTCTGGGATAGAGACATTGCGGCGACTGCGAAGAAGTACTTTCCGGAGGAGGTACGGAATGGAACGCTGCCTCTCAAAGGTACCCTACCTTGTATCAAGTTTCGGCTTGATGGGCAGAGCACTGAGAATGTGTTTGGATGGAGGTTTACTAGCTTTGAGGAGACCATGAGACAGCTGCTCGCACAGTATCTGAGCCTTAAGCAGAATTCGTTGATAGCACAAAATGATAAAGGGAACTAGCAGCTTAGACGTTGGAAAGGACCGGACATGGCTAAGACTCTCCGGTCTTTCAGTGGAACCACTCACCGTCCACATACCGATATCCAAAAGAAATTCATCTCATTTCATTTGTAATGTATTGATCTATCAACTCCCAATTTGCCCTCGTTAGGGTTTGAAGAGTATCCTAGTTGTGGCTTTACTTTCATCACCCGATACAGCGACGTTCTGTCTAGTTATTTGACCACTAGCTGACCTGCAACTGAAACGATATCCACTCATGATCACGGGCCTGTAAATAAAGATGACTCCGGACACGACGTCTTATTCGAGATACAAAACTTACATGTCCAGTTTTCTATCGAAAAGCAACAACGAGGATGCTGTCCACATACATCAACAACACAGCCTAAGCTTAGCATGCAGATCCCCTCGAATTGGTTGTGACCGCAACCAACTGTCCGCCAATGATGGTGGTTCCATCCTCCGGCGTCACCAAATCACCTGCGGTCACAACATACAGGACATTCTTGTCATTCGGGCCACGGCCAAACGCGCACGAGGTGGGCTCCGCAATTGCAGTCGAGTTGAGGTTGCCAGCAATAATCACTTGGCGCTCTCCATTAGCCGAGATCATCTCAATGCTGTTCCCACCGCCCGTCACCACGAAGGCGTTGCCGTCACAATCAAACGTAAAATCGTCGAATTCATCCAGTGGCCCCTGCGTGCGTGCGATCGTGGTGACGGGGCCAGCCGGCGTTCCATCCTCATGAATGGGTAACCTGTTGAAGGTGCCGTTTCCAAAGTTTGTAAAGTAAACTGAGCCATCACGGACGTGGACCCCATCGACTCCTGATTCACTAAACGGTCCAGCCGAGTAGAGCGCCGTATAAGTATTGTTAATCACAATCTCATAATTGCCCGTGTCAATGTCCACACGCCAGATATAGCCGCCATTGACGTCGCCGACAAGAAGCGTTTGCTCACTCTCGGACAGCAGAGACATTCCGTTGAGAAACTTAGCAGGCTTGACGTGTGCAATGTTCTTCACCACGGGCGGTTGAGATAGACCCAGCGCGCCTTTGTTCGAAGAAAGCTCCACGCCTCGCAAGTCGACACTCCAGACACCCCAAGTTCCTGCAACTTGGACGTCGGATGTAAACGAATAATTGCCTGCAATGACGGCAAACACATCTGGCTGGTATTCTGCAATGCCAGCTAGGCCAAGTGACTGTGTGAATTCATGGACGAGGATAGGCTCGCTTTGTTCAGGAGTCGAAGGATCAAAGAGGAAGAGCCGTGGTTTGCTCAGATCAGTCACCAGAATCTGACCATTGCTTCGGACAGCGAGATTCTCTATATATGAATCATTAGGAAACTCATAGATGGTCCGCACAGGATCAAGTGATGCTTGCGGCGGCGTTGCAGATGTAGGTGAAGCCAGAGAAGCACCGCAGAGAGCAAGTGAAAAGGCAGCAACTCGAAGAGCCATTCTGTCAACAAAATATATATGCAAATATAGAAAAGGAATAGGATACCACATTTCTTTCCTTCCATACCATCAAGGAAATGTATCAGCATTTTATGACTTCTCAGGGACTATACGGTCGGGGTAGATTGAATCTACCCCAAGCCTATGTACGGAGTTAATTTGGGGTCAAAATACCAGCAGAGATGACTGATGATATTATCACCGAAGGACAGGGGTGTAACGTAAGAGTATCACCGATATACAGGGGTGCTTGCTCCTTAGGTCCCATGGGGAATTGATGGAAGCAGCGGTATCCAATCGCGAATACCGTGAATAGCTGAGCGTTATGAAGGTGTGCTTGTAACACTGTCAATATGATGTGTATCTCTTTTTGATGTCGCCATGAAATAGGAGAAGACGACATGCCTCTGTTCTTTCGTCTCAATTTTATCCATCACCCTCTCCTTGGATCTTTATAAACACCAAATAAGCCAGATAAATACTAAATTTAGGTAATTCATGAATGCGACTCAGAGGGTTCAAAAATGCTGCAACCGCTGAAAGTTGTAGGCTATATCATCTCGGTTCTTCGAGACGATCAGTTCAATGCGACTGAGACGTAGAGCCTATAAAGATTTTAAGAGTGTCAGACTTCTAGCAATTCTCCAATTCCAATGCCAAAGTTTGCTTACTATGGTCAAAAGTATGAGCAGATTGCTGCTATAAGTGAAAGAATGATAGGCGCAAGGTCAGGAACATATTCGTTGACACACTATAATTTTCTCAATAGCGTTGTCACTTATACGTTTACTTTGTATTTCAGCGACTACCTACCTCTACATAATACACTACGATTATGACATCGTTCATAGATCAAATTACCGCAACTCTAGGCGATCCCTGGAATTGAGAGACGGGATAAAAGAGTAAATACTGAAGTTGTATCTATTGCTTCAACCCCATTCGCACTCGAGGCTGTCACCTTGGAAGCAAACACCGTGCGCATCACCCCCAGCAAATGGCAAAAGAGCATGGCTCGTATGTTCCCACGCCCATTACTGAATCTGCAAACAGGTGTTGCAGAATGCATTATTGCCATGAGTGATATATAATGAGTGGCGATAATGTCCTTATCCCCTTGAATCCTTCCGTTAATTCCGTGTTGTTTTAAGTCAATGTCCCAGTGGGATCCCGAGCTTCTACAAGGCACCTAACTTCAGAAACTGCCTTACCTATCCATACTTATCAATCAGCTGGCATGTCGCCAATCCTAGCCTCGAATTAATGTCGAGACACATGAAGTATCAAGAATCAATATTAAAAAAAAAAATATGTGAGAAAAATGCAAAAAGTAACTCAGACTGACGGGTGTGGGATTCGAACCCACGCCTCTTGCGAGATGCGAAATCCTGTTTAAGGATCAAGACAGTTATCTTGAGTCGCACGTGTTAGACCACTCCACCAACCCGCCTTAGCGTCTTTGTTGAGGACGGACGGTCGAAAATTTCTATATGCAGCTTACTGTGGGCTGTGCAAACTTTTTAAGAGCGCCATAGTGAAGATCATGATACACCCTTGTAAACCGCTTTCTGCGGTGTGGGAAGAAATGATACGACCGCAGGTACGCTTGTGCATTTCAAGGCTACAGAGCACAAGATAGAAGGGGAAAGATGACGGCTCGTTCGGATTGTAGGGACACACATGTGTTTCGTAGCGTCAATAAAAGCCCCTTTCCTAATTGAGCAGCGCAAGTGATTGCATCTTTTTTTTAATTCACTTAAGTTGCTATGATTGGAATGAGTGAGTCAAACGTAGCCTTGGTCTCAAGTGCCAGATTATCCTTCTACTTTCTAACCTCTCAACTTGCTTCAGCATTTGTCCCATCAAAGACGACAACAGCCCGCTCAGGTAATCAGATAATCTGAGCCTGAACATCTTGCTCGTTTAGTTATGTCGACCTTTCTCCGTCAGGCTTTATGATAGTCGGCTCTTTCATGCAGCAAACCTTTCCTACCAGCTTAGCTGACCTAGACTCTCACAAACGCGATCTTGATCATAGGTCGCTATAGATCCTCACAAACCTATCTATCCAGCTTCTTGAATGGATGATGTGATGGGGTATGTGCTGCCAGTGGCTAATTATGTGGTTTGTCTACTTTAAAGATAACGGGACATATCCACCTAACATGGCTTTGCCTGCTGTCATCCAAACAAAGTCGCCATCCGTAAAGTCAGTGAGCACAACCACCTTTCCTATTCATCACAGAGAAGAGTACAATTTGTTGAATCACCTTGCGTCATTTGTATGCCTATAGGGGTGCCGAAACGATGAGACTGCTCTATCCCGATTTACCTAGATGAGGACGAGATCAGCGCATAAAGTCTATACTGTTCATGGACTCTTGGTGGTATCGCTCACGCCATTTATGTATTAGCGCATAACGCCTAACTCTCTCAGAAAAAAAAACTTCGCAGGAACCATATAGATGAAAGTTATTTCTTTGCCGGTTGCCAGCTAATCTCATGAAGATGGAAGCAATCAAGCTTTTGGCAGATCAGATAACAGTCCATCTGTGAGCATATAAAGCTATTTTTCCCCGGCTGTTATCAATAACCCCGGATCGATAGCTCAGTGGTAGAGCGAGAGATTGCAGATCTCTAGGTCGCGTGTTCGATCCACGCTCGGTCCTTTCTTTTTGCCATTTTTTCCAAACATCAATTCTTACGTGTCTGACAAGGCTAAATTATATAGGCTCTATTAAAATTGCGCCCCACCATCAGGAATCGATAGCTCAGCGGTAGAGACGAGAACATCGTGGCTGCTGTCAATAACCTCGGATCGATAGCTCAGTGGTAGAGCGAGAGATTGCAGATCTCTAGGTCGCGTGTTCGATCCACGCTCGGTCCTCTCTTTTTGACCTTTATCCCTTTTTTCTTGAATTTTTATTCATCAATTAGCGGCAGCCATCTCCTGTTGCCCTTTGATGCATGGGTAGCGCAGGATCTGGAGAAAAGTTGGCTTCGTGATAGACAGCTGGTGTTGCAAGACACCTACCTCTTACGTAGTAGGCCTACCCTGGAGGCTTGTGGGCTTCACCAAAGAACTGAAAAATGCGTCACTCGTCCCAAATTGGAAAATGTAACTATCTCGTCACTACAAGAAATCCATGCATGACCACCAAAGCTTTTTTTTTTCTTTGTGTGTGTGTCTGAGCAAGGTAATATGTCGCTTAACTTGGAAGATGTCTGCTTTCATCTCATGACATTGAATGTGAAGTGTACGGAGTACCAATACGTATTACATACAGTACGTACCTGACAGGACCGACATACAGCGAACAACAAAGTAATCTGGCAACATTAAATAATTCAAATCAATCCATTTGACAGCACCAGAGTAATGGAGAGTTACAGAGATTAGCCACTCACGCCTTGGCAAATGTTGGAGCACTTTGATGCATGAAAGAAACACATCCGCAGTCCGGTGACCCACGTAAGCTACCCTAGACTCTGCAGCTATTTTTATCCATATCGATAAGATAACGCCGCCCGGATAAAAAAGTTTCCCATCATCGCTTTATGCGTGGGAGGCTCAGTATTCAGGACCTGGGACTCTGCCGCCAACAAAATTTCTCTTTCGCCGTCGTCTTCCAGATCACACTCTGCGCCCAAGGTCGCGATGCCTGCGCGAACCGCTGGTAAGCAGGCGCCGCCGCGCAAGCCCAACAAAACAGAACTGAAGAAGCAAAAACGGAAGCGGGATCATGAAGATCTGCAGAAGCTGCAAGAGGCCATTGCCGAGCTGGTGAGTGGAATGAGGCGCACAGGCATGCTCTATATCTTTGAGATTCTCTTGCTGACTATGACTCTACGCAGGACCCAAAGTCGGGCAAGCTCAAAACTTTTGCTGACTTGTCATCGGCCATCTCTTCAGCGACTGCATCCGGTCTACATGCATCACACTACACGAACATGACAGAGATCCAGGAACAGGCGATCCCACTGGCATTGAAGGGCAGAGATATCCTCGGCGCGGCGAAAACGGGTAGCGGCAAAACATTGGCCTTCCTAGTGCCGGTGCTAGAGAAGCTGTATCGTGAACAATGGACAGAATTCGATGGTCTCGGTGCTCTTATCCTCTCCCCAACGCGCGAGCTAGCGGTACAGATTTTCGAAGTGCTGCGCAAAATTGGACGGCACCATGCCTTCTCGGCTGGCTTGGTTATTGGTGGAAAGAGTCTGAAGGAAGAGGCGGAGCGGTTGACACGAATGAATATCCTCGTCTGCACCCCCGGACGGATGCTGCAGCATCTCGACCAGACGGCTGGCTTCGACGCCAACAACTTGCAGATTCTGGTGCTGGATGAGGCGGATCGAATCATGGACATGGGTTTCCAGTCTGCGGTTGATGCGCTGGTTGAGCATCTGCCCAAGTCTCGCCAGACTCTGATGTTCAGTGCGACGCAGAGCAAAAAGGTCTCCGACCTTGCTCGTCTGAGTCTCAAAGACCCCGAATACGTCTCTGTGCATCAAGATGCAACAACGGCGACGCCAACCACTCTTCAACAACACTACATCGTAACTCCGCTACCAGAAAAACTCGATACCCTGTACGGATTTATCAAGGCAAACGTCAAGAGCAAAATCATCGTCTTCCTAAGCTCAGGCAAACAAGTGCGTTTCGTCTACGAAAGCTTTCGACACCTTCAACCTGGTATCCCTTTACTTCATCTTCATGGTCGGCAGAAGCAAATCGCACGGTTGGAAATCACAAATAGGTTTATAGCGGCAAAGACGTCTTGCCTGTTTGCCACCGATGTGGTTGCGCGAGGCATTGACTTCCCTGCTGTCGATTGGGTCATCCAAGTAGACTGCCCTGAAGACGCTGATACATACATCCACCGAGTGGGACGGACAGCAAGATACCAAAGCAACGGTCGGGCTGTACTCTTCTTGGACCCTAGCGAGGAAGAGGGTATGATCAAGCGACTGGAGCAGAAGAAGATTCCTATACAAAAGGTCCATGTCAAGGACAAGAAAAAGAAGAGCATCAAGAATAACCTTCAGGACATGTGCTTCAAGTTTCCAGACTTGAAATACCTCGGCCAAAAGGCCTTCATCAGTTACACCAGATCGATCCACCTGCAGAAAGACAAGGAGGTTTTCAAGTTCAATGAGCTTGATTTGGACGCCTTTGCTGCTAGTCTCGGTCTTCCAGGAACCCCACAAATCAAATTCCAGAAGGGCGAGGACATCAAAAAGATCAAGAACGCACCACGCCAGGCCTTGTCGAGCGACTCAGAATCAGACATGGATCTGGACGGAGCCTATGACAAGACGAAGAAGGAAAAGAAGAAGCCCGAAGTGCGGACGAAATACGACAGGATGTTTGAGCGAACGAACCAGGATGTCCTGTCGAGTCATTACTCTAAACTCGTTGTGGACGATGAAAAGGCTAGTAAAGAAGATGATGATGACGACGATGACGATTTCCTGTCTGTGAAGAGGCGGTTGAACGATGACGATCTGGACGCAGTCGCCAGCAAGGCACCTATCAAAATTGCCAAGGCCATACCCTTAGGCGGCGACGAGCTATTTGTGGTAGATTCAAAACGCCGCGAAAAGGCCCTGCAGTCAAAGAAGAAGATGTCCAAGTTCCGCGGCAACGGTTCGAAGCTCGTCTTCGACGAGGACGGCAACGCACACGAGGTCTACGAGCTGCAGAACGAGGAGGACTTCAAGCAGCAAGGCCCCGCGGAAGAACAGCGGAAGAAGTTCCTGGAGAGCGAAGCAGTCAGGGTCAAGGAAGCCGATCTCGACGACAAGCTGCTCGCGAAGCAGCGGAAGAGAGAGAAGAAGGAGAAGAGAAAGGCAAGAGAGGCAATGGAGATGGCAGCAGCAGCCGCAGACGAATCCGGACCGCAGCTGGACGGACCCAGCGGCGGCGGCGGAGAAGATCCCCTGGCCCTGTTGCGCTCCTTGCCCCTGGCCGGACAGGACCAACACAGCGATGGGGACGAGCCGGACTCCGATGCCGAGCCGCCGCGGAAGAAGACCAAGAAGTGGTTCCAGGACGACTCGGACGACGAGGCGGCGGCCGCCGCCAAGAAGAAGGCCAAGAACGGCAAGAAGAAGGGAGGCAGAGTCATCGAGGTGGAGCAGGAGCCCGAAACGTTGGAGGACCTGGAAGCCTTGGCTACAGGCTTGTTGGATGGTTGAAGAAAGAGGGCTTTTGTTGGAAAAAAATACCCCTTGGCGGGCATGGTGCATTTGGGGGGGCAATGTAATAGAGAGCGTCTTTGTAACTTTAAGAGATTATTTGGTAGAACAGCATTACTACGCCATGAAGTACTTGTCAAAAGCATCAAACGTGGTATATTCGGCACACCTAACCAACGCCTTGACACGTTCTATCTTATAAAACCCCATTTGTCCCTCTAAAACGCTCCCAAAGAGATAGCCAGTCATCAACGCAACGCAATGCAATGCAACCAAAAAAGATACCTTTCAAAAACGAAAAGTCACCAGAAAAAGAGAAACGGAGAACACAACTACTTTGACAAGACAAGGCTGTTCATGCAAGGTATGGACTATATAGCGTGCCCTAATAGCCTCCGAATGCAGACCCCCTTTCCCGCTTGCTTCCCCTCCCTGAGGATCATTCAAATACGTAAAAAATCACATCCACTCAGAAGTGTTCTTGAAGGGGTATTTCCTTTGTTTCTTTTACTTCCTTGTAGTTCATTTCATATTCCGCTCCTGTTGTGTGCGCCTGGCTTCAAAGAAAGAGAAAAAGAAAAAAAAAGTATGCTATCCCACTAATACGACGAAACGTGAAAGAGGAAGAATAAAAAAGAAGAACCCAAAAAATTCAATATAGATCATGTCATTGATCCCGTGACGCCGCCGAATGCTGAAGAAGATTTACTGTGTTTTATTTTTTACTGAGTTTCTCACCGGTCTTGGCCTGGTTCAGGTGCTTTGTGCCCGTAGAGACGGACTCGGTAAAAGCATGTGTGGTTCGGAGCGCCGTAGTTGCTTACGGCCCGAACAATGACATGGTCTGTCTCGGCGTTGAGAGCCACAAGTTCGCTGCTTAACCGGTGGACGTGCACGCCGTCATGCAGTTCCGCGCCTTCGTACTCGAACTGGGTAATCTTGACAAACTGCGGAGGCAAGTCGGCCGGCATGTAGTTCCAGTCTGACTGGTCGTCTGGAAAATGGGCCGCAGCAAAGTCTAGGAGCCGTTCTCGCACCACCTTGTCATCGATTCTGGCGTACACTTCGATATGACGTGGCCGGGCACCGGGACTTGTCGTTGCGCCAGGCAAGATGTGCTCAACGACGATATGCTGAGGGATGACGGAGTGCCCCATGATGACGCTTAGCTTAGCGCCGTGCGGGTTGCCGCGTTTGTTCACCTCTCGCGCGGCGCACCAGCAGTCGCCGTCATCATGCCATGGAAGAAGAGCTTCCACGGGCGGATACGGGTTGGCACCTAGAATGCCCTTTTCGTTGACATAATTGAAGTCAGGCTTGAAAGTTGTGGATGTCTGTCTGACATCAATCACGGCGCCTGCGCCGACTCCGAAGTAGTTGATTTGATTCTTCAGATCCGCGTCCCAATGCGCACGGATCCGGCCCTTGGCCATGGCCTCTAGGTTCGTGTTGGCCATGGCTTTGCGCACCAGACCATCGACCAGCTGAGCAATCTCCGCACGCGTCATGCTGGATTGTCCATCTTTCTTAGCCAGATGGACAGAGTCGCGTATCAGCTGCTCCAGTTTGGGTTGTAGCTCATTGATTTCAGCCCTCATCTCAGCGCGATGAGCGGCGAATTCGTTCTTCAGATACTGCAAGAAAACATCGCGAGTCACAACGGTGTTGCCCAGCTTGTTGCCTCCGAGATGCTTCTTGACCAGCTGGTCGAGATGTTTATCCAAGTCTTCGTCTGAGCGGGACCCGGAAGCTTTCATCTTCTCCATCATGGGGCGGAGTGTTTGCTCGACCATGCGTTGATTGTTGCTCACCCATGCGGTGAACATGTGCGGCATCTTCTGGAGGAGCCCATCATTCGCCTCGCTGATCTTTGACGTAATCTCGGGGCGCTTTGCTAACCACGCGGCAATGTCTTTCCATTGCTGCTCTGATAATGGTTCGTAGCTGCTGCCTTTCTTTTTCAGCATGGGGATGCCGCCATCTTTCTCGATCAAATCCCGAACGGCATGCCAAAACTCTTGTGTGATGGCTAGTTTTCCATCCTTGTACGTCATGTGGACCAACTTGGGAACGATGCCGTTTAGTTTTTCGATAGATGAGTCGTGTAGCTTTCCGGCATCCTTCATCAGGCGCAGGTCGCGCAGGATCTGGTTAAGCACGTCTTCAAATTCGGCAAACTGATCACCCCGCAGCTCTCCGAGGCTCGGAAAGTCATCCCACGGGCTTCGCGAAGACCAAGAGATGGATGGAACGTAGCTCACAATGCGAGTAGCCAGTCCCTCCAAGCTCGGTAGCGGTGGAAGGGTTACGGTTGGCACAGAAACTGACGGTACGCTTCCGAAGCTGGGAAGGCGAGAGGGTAGGCTGGCAATGGCCACACTAGATAGGACCACGGCCATTAGAAGAAAGACGAACGCGCCAACGATGTACATCAAGGCCTCGCCGATGAGTACCAGCCGCTGACGCGAAGAATCTGTGTTGAGAGCGGACAGGGAGTTGGAGATGCTATCGAACATGGCTTCAAAGAACCAGTAGATAGCTCGTAGGTAGGTGACGGGGTTGAATAGCTGCTGCCAGTTAATCGAGTCATCTGTTGCTGCGGTATCCAGGTCGGAATCAAGATCGGAGTATATGTCGGAGTCGTCATCTGAGTCTTGTACGTCTCCGTGCCGGGACTGGCGTCTGGAGCCACATGGGCAAATAGACGCGATGGCTTTCCACCAGCTCTCTTCGCGCACGTGCGAGGCTTGAGATTCAGTTTCTCGGATGTTGTTCTGCATGGCATCATCCATTTCACTGTGGTCTGATGGAATAAGAGGCTTGGGCTGTATGATGATAGGGGCGCCCCGCTGCCACGTAGTGCTTGGAGGGAATGAGTCCGTTTTAGTGTTCTCTTGGGGAAAGCTCGCCCGCTGACTTGTGTCTTGTGGCTGAACTGTAGTGTTGATGGCGCCACTTGATGTCTTTGTGACGCGCGGTCTCGCTGTAGATCGACTCTGCTCTGTCGATCGACCAGTGCTGGCCCCTTGGCTCAACTGGGCGTCAGATTCGGGTGGACTGATGGGTGTAAAACTGCCGAGTCCCCGGACTTTCCTTCCTATAAGGCTCTTGACGCTGCTCCAAGCTCTACTTGGGGCCGCGTCTCCCTGGCTCGGTGTAGCGCGGTCATTTCGGTCCCCGTTGGCTTCAGGACGGGTAGGGAGAGTAGAGAGTGGCCGTAGAGGCTTTATTGGGCGATTTTGCGAATCTGATTGACGGAGTGACTGCTGAGGTTGTGAAGGGCGAACAGCTCGGGAGGTGTCTGGGACCTGGGGAGGGGGCATGGGGGACGATCTCAATAAGGCATTGCCGAAGAAGCCGCCTTCGGTGTTGAAGCTTCGTGAGTCTGACACATCACTACCCTCGGGAGAGGGGCCATCCTCATCTGATGAAGGCGGTTCTTCATCTTCCTCCTCATCATGAGTCTGGAAAGCCCTTTCCAAGGCCACTCGGGCTGTGGCATTTTTGCTCGCTGCAAGGTCAGTTAGCTTTGAGGCTGATATGAAATTAGCCTCGGGAGAGAAATGAGAGACGTACCAGACTTTGTTTTGTCAGGGTTCAATCCTTGTCCATGACTGCTCACGTTCCTACCAGATGACTGTTTGTACAACCCACGATCTGCTTCCACCTCTGAATCATCGTCACTTGAGCCGGCTTCTTCCGTTTGGTCATACCGATGGGTGTTCTGTTGCCTTAGCGGTTCCATTGACCGCCGCCCTAGTTGATCTCCATACTGCAAATAGTCGTTGTAGTCGTCTTCTTCTTGCCTCCGAAGAATATTATTCACGGCTGCGGTAAGACTAATGGAGGCTTCCATTGGGTGGAGGCGGTGGGGGGTATCAGGTTCAGCTGCAGCTCCATACGTATACTGGCGTCTTCCGCTGGGTGCACCTTTCAAAGGAGGCAGATCTGGTTTTTTGAAGTCCTCCACGTAGGTTCGAGTGGGTGGCCGCACAGGAGGCTGACGCTCTCTGGACCGCGGCCTTCCTCCTCTTCCTCTTCCAGTCATCATGATGGTAGAATGAAAAAAAAAATAGAAAAAAAAAATAAAATAAAAATAAAAAGATAAAAATCGAAAAGAGGAGTGTTTGGGGTTTGAGAATTCCAAGGAAAAATGACTTGGCCCTTAGAATGAAGTGTGTGGGTGAGAGTCCAGGCGTCGTATCGGATAGGAGATGAGAAGAGACGAGAGAGCGGCGACTGTTCAAATAGTAGAAAGTGAGTTCGGAACCCAGTTCCACCTAGACAACAGCAGCTTGGCCTCTATTTGTCCTTGAGTCTGCAGAAAGTCGGTTCCTTGGCGGTTGAGCCCCAGGTTCTTTGTCTCCCAGCCGAAAATAGATCCTTACTGGGCCGGGGCTGTGATCAACAAAGAGCATCTTTGTGAAGTTGAGGTGAGAAGCATGACACCGGGGAGAGGCGGTAAAGAGGTGTCAAGACGCCTACTTGACTTGTATCCGAGCTGAGCGATCACTTGGTTTGAGACTCCAAAGACAAGAGACAAGAACTTTGATCCTCTTAGGCGATGCGATGTTGCGTCCCTTGGTTGGGCAGGTGTCTTTTGGACTCTTGGTTTGCGCGATGAGACTTGCCTTGAAGCGCGCGGTAGCGTGACGCGCCGAGGCTTAAGCGGTGCATTTGGGTGAGGATCAGGCACAACACGGTCACGTGCGCGAGCAGAAGTGGACGAAATTTGGATGACTAAAGGCCAACATGGTACGTACTTTTTTTTTTTTCCCTTCTGATGGGCATTCCGTACAGCTGGCTGAGAGCAGAACAAGTTATGAGCAATTGCTGCTTTCATCAGCTCAGCGTGAACAATGCAAACTACCTAACTTTGGGCCATCCTAGATCCATGATTGCCCTTTGAGAGATGACTTTGCGCGGCTGCTTATCGGCGCACAGCCCTTTTAAGGCTACAAGCAAGGGTTGGTCTTTGCCGCTTAGCCTGCATGAAGTGAGTGAGTGCTTGGTTAAAAGAAACAAGGAAGAACAAGGACATGCTGCAGCAAGCCAAAAGATGAAAGACACTGCAGAGGCAGGTCTCACACTAATGGACAGTGAATGAAACTAACAAAGGGAATACGGAGAATAAGGTAGTAGTAATACGAAGTAGTAATTCCGCCGACACCATCATGGTACTCTTCCATCCTAACCCATCGAGGCGGTCTTGATATTTGCAGGCTTTTTGTAATTGTATATGCAAAGCAATAACACGGGTACGGAATACTACGCTATCATAAGGTACTAGTAGGAAGTAGCACGACAAGGGTATCAATAGCAGTGAAACCAGCAAAGGGACGGCTGGTGATGCCGAAAGACCAGCTTCAACGGGTGCAAAACGATCTTCGAACTAGCACCCACCGCCATTCTTCCCGCCCGAGGCATTATTCCTACGCCATCGAGTCAGGGGCGGAGACTTGGAGCTGATCACCAAATCAGAAGGCCGTCTGTTGAAACGCGGCTACGGGGGGGGGGGGCAGGCAATTGATCAACAGGGGAGCCGACAAGCAAGCGTCGCATCCTGCTGCCAGATGCGGTAATGCTGAGAAGAGAGAAAGAAAATTGAGCTTACACGATTAGCTTGTGATATTGCAACGAATCCAGGATCAGTGCTCGGCCTCATTTAAAACAAGTGATAAAGATGTTACCTTGTTTGGCTGGGCTGGCTCTATATTTCCCCAGCAAATTTCCCCTTCACCCCACCAAACTGCACTCCAACAAATTGAAAACGAAATGTGGCTTGTCTGACGTCTTTTTTTTATTTTATTTTTCTGCGCACCCTCCCCCCTGTTCGACCCCATCCGTATCCGTTCGCGATATCCCGCCTGCGAACTGGCCACGGCAGAGCCGCTGTTGCTTGGCATTGATGTTTAAACACGGCTTGGAACGATGGCGTTCCAGACTCCGTGCCGCGGCATGGGCTTGTCGTGCATGCTCCCCCGGCTGGCATCACGGCCGGTGTCGTCGCTGCCGCCACGCCTTCATGTTGGATTCATGTTAATGGCGGCGGTACGCGGAGCTGGAGATGATCGCCGGTCCCAGCGCCAGCGCCCGAGCCAGCCTCAGCGCCATAGCCCGTGTCAGAGCCGTTATTATCGGCAGCTCCAGCGTGTCGATCCGCGCCTATCAAGGCGGTTAATGCTTGTAGCCTCTGTATCCGCACCCATGGCACAAGCACAGGCACAAGCACAAGCAGCCGTCTTAGCACCAGCGCCGCGTAGCAATAAATTTCGGTCCCCCCTCCCCCATCGCCTTGGCCTTTTCTCTGCAGATACTCTTCCTCCTCCTGTTTCTCATCCTCACCTCACGTCGATACGCTTCAGCTCTTCGCTCACAATGCCTGTTGGAACTGTTCTCGTCACCGGGTACGACACCACCTCTCCCCCCCGCCCGCTCCATCTCCCATCTCCATAGTGATGCCCCTCCCGCAAGCCCTCCTCGGCCACTTCTCTGCCCTCTTGCGATAGAAAAAGTTGCATAGTTGGTCGCTGCGTGTTGCCTATCTACCTACCTTACTATAAACCACTCCCCCCTGGCTGTGGCGCGTCATGTTGGGTTGCGCCGCCAGACAGCTCCCGCACGATATCAGCACATTGCACCATAGCTCATATTGCTAACGCCTTTTTGCGTCAATTCGTCTAGTGGAACGGGCTACATCGGCTCTTTCACGACGCTGGCCCTGCTGGACGCGGGCTACGATGTCGTCATCGTCGACAGCCTCTACAACTCTTCCAAGGTGGCCGTTGACCGCATTGAGCTGCTGTCTGGCCGCCGCCCCGACTTCTACCAGATCGACATCACCGACGAGAAGGCCCTCGACGAGGTGTTTGCCAAGCACCCCGCCATCGATAGCGTCATCCACTTTGCGGCGCTCAAGGCAAGTTCTACCCTGTCGCTCCCTGGTGTCGCATTAAAGCTGGGTGAAACGACGAGTCAAATACACAGTCAAGCTAGGAAAAGATGGAAAGATAAAAAAGACAAAAGTATGCTAACTGCGACGACTTTTCTAGGCTGTCGGAGAGTCCTCCGTCATCCCCCTCGAGTACTACCGCGTCAATGTCGGCGGCAGCATTGCTCTCCTCCGGTCCATGACCCGTCACAATGTCACCAACATCGTCTTCTCCTCGTCGGCCACCGTCTACGGCGATGCGACCCGATTCCCCAACATGATTCCCATCCCCGAGCACTGCCCCATCGGCCCGACCAACCCCTATGGCCGCACTAAGTCGATGATTGAGGACGTCATCACCGACCACGTCAACGCCCAGCGCAACAACCTGGAGAAGGAGGGCAAGCCCTTCCAGCAGTGGAACGGCGCTCTGCTGCGCTACTTCAACCCTTGCGGTGCCCACCCCAGCGGCATCATGGGCGAGGATCCCCTCGGCGTTCCTTTCAACCTGCTCCCCCTGCTGGGACAGGTTGCGACCGGCCAGCGCGAGAAGCTCTTGGTCTTTGGCGACGGTATGTCACTAGTTATGATATAGGCAGACAGTTTTTTTTATTCTAACAATCTTTTACAGACTACCCCTCGCGCGACGGAACTGCCATTCGAGACTACATCCACGTGGTGGATCTCGCTCGGGGCCACCTGGAGGCCCTCAACTACCTCCGCTCCAAGCAGCCCGGCGTCAAGGCATGGAACCTGGGCTCTGGTCGCGGCAGCACCGTCTTCGAGATCATCAAGGCTTTCAGCAAGGTTGTTGGCCGCGACCTGAAGTACGAGGTCGTTGCCCGCAGACCCGGTGATGTGTTGGACCTGACGGCCGACCCTTCTCTGGCCAACAAGGAGCTGGGCTGGAAGACGGAGCTCACCATGGAGCAGGCCTGCGAAGACCTCTGGCGGTGGGTGAAGAACAACCCTCAGGGCTACCGACAGGAGCCGCCGGCGGAGTTTGTCGAGGCTGTCAAGAACGCCAAGAAGGCGTAGGAGGCACGGACCGAAGAATGCGACCACGAAAAGCAAAGAGGAAAGAGAGGCTGAAAGAAGAAGAAAGCTTTGGATGTGATGCTTAAAATAGACATGAGTACAACCCTGGCGTTATCGCCACGAAGAGCGCATCTACAGTTGGGGATTGGACACAGGGACCCCTTTTCTGGGATAGAAGATGAAAATAGGACAAAGAAAGTATCACAAAAAAAAAAAAAAAAGAAGAAGATACCAACAATAAAATAAATACTAATAGTACTTTTTTGAATTAAAAATTTTCACTTAAATCTTCAAAAGAAGCTTGCCTGTTGTTTTCCTTCCCTCCAGGTCAATGTGTGCCTGAGCGGCATCCTTGAGAGGATACACCTTGTGGATCTTGACCTCTACCTTTTTGGAGAGAACCAGATCGAAGAGCTCCTTGGTGTACCGCTCGAGATCAGCCCTTTCCGTGACGTAGCCGTTGACAATGGGCCTCATGAGCCTGACGTTTTTGGGGCCGAGCTGCAGGATATTGACGGGAGGAACAGCACCAGACTATTTGGTTGATCTATTAGCGAATTCATCCTTTGTCTTTTTCACCTGAAATTTTTTTGATTTCTTCATGCTGGAATTGTACTTACGGCGTTGCCAAATGAAATGAGATGGCCCTTGAGGGCAATCATCTGCAGATCGGCATCAAAGGTCGCCTTGCCGACGCCATCAAAGATGACGTCGACGCCGTGGCCACCGGTAATCTCCTTGACCTTGCCGACGACGTCGTCGTTGGAGTTGACGAGGTAGTCGGCGCCGTTCTTCTTGGCCAGCGCCAGCTTCTCGTCCGTGCTGGCGGTGGCGATGATCTTGGCGCCGACGCTCCGCAGCATCTGGACGAGCAGCGTGCCGGTGCCGCCGGCGGCGGCATGCACCAGCGTCCACTGGCCCGGCTTGACCTCGCCGGCCTCGCGGATGAAGGTCCAGGCCGTCAGGCCCTGCAGCAGGATGGCGGCCGCCTGCTCGGTCGACAGGCCCTCGGGCACGACGACGACCCGGTCGGCGTCCACGGCGGTATACTCGGCGTACGTCGCGGATGGGAAACCCGCCATGTAGACGACGCGCGCGCCCGGGGCCAGGCCGGACACGGAGTCGTGCGCCGCGATGACCTCGCCCGCGGCCTCGCGGCCCAAGGTCAGCGGCAGCGCCGGCGCAGGGTACAAGCCCGAGCGGAAGTAGGTGTCGATGAAGTTGATGCCCGCGTACTCGTTCTTCACCAGGACCTGCCCCGCGGCGAGCGCGGGCACCGGCACCTCGTTGAGCTCGATGACTTCCGGCCCGCCGTTTTTGGCAATCTGGACGGCCTTCATGCTGCGTGGGATGGGAGCCATGTTTGCTGCTGCGGTGGAATACGGCCTGTGCGAGTGAATTGGTGGTGCTGTTGTAGTTGTTGTAGATACTGAGAATGAGAATGAGATCACTGAGCTCTGAGATGACGCGGGGCAGAGGGGCCGATGAGCAGCAGCAGCAGCTCGATGAGGGGCTCCGAGGCAATAGGCCCTTATTGGGCGTCCAGCATTCGATACGGCAGTGGATGGCCGGATGGGTGAGAGCCTCGGCAGTGAGCGAGACGCAAACGCAATTGACCTTGACATTTTCCTATTTCGGGGGGTAAAGGAACGGAAGCTTAAAAAAGGAGAGCTGGCTTTGTACTTCCCCCGAAAGCTATCAATAGCTTAGACAAGAACTGGGGAACGGCAGGGCAGTCGGGTTTTATTGGCGGTGCGACCCCCCCGGCCGGATCTCCGTCCGCATTTTTGGAGACTGGAGACTGTTAAGCTGCTGCTAGTTTAGTTGACATACAGGGCGCAATGTTGATGGCATGTCGGCGGCAGAAACGGGTTTGTGATTACTTAAGAGCTAATAATACCAACTGGCTGATTGTGGATACATGCATTTTCTTTTCAATTCGTGGTAGCGGCTCTTCAACTGCTTGCTTGCTATGCTGCGATGAGATTGATGAGCTTTCCAGGTTGTTAGCTGGTCAATGAATCGCTTTGACAGTAGCTAACGACTAGGGGACAGTGGACGCCTTTTACTAATTTGGGGGATAGACCTCAGGCTTGGCCATGGCAAGCTGGAAGGTTACTCTACGACATATAATTTCCACTTGCGATTTTATATATTGGACACTGATGCATTGTTTAGTGATGTTAAGCTCTACTGCCAAGTTGTCTACCATCAATGTACATAACCTTTAGTTCCATAAGGTACCTGAGACGAATCTACTATGACGTGAATTTGGTCCTCTATTCTGCTACTAGAGACTTCAAAAAAAGTGCCAATATGCAGACGCCGCAGACTTCTTTATACTCCCGCATCTATCAACGACTAATGTAAATGCCCGTAAGAGAACTTATAGCTAACAAGATCATTTTTCACAAGCTAATCATTCACTGGTCATGGTTGGAGAGACCATATAGCTATCCTGATACATTGCTGGAGGCCCTAGACGAAGCGTAGAGTGAGAGCCCCACCAGAATGTACAACTTCAGCCCAGCTCAACACTTTCCTCCCATCTCACAACTCAACAGCAGTAAACTTGCAGTCATCAATTCTGGGATACCCAAACTGAGCCTCATATTGCCGCGATGCCGTCTAGAATACCGCTCAAGTCCTTTCTGGCTGCCGCTCGGTCTGCCCTCACAGCTCCCGCCGCCCAAAGGCCGGTGCCTCTCACCCTAGTCGTTGGAAATGAATCTGCCGGTAACAGCAACCATCACCATGTTGTCTCAGAAGATACAGATAGCTAACATTATTTTTAAAAGACCTCGATTCCCTCTGCTCTGCAGTTGTCCTGGCATACATCCGTTCCAACACGCCCCCTCACACTCTCCACATCCCCCTCTCCAACCTCCCCCGGTCCGACCTCGTCCTCAGGACCGAGATGGCCGCCGTCTTACAGCACGCAGGCCTCACCCCCAAAGACGTCCTCACGCTTTCCGAGCTGCCCGAGGACCTCAAGCCAGAGGACACGCGGTGGCTTCTGGTCGACCACAACGCCCTGACGGGGCCGCTGCAGAAGTTTCAGCCGCACGTCATCGGCTGCATCGACCACCACGTGGACGAGAAGGCCGTCAAGCCCGATGCCAACCCTCGCCTCATTGAGCCGTGCGGAAGCTGCATGAGCCTCATCGTCGAAGAATGCCGCGCCGCATGGGATGCTTTTCCCGCGCTCGAGACGGGAGACGACGTCGCTGCCGAGGACGATAGGCTCGCCAAGCTGGCGCTGGCGCCCCTCCTCATTGACACCATCGACCTCAAAGCAGAGCACAAGGTCAAGGAAAAGGATGTCTCCGCCGCAAAGTACCTCTTTACCAAGCTCGATTCTCGTCGGTTCAACCAAACGGAATTCTATGAAGAGATAAACGCAGTCAAGGAAGACGTCTCGCAGCTCTCCTTCCGCGACATCTTCCGCAAGGACTATAAAGAATGGGAAGAATCAGGCCTCAAGCTAGGCATAAGCTGTGTCGTTCAGAATTTCGACTACCTGCTCCAGAAGGCTGGCGATCCAAGCTCCTTTCTCGACGCCTTAGCCGCGTGGGCAAAGGAGAGACAGCTTGACGTCGCCGCCGTCATGACCACGTCGCATCCCGGTGGAGAGTTTCAGCGTCATCTGCTGGTATGGGGGATTACGGATCGGGGCGTCGTTGCGGCGAGGAAATTTCCTGCTGTGGCGGAGAAGCTGCAGCTGGAGCAGTGGCATGATGGGCTTTTGGACGATGGTGATCGGAGAAAGGTGTGGAGGCAGAAGGATTTGGCTTCCAGCAGGAAGCAGGTTGCGCCACTGCTTCGAGAGGCATTAAAGGGGGTTTGATCCGGCGGCTCACTCATAGCGAAGGAGGCGTTTGTATCTCATCTTTTAAAAAAGATTTCTATTTTGTATGTCATGTCTATTGTGTATCGGACAATTCTATGGTACTACATGGTAGGATTGGAGGTAAAATCATCAATCTTTTACTCTTTAGCTATCGTACACGATTCTATGCGTCGTTCCTCATCCTAGTCAGTTCTACCACTACTCAGATCGAGAATTATGTCTTCCAGGATGCGGTCCAAGGTAAATCGCATCAAGCGTCACCAGAAGGAGACATCTGCTGAGACAATTTGCGCAGCGCTTGTGCTCTATGTTCTCTCGCCTGTTCGCCCGCGTGATGATGGCGCAGACCTTCAACCTCTCTCAGCACCCGCAGAAACTCCCTGTGCTTCAGTTGCCGCTGGCCAAAGATGTCGAGCGAGTCCGGCGGAGGCGGGTGGTGCAGCAAGTTCTCCGCCGCGGGATCGGCGACGAGTATACACGCCTTCAGTGACGTATACAGTGACCCCACCAACCGTATCTTTGGCTCCTCCTTGAGCATCTCGGGGTATACCCACCGCAGGGCATCTGTGCACAGCTTTCGGTCGCCGGTAGCTGCCAGGACGCGGTATGCTAGCTCATATAACTCGGGTGAGCGGGGGGTTTGGAACCTGGCTGGTATCCGGAAAGTGTCCCAGAATTTCTCCCAGTCCAGCCGATGCGCGTAGGCCGTCATTAGACGTAGGACCTCACTGTTACTGAGCGGCGATTTCTCCCTGTTCGCCAGTAGGAATTCAACATTCTTCTGAGCTCGCTGCAGCTCCGCTCCATATGCCGGAGACACGACGATGCACTCGATGAGTGTGATGAGCCAGTCTTTGGACATGATCGCGATCCCCCGTTCTTCCGCCGCGAGGCTAAGTTGGTCCACCAGGGCGAGTCTTTGCGAAGCAGTATCCTGCTCTGCTGGCCTGGCCTGGAACACAGCAAAGACGAGTCTTTGTAAAGCCTCGCGGGTCAAAGGAGCTCCGGTCACCTGAAACTCCTGTATATGCTGTCGCAGCGTGTCAAGATCAAAGGAAGCATTACCCGACTGATCTTCGGTTACTAAAGGTTCAAAAACATTTGAAGCCGCCTTGGACTCACTACGCAGAGGATGAGCTTGAAGGCGCCGTGCCGTGGTGGAGAATTGGCGCTGCTGTTGGGAAGCAAACTTGAGAGCCTGCCACTGCTTAGCAGAGGGGGTGTCGGGTAGCTGGATTTTGGAGAAAACCAGGGTTTCTAATTCCGCTCGATTTAATGGCGCCTCCCCTTTCACTCTTTGCATCTCCTCGATATTACGCCGTAGTATTCCTTGCCACAAAGTCTCTAGGTCAAGTTCGTTCCGTCTCGATTCAGTCAAGCACTGCACGACAATCGTCGTCCCCTTCGTCGGCGCACCAAATCCAGAGAAACGTCCGCCTTCATCGAAATTGGGTGATTCCTGCACTCCGCCATCGTGCGCCATAAAGTTGACGCAAACCCAACCAGTGGAGATTCCATTATCATCGCCAGGTACGATGGAGGTATTAGTACCCAGCATTCTCGCCCTCTTTCTCAGTCTGCGCAACTTTGTCTTGAGTTCTCCCGGCCCGATCAACCCATCTGCACGAGCCCCGACTTGATAATTTCGACGGAGCCATCGTACAAAACGGCCTGCAGAGATGTGCAAGTGCCGCTCGCTACGAGCGGTCCCGAAAAGCATGATGAGGTTCGGTCCCAGCGCTGCCGGCGGATCAAGGTCGCGCAGGTCCAACATGGAAATATCGTCTAGGCCCATATCTTCATAGATGTACTTGATCATCGGTTCAAGGAGGTGAGGTGCATTCTCCGGTGCCTTGGGAAGGGTTGCGACGTGCTGTATGGGACTGTGTTGAGGTGGTTTCTCATCCAGAAACCACGGTGTGGTTGACGTCTCATCGTCATCGACCAGTTGTTCATCGTCCTTCTTTGGCTCATTGTCTAGTCCTGGCCCCCCTTGCGTACCAGGTCCGAGACGGACATGCTGACTTGTTGAAAAAGTTCTTGCGCCGGAACTCGCAACTTGTCTCAAGCCCCGCTGCACGGGCTGCCCAATGCTGGAAAGCGGCTTGGACGCAACGGCCCTGAGGATGGCATTGCGGCACCCGCAGCATCCAAGAGCCGTGGCCACTGGGCGAGCAATCATGTCAGATCACTTGAAGTCGACAAAGCGGTCGTCGTGGCGGAGAATAATGCAGATACGGCAGCGCTTTGGCTGGAACTGAAAAAGCTCCCCGTGGTGGCGGTGGTGGGGCTGGTGCTGGGAACCGCCACCCCCACGTGACCGCCTGCCCAATCCGACCAATCGTACCACGCCGGATGGGCTGAAGAGAGAAAAGTTTTGGACGAGCTTCTGAGTGCGGTCCCACACTATGAAACTTCTTGTCTTGCACCACCAGTAAATTTTGCTACTGGCGGGACATTCTGTTCCTGACCAAATCCTTTTTTTTCTCTCCTCTTCTACTTTTCAACCTCCTGCATTACTTCTGTTGCCTTTCAGCTACTGTCCGTTCATATTCTTCTCGGCCGTCTTCATTGACGGTGCGATTGATTATTCCTGCATTGCAACATGCTGCCGAGGCACGCGGGCCGTAGTGCCTCGATTCATCATGCGGCCACTCTCCGGTCCATGGGAGTCTCTTCGAGGCTTCCTTCTCTTCAGTCTTGCATATCGACCTTGAGACGACGAGATGATTCAGCAAAGCATTTGCGACCTTGGCGCCGGGGGCTGGACCTGGGCTTTGGCTTGCGCGAGCGAAGCCTTGCCACCGCTGTGGATGACTTCAAAGTGGATGCCTTGCCCTATAACGGCCTTCCAAGCTCATCGATACCAGCTTCCCAAGCACCGACTTCGCAATTCGAACCTCATGCATTCAACCCCTCAGCACCCTTGACTCTCCCCGAACCCGACTCCCGAAAAGCGCTGTCGAAATTGAACACCTATGGCATCCCAGGTGAAGTCGATGACATGTTGATGGTCTTTGATGCATGTCTCCGAGTGGGAAAACTGGAGAGAGCAGCTCTGGTGCTGAAGCGGTTCAGCAGCCTGGGAACTGTCTCAGACGAAGAACGAATCATCCTCAACAACAAATATCTAAGAGCCTCACTTAACCAGATGCGCGCGAATCCCGATCGAAACCAAGCAGAGCAGCTTCATAAGTGGTATGAGCTGCAAATCGTCAGTAAAGGCTTGCCACATACGGCTGAGACAATTGCTTGTATGCTAAAAGCATCTTTACTGTCTGAGCGAGGCGCTAGATTGGAGCGTCTGGTAAAACGCTACATGGGAATGGCTCCTGACGAGGCCGGCTTGCGCGTTCTCAGTATGGACGAAATCTTAAGCGATCAGGATCTTGCTGTGATCACCAAGATTTGCCCCACATACAACTTTGCGGTGGACGAGCAAGATTTGGAAGATTCAGTCTTTACGCCAGAGAATTCCGACGAGGTGGAAGCCAGTCCTGCTGATAGTACAGCAACGGAACAAACTACATCACCGACTCCCGCCCCGGAGCTCGTCCCAACACCACAGCGTGGAGAAGGTCTCAATACGCTCAAGAAAGGCTTAGGGCTCTTGCTAGGATTGCAGGAAGTTGATATTTCCAAGCTCCCATATTCCGATCGGATGGATATCCAGTTGCAGTTAGAGAGAGATTCCATCAGCTCCGCAGTTGAGAAATGGCGCCTCGATAATCAAAACCTTCAGAAACGAGGCGTTACAACAGCATTGGCCGCTTCTAGTAAAGAGGGATCCATGTCACAGAACATGGCAGCGTGGATGAGCGCCATGGAAGCCCGAATTCATCAAGAGCTCCAATTGATCGAAGCATCCGAGGTGAAGAAATCGAAATCTGACTGGGACTTGACACGATGCGTATACGGACCCTTTATTCGGCAGGGTGATCCTGCTCGCCTTGCCGCCGTGACGATACTGTCCGTTATCAATCTCGGTACAGTGACTGGTATTGAGAAGGGTATTCCCATTAGCCGACTGATAACTCACATTGCCAAGGCTGTTCAAGAGGATACTGAGATGTATCAGAAAGAACTCGCGGAGAGGAAAGCTCGAAGACAACGCAAGGTTCGATTTGTTGGCGACGCGGCTAAGGGACCGACTAAAAACAAAGAGACTACGAGTCAAGACGCCGTTAGCACAGCGCCCAAACCACCTTTGGTCGACACAACCGAAAAACAGCATGCGCTAGAGGAGACTGGCCGAAGCCCATGGTCCATCCAGATCAAGGCGCAGGTTGGCTCAATTCTTGTGCAGATGCTGATTGAGACGGCCAAAGTCAATGTAGTGGCAGAAAGCCCGGCATCTAAGGAGTTGATCAGCCAGTACCAGCCTGCCTTCAGTCACCAAACACTGCTTCGAAAAGGCAAAAAAGTCGGAGCTCTCTTCTTCAACCCTCAGTTGGTCGAGCTTCTCAAGAGAGAGCCGATGGGTGACTTTATTGCCAAGCATCTACCCATGGTAGTAGAGCCAAAGCCTTGGGCCCATTTCTCTGAAGGCGGATTTCTGGACAGTAAAACCAGCTTGGTTCGTGTCAAACCTGGGGATGTTGAGCAGAGGTTGTACAGCACCGCAGCCATTGAACGTGGAGATATGAAGCAAGTATTCAAGGGTTTGGATGTCCTTGGCAAAACAGCGTGGATCATTAACAAAGACACTCTGAATGTCATGATGGAGGCCTGGAACAGTGGCGAGGAGGTTGCCAACATACCTCCTCTCAACCCGAGCTTTGACATCCCACCAGAACCGGATTCATCAGCCGATCCCTTGGTTAGAAAAAAATGGATTCGCGAGGTGAAACACATTGAAAATGAACGATCCGGACTGCATTCTCAGCGTTGTTTCATGAATCTGCAGCTGGAAATTGCACGAGCGTTTCGCAACCAGACGATATATTTCCCACACAACGTCGACTACCGAGGGCGTGCTTATCCAATGCCAACGTACCTCAACCACATGGGTGCTGATCACGCTCGAGCCATTTTGAAGTTTGCAAGAGGCAAAGAGCTAGGAGAGAGGGGTCTCCGATGGCTCAAGATCCACCTTGCCAACGTCTATGGTCTCGATAAAGCCAGCTTCGACGAGCGTGAAGCTTTTACCAACGACAATGTGGCTAACATCATCGATTCGGCTACCAATCCTCTGGGGGGTAGCAGATGGTGGTTGAAAGGTGAAGATCCATGGCAGTGTCTTTCTGCGTGCTTCGAGCTCAAAGCTGCCCTTGAGCTTCCCGACCCCACCAAGTTCGTCTCTCATCTCCCGATCCACCAGGATGGTACATGCAACGGCCTTCAGCACTACGCTGCTCTCGGCGGAGACACATGGGGGGCCAAGCAGGTCAATCTGGAGCCAGGCGACAGACCCGCGGATGTGTATACGGCAGTTGCGAATCTCGTCAAAGAGGCTATTGCCAAAGACCTGGAAGAACAGAATCCCTTTGCCATTGCGCTCGACGGCAAAATAACCCGCAAGGTTGTGAAGCAGACCGTAATGACAAATGTGTATGGCGTCACCTTTGCCGGAGCGAAGAGACAGGTTTGCAAGCAAATTGACTCTTTATATCCCAATCTTGAAAAGGAATGTGGCATCTCCCACCTGCTTCTGTCGACATATATCGCGAAGCACATCTTCACCGCCCTGGCGACCATGTTTCGAGGCGCTCACGACATTCAGTATTGGCTGGGAGAGATCGGTGGGCGGGTGTGTCGGGCCTTGACCCCGGCACAGCTGCAGCAAATCGTGGATTCATATGGTGAAGGCGAGGACAGCACAGCGCGGGCCGCCAAATCGAAGAAGAAATCATCCAGCGGCCAAAAGGTGGAGTACGACGATCTCGTTCAACAATTCCGATCTTCCGTCGTTTGGACGACTCCTCTCCGAATGCCCGTTGTTCAGCCATATCGCAAAACGACCGCGCGAGAGATTAGGACCTGTCTTCAGGCTGTTATATACCCTATGAGCGATCAAACCGACCCGGTCAATAGGAGGAAGCAGCTTCAGGGATTCCCTCCCAACTTCATTCACTCCCTGGACGCTAGCCACATGCTGTTGTCCGCTCTGGAATGCGATGCCCGTGGACTGGATTTCGCTGCTGTGCATGATTCATTCTGGACACATGCTGGCGACGTCGATGTGATGAACGAGGTCCTGCGGGAAGCTTTCATTCGCATCCACGAGGAGGACGTCGTCGGTCGCTTGGCAGCCGAGTTTGAGGCTCGACACCAAGGATCTATCTACCTCGCTAAAATCGACCCGGATACCCCGGTCGCTAAGAAGATTAAGGAGCTCCGGAAAAAGAGCAAGCTTTCTCCGAAGGAGGAGCTTCTTCTGGAGCACAAGCGCAATCAGCTAAAGCTTTCTGGAACCCCCTGGGACCTTGAAGCTGCCAAGAAGATTGTGACCCCAGCATCGGTATACGAGGAAATGTCAGCTGCAGAAGTGGACGTGGATATACACGAGGATGCCAAGGACATTGGCTTGGGCGCCATCCCAGAAGATGAGGCTCATGAGATTGGTAAAGAAGAGTTAGAGGGCCAATCTGAGAACTCTGAGGCTGCGAAAATGGCCCTAAACCTTCTGAACAACATGAAGAAGTCTCTTTTTGAGACCAAATTTTCAGGAAAGAAGGACGAGACGAAGGCCCCCGCAAAAAAGACCCAGAAGACTCCTCTTCCAGTCTGGCTGCCGCTCACCATTCCGAAGGTCCCTCAAAAGGGCGATTTTGACGTCAAACGGCTGAGGGAAAGCAAATACTTCTTCTCATAAAAAGAAAAAAAATCCTACGCACTTGTACATCTCTCCTACTACAACGGTCATGTATAATGAGGAATATTCTTAAAAAAGGACAGGATGGAGGAGGCTAAAGGGACGGCGTTGAGAAATTTCGGTGCATATACATGGAGTTTTTGGTTTCATTTCAGCGGACTTTTTGCCCAAACAAAAGGCATTTGTTTCTCTTTCCTTTTTGTTTTTTAAAATCTTCTCCAGCGGTTTTGTATACATCATGTATATTAGATTGAGGACATGCGAGGTGGGAGCTGATGAGCGCATGACTGGATAGGTTGGGAGGGTACATATACAGATAGCTCTCAGCGGGAGTAGCTACTACTATACCATGAATGGAGAGGTATTAAAACAAGTTGATCAAAAAAATAATATGCTAGACATTACTGTAACAGATATGCGTTCGCACATGCAAACGGTTTTCATGTGATACTTTAATATCATGCCATGTTATGTCTTTTCTATCTTCCATTCTATGCCTTTCTTTACCTGACAACAGCACCCTTGAGCGACTTGACGGTGCACACGCCGCCGCTCTCAGTAACCAGCTTGCCTACATCCTTCTTGCCCAGCTGCTCAACAGCACTGGCATCGAAGGCGACCTCAAGATTCTCAGTGGTGGTGAATCCGGGCTGGAACGTCTCCCAAATCTTCTTCTTGGGGTTCAACACGCCCTCAGGCTCACCCTTCCATCCCTCAAAGTAGACCCTCTCGCCAGCCTTGGCACCCTCGGGAGGGGTGACCAGCTCGACGGGGCCCTTGTGGTCATCAGCCTCGCCCTCCTTGACCTTGGGAGAGGCGGCCAAGACCATGGCGGAGGACTTGATGCCTCGCATCTTGACGGGCTTGAGGTTGCATACGACGACGACCTTGCGGCCCTGCATCTCCTCGAGGGGCACAAGACCGTTGAGGCCGGAACAGACGGTACGGCAGATCTGACCCTCGTACTCAACGGTATCCTCGCCGGGGGCGTCACCCATGGCAATGGTGGAGACGAAGAGAGAATCCGCGTCGGGGTGGTTGATGGCCTTGAGAATGTGTCCGACACGCAGATCAATCAGGCTGGGAGACAAGGGGGCCGCAGCGGCGGGAGCCTTCTGGGGCTTGGGAGCCTTCTCCTTCTTCTCCTTCTTGGGCTTGTCGGCTCCAGGGTTAGCAGCAGCAGAAGCGCCAGCCTTGACCTCGGCGGCAGCCTCCTTGACCTTCTCCTTGACCTCCTTTGCCTTTTCCTTGGTGCGGTCGGCGAGAGTTGCGTCGCCTCCGGTGCCGGCAGCAGCAGCCTTCTCCTTCTTGAGGCGCTCCTTTTCGGCCTTGGCGTCGACGGGAGGCTTGACGTACAGGACCTCGTCCTGGTCAACCTTGACCTTCTGCTCGTCCTTTAGGTCCAAGCCGAAGACGGGAGCGTTTTGGACAAAGTCAATGTGGCGGACAATGTGCGGGAGGCCCTTTTCTCCCGTCCGTTCCTCGGGCGTCCATTTGGCGACTAAGGGAGCGAGAGCCTCGTAGATGGCGACGTCAGCCTTGCTAGGCTTGCTGCCGAGGAGGGTCGTTCGGCTAGACAGGTGGCCGTTGAGGGTCTCGAGGATTTCAGACTTGTTCTCCGAGGACTTGAGGCGCTCGGAGGTGGTGAGCCATTGCTGGATCTCAGCCTCCTCGGTGGGGGTGTACTTTTGGGAGCTGAGGGCGGCCATCTTGATGGTGCGGTAGGCAACGCGGAACGTATGAAAGCTCTGGAATGAGCGTATGGCTCGACGAAGAAACAGTTTTGCTGCTTGTCCAGACGAAGCCCTCGATCGCAGGCTTCTTCCTTTTTGATATTATGGGCTTTGAAACGGAGTGACTCTTAACGAGGGGACAATTTTTTGGCAGCGGGGTCTTTTGGCAGATGGGATGGAGGGGCAGTTGGCCTTTGTGGCGCAAGTTCTTTACTGTGTGTGGCGTCTCTGAGGCGCAGACAGGCAAGTCGCGTAGAAGAATTCACTTTACGCGCAACAGGTGAGATGGAGCACGTGACTCCGCTGCTATTTCGCGTCTTCTCAGGTACGTCACGATGCATCCAGCACGCTCACGATTGCTTGCTCTCGATTCTCAAGCAAACGTGAGGAGGGTGTGAAACTTGCTCTCATTGGCTTTTTATTAGCCATAGCGCTTCATTTCTGGATCACATTTGAGCTTGGATGTGCATGAGTCCGTGCATTTTCTTCCTTTTGGTGTCATTCTACGCGACTCTCTTATGCAACCTATAGCACGGCCTGTGAATTGCTGAATTGTCTTTTCTCATTGGAGCAGATCGTCCATCTTTCCACTGAAGGTTGATTGGCTTCTTGTCTATTCATTTCTAGAAAAGCGGTTCTTTTTTCTTTGACTTTTTTATTCGTGACTTCACCATGGCCAATACCTCAGCCTCCGAGATTGACTCGGTCATGTCAAATTCTAGAGCTCCCACAACCGCGCCGAGCTCACCACCAACAGATCCCTTTGATGACCAAAATGATGTTGGACTTGTCGATGAGGATATTATTAAAGAGGAAGCGAAAGCGAGACAGTTAAACAATGCTGCTGAGGAGAAGCGCCGTGCTGCTCTCCAGAAGCAACGAAAGAAGAAAAAGGCCGAGACAAAGGCGGAGAGAGAGGCGAAGGCGCGTGAGCTGGACGAATTGCTGCAGAAAAGTGCGGCCTTCAGTGATATCCTCACGAAAAAGACACAAGTGCTTGGACGTGTAGGAAGCAGTATGGACGGGAAGAAGTTGGGGGAGCACAACCTGCAGATGGCTACACAGCCAAAATGCATGGTTGGCGGCACGATGAGAGAATACCAGCTCGAAGGACTCACATGGATGTACGAGATTTGCTCACAGGGCATGAGCGGCATACTGGCTGATGAGATGGGTCTTGGTAAATCACTTCCTTCCTATGTATCTCCATCCGCAGTGCTGACTACGTACAGGCAAAACTATCCAAACTATTGCTCTGATAGCACTTCTACGGGAGCAGGAAGACTATCTTGGTCCACATCTTATTGTAGCGCCCCTAAGCACGCTGTCAAACTGGATTGACGAGTTTCAGAAATGGGTGCCCTCAATACCTATAGAGATGTATCACGGCACTAAAGCCCAGCGAGAAGAGATTTTCCGGAAAAAGATCATGGCACATCTGAAATCTGGCCGGCCTACCGCAAAATTCCCAGTGGTATGCACTTCGTATGAAATGGTTCTGAACGACCACCACAACTTATCGCGCATCAATTGGGAGTTTATCATCATCGTAAGCCTCCTACATCTCATATAGCCTCACCCTGCCAAAACTCTCTAACAGAATGCACTAGGACGAGGGTCACCGCATGAAGAATTCAGATGCAAAATTATTTCAGCAGCTTCGCCAGTTCACTTCCGCTACACGTCTTCTCATCACCGGCACACCACTCCAAAACAATCTTAAAGAGCTTTGGTCGCTGCTCCACTTCTTGTTGCCCAACATATTCACGGATTGGGAAGCTTTCGAGTCCTGGTTCGACTTTTCAGAACTAGAAGATGAGAAGGGAACCCAGCAATTTATCGAGGACCAAATGAAGCAGGACCTGGTCAAGAAGATCCATCTCATTCTACAGCCACTACTACTCCGTCGCATCAAGCAAGATGTTGCCGCCTATCTCCCTAAAAAGCGGGAATACGTCTTATTCGCTCCCATGACGAAGGAGCAGACGGATTTATACAACGCCATTTCCAATAAAAGCATTGATACCAGAGCGTACCTTGAAGAAAAAGCTGTGGAGCTTATTCGTAGCAAAACAACTTCTCAGACATCCACACGGGCCTCGTCTCGGGCAAGGTCCGCATCTAAGAAGGCTGACAAAGAAGACAAGAAGGTTACTCTTCCGGTTCGACAGAGTGCTAGAGGCAAAAGGGTCGAAGACCGGACAGCGTCGCCTGCCCCCAACGCCTTTAGTCTTATGATGGGCAAACGAGGATCAAATGGAGCTAAAAGCATCAAATCTGAACCTGCCGCTACACCTACAAAGCAGACTCCCAAACGGAAAAGCCCTCCCACTGCTCTTGCTTCAGAGTCCAAGAGCGCCAAGTCCAGTAGGCAGTCTACCCCGTTAAGTGTCCGCAGCCGCGGGCGCGCTGCTCGCTCGTATAAAGAGGCGGACTCCGACGAGGAGAAGTTGTCGGACGATGAGTTTGAGGCAAAGCTAGCCCGTGAAATGGTCAGCGAAGAAGAGGATGAAAGCCCTGCAGAGCCCATGTCTGCTGAAGAAATGGAGCGAGCTCAGACGCTCGATCTTGCCAGTACGTTTCACTGCCCTTTTTCTTATCTGAACGTGTATCAGCTAATAGAACATTGCAGAGAAACAAATCGCTCGCAAGAAACTGGGCAACCCCCTTGCTCAGCTCCGTCTCGTGTGCAATACCCCACACAACTTTTATAACCCGTGGGCCGTAGCGACAGACATTCCAGTTGACGAGACCATTGTCACCGCATCGGGCAAGATGCTGCTTCTCGACCGCCTATTGAAGCGACTATTCAAAGATGGCCATAAGGTGCTCATCTTCTCTCAGTTTACAACGCAGCTTGATATCTTGGAGGACTACTGCCGGGAGCTCCGCGGTTGGAAAGTCTGCCGCATCGACGGCAGCATCGCTCAAGCCGATCGACGAGAAAGCATCCGACTGTTCAACACCGACTCCGAGTACAAGATCTTCCTGCTGTCTACCCGCGCAGGTGGCCAAGGCATCAATCTGGCATCAGCCGACACCGTCATTCTCTTCGACAGCGACTTCAACCCGCAGCAGGACTTGCAGGCGCAGGATCGCGCCCATCGTATCGGTCAAACGCGACCGGTCATCGTCTACCGCCTCGCCACCAAGGGGACCGTCGAAGAAAGCCTGTTGCTCTCCGCAGACGCCAAGCGGCGTCTGGAGAAGCTCGTCATCCGCAAGGGCGGCTTCAAGACCATGGGACAGAAACTCAACGACCAAGAAGAAGAGTTGGACCCGGAAACTCTGCGAGCTTTGCTGTTGAAAGACGGACAAGTGTATGAAGCGTCGGGAGGAGACGACATTTTAAGCGAGCAAGACCTCGATACGATATGTGACCGCAGCGAGGAGGCCTTTGAGAGGGCGGCACGAGGAGATGGGGATGCAGATGCCTTCAAGGTCGTCGAGACTGGTGCCGATTCGATCAAGTTGGCTCGTAAGAGTTAAAACGTTTTGACTAACTGTACCTCTATATAGATGAGGAATATTTGGGTCTTTCTTTTTACGAATTTGCGACGTTAATGAAGGCATGATGAAGGATTACTGGTATTAATTTTTGCTAAGATTACGAGTGCATCGCTGCAACATGATCATTGGCACTGGAGGATAATTTTGCTGTTATTAGACACGTCGCTCAGGTATGCATTATAGAAATTTGTCGTTTCTGGACTATGGATATTTGATAATCGATTCAATATATTCATTTCTTTTATGCTTTCATGTATAGTTCGAGTTAATCTACATTATGCATGGCCTCCCGTCATAAGTCGTGATAATCAATAGCCAAAAAAAACGCTTATTAATCCCAAACGTCCAAGCAATTATCCCAATACCGTATAATACTCCAGGAAGAAAAATTCCCATGTTCATGCTAATTCAGCTCGGTGACGAAGCCAATCTGTCTTCTAGGGTCTCCCGGCGGCATCGGCGCATCCGCCAACCTCCTGGCGAGCTTCTCCTGCGTCTCGACCAACCTCCTCTGGGCCTCCAAGCGTCGCTGAATGCGTTGCTCCGCCGACACGTCAAGACGCTCGAGTTCTTCTCTTTCGCTCATGCGCATTTCAATAAGCGCGCGCGCATTACCCGCACGCTCTGAGTTGAGCCTGTTCTCCCATTCCAGCGCCTTTCGCTGCCTAGCCTCCTCGGCCTCAAGTTCCGAAGCGGCAATGGCTCTGGAGCTGGCCAGTGTGGCCTCTGTTACAGCTCGCTGCTCTGATAGGCGTCGCCTGAAAGCATCACTAGCAAGGCTCTCCTCGAGTTGAGCCTTGGAACGAATGGCCGCAAGGTCTTCGGACTGCAATCTCCTGCGGCGAGCGTCCTCCATTTCTGCCTTTTGTGCCTGTATCTGCTGCTCCACGGAAGCAATCTCTCGCTTCCTAGCTAGCGCCAGCGCAAAGTCCTGCGACTCCTCCACCAGACGCTCTGAGCGGGCTTTTCGGATCCGCTCACGGACTTCAATGTCCTCTGGTAACCCAACAGCTCCTTCCGGTTGATCGCCCTCCTTGGCGTAATATACATCCGTTGCGCGGCTGGCGCGAAGAACGGAGAGCAGTTCATCCTGTGCATCGAACGGAGACAAAACCTTTTGTACGTACATCGTTGGCGAATATACATAGTTATCCTTAGCGTAATGGTTAAAGGGCTTGTTGATGTGTTTCCACCTTCCACTCTTCAACAGGGCCCGGGTCGTGGATACTGGATCTGCGGAATCAAAGCAGAGGTATAATATGGATTTGTCGCCCACTTTAATGGATAGGTCGGAGCCTGAATCGACGAGGAAAGACATGACTTTCTGCATCTTCCTTTCTCGCTCAGGCGTCATTTCTCCAGCATCAGATCCGTGTAGGCAAACCTCTCCGAGGGCGCTGCGGCCGTTATGGAGCGGACTGGGGAAATCAGGGTCGTGGCCCGCTTCCATGAGAACTTTGACCGCCGCGAGGTTGAGATCCCTGGCGGCATTGTGTAGCGAACCATCGTCTTTGGACGGCTCGGCGGCAAGGAGACTAGACATCATCTGGATCGCAACGTCGCCGCTGAGATGGGTTACCATTGCCATTGGCGTTCTTCCCTGGAAATCCATGGCATCCACATCCGCTCCTTCCAGCAGCAGCATTTTCACAACTTCTGGTCGTCGTTCTCGGACAGCCAGCATGAGAGGGGTAGTGCCCGATAAATTGGTTGGAGCATTGACTTTGGCTGCATCGATTGTCAGCAGGAATATTGCACTCATTGAGAACATTGATTCACTTACCTCCTCGCTCCAGCAAAATCTGAATCAGGTTGGTACTGACCTTCTTTTGTGGTTGCGCAATGGCCCACGTGAGAAGCGTCATCTGTTCCTCTTCTTCGATTTCTGGATGGAGCTTATAAGTCATGGCTTGATCGTGATAGAAACCTGCATCTAACAGGGTCGTCAAGATAGTTGAGGAGCGAGGGTATTGGGATATGGCTTTGGCTAACACCGGCAAAGTATTAGGACGATTGGCCATCACGTCAATACGAACATCTCCCTCATGATAATCTGCAAAGATCTTGAACAATTCCAAGACTTCGTCCTGACCAACAGCAGTGTCAAATATGCTGTGAAAGGCAAACGTGAGCGTTTCTGTTGACGGATGACAAGCAAGTAATTTGTGTATCCAGTCAACGTTTGCTCTGGATGCAGCTTGTCGTAGAGGCTCTCCGTCCTGATAATTAACATCCGGATCGTGAGATGTGAGAACATCAACAAACCAGTTAGCAAGTGGCATATTTCCATCATCAGCGCTCTTCATCACTTGAATGAGCGCTTCGCTGAGGGCGTCTCCTTTGGCCCCTTTATCTAGGAGCAGCTGGGCTGTTTCCAGGCCAGACTGAGTAAACCATGTATCAAACGCTTCGGCTTTGAATGTTTGAATGAAAGCCATATTGATGTCTTCTTGTGGAATATCAACGTCCAAGAGGTGAGCTAGCGACGAAGAGGCCGCTTTTTGCGCAGCATCCACCAATGTCTTACATCCGTTGGCCATGGGTGAAGCGCCGTAGTCTAGCAAGAGCTTTACCAGCCGCTCTTCAGACTCCTCTTCATTTACTGCATCATTTAATGCAATATGCAAATCTTCGGCAACAGGTAAGCCTGCCTTCATAAGATCACTGATTACGTGATACCGTGTATCGTGGTTTAGACTCCAGCAAGCCTTAAGTGCCCGGGTCAGTGTTGGAGGAGAGACTTTCTTCTGATTCAGTTGTTAGCTTAGCGAGCAACGATCTTGAAGGGGGGGTTTGTCCTACCTGGTTGCCACCTTGATCCCATAACCCAAGCAGAAGCTCCAAGTTCTTGATGAAAGCGCTTCTGGTGGCCGCTACAACGGCCTCACCGTTGTTGTAATTCGGATCCGCTCCCGCGGCTAACAATACTTTCAGGATAGCTCGACCATCCTCTCCATATCTTGCTGCCGACTCCAACTGTGCATCAACAAGTTCTCCCCTGAAACCTTTCTTCAGAAGCTGTTCAAAAATCATAGCTCGTTTACTCAAGTCTCGAACCTCGGTGGCGGCTTGAAATCCTTCCTCCAAGGTGGTCTTGTGGACGGTCATATCTGTCTTGAGGAGAACTTTAAGCACTTCCACTGACCCTCCACGACACGCCTCTACAACAGCTTGGCCGTTATTATCCGAAATACTAGCGCCGTGAGACATGAGAATATCGCCAAGCTGGACGTCACCTTCTCGGGCAGCGACAAGCAGCGCATTTGACGCAGCGGCTGGCGACACCCCATGTGCCAGAAGGCGCTGGCAGAGAGCAGTTCTGGTAGGCCGGCTCTTGACCTCCATAGCTTTGGCCAGCGCCAGGCTTCGGTTGTCAGGCGAATGTCGAGTCATCGACAACAAGATATCCATCATCTCGCCAGCTTCTTTCGATACCGCAAGAGACAAAGCTTCACCGTCAGAAGTATCGGCAGTGCTGGACAAGGAACGTATCAGAGCCAGATCCTCCGGATAAGTCTTGATCGTGTGTATCAGCGCTCGATTAACCTCTTGAGGCAACGTCCCGGCCTCCACCAACCTCTTCGTCAGCGTAAGTCGATCCATAGGATCTTGTATTCTGAGGGCATGAGGAAGCGCAAAGCCCAAGGAAGTTTGGGTTAGACGGCATCGAGATGCGAACAATAAGTCGACGATTTTGATATTGCCAGGGATGACCGCATGGCACAAGGCAGCCGCCTTGAAAGCATTCGGATCGGCACCGGATTGAAGCAAAATTTCAAGAGTTGAGAGAGGCAGTTGTCGGCTCCCCCCTTTTGAAATAGATTGCACCTCCTGAGCAAGAAATCCGTCCAGATCTTCCTTTCTTTCAACCTTGGGCAGCAGTATCCGTAGCTTCCACGCTTTCCCTTCCGTAGATGGCAGTGTAGCAAGGCCATTTAGCGCGGTCGCAATCGACTTGCTTGTAGGCTTTCCGAGACTGAGAACCAGCTCAAAAACCTTTGGGTCGGGATTGATGGTCGCTTGGTTCACGATGGCTCCCTCGAGGGTGTTAATGTCCGCATTCCCCTGCTGAAGCAATAGCTTGAGCAATGACATGTCGACAGGCTTTTCGGACAGTGTCTCCAGTAAAGCAGTTGCCATCTCGGTCACGCCAGCGGCGGCTCCAGCCTGAAGTAGCAGTGTCATCATATCAAACCTCGCCTTATGATCGTCGACCCGCATAACATCCTGCACTCGAGCTGATGCTGTTTGTGGGGATGCCTTTTTCAGCAAGGGAACGAGAAGGCCAACGTCCCTTTGAGAAATAACAGACGCCAATCCAGTGCCATTATTGAAGTTGATATCAGCATGGTTTTGTAGGAGCAGGCTGATGAGAGGCCCGTCTCTCCTCGAGATGTCTTCGCTGATGGCATCCTGAAGCGCAGCATGTAGGCATGGTGGGGGGAGCGACCTCTTGAGAAAAAGCTCAATCATCTGATATCGCTCTGCTGTAGATATTTTCATTGTATAGGGGAAAGCAGCTGTTAACGATGGCCCCGAAGGCCTTGCAGCCAAAAGTCTCCTGGCCACCTCTACATTTGACCGCAGAACAGCAGCGCGAAGAGCTTCGCCATCTCGATAGTCCACTGACGCTACAGCATGGCGATCGTTGCTTGTAGGCTTACGATTAGGTGAATTTGCATGCCCATTCGTTTGCTGCGCTGCAAAATACGGGTTGAGAAGGAGTTCCACAGACTTTACATCACCAGCCTCAACCGCGTCGATGAGGCTTTGGTTAAGAGCTTCGCCGTTGGCACCTTTCCTGAGCAGCATGCTAAGCAGGTCATATCGGACTTCGAACGCAGCCTGCTTTGGTATTGCCGAGACGCAGGCCGATGCCGTTTGGGGACTAAGGGCGGTCCTGTCATGAAGTAGCGAATGGACCAAGTCCAGTTGTCCGCGAGCAATCGCACCCTTGAGCACCGAGGCATCATTATACTCGACAGAAGCACCATACATGGCCAAGATGTTGGCCATGTCGTAAAACTGGGTGTCGCAAGACAGTTCGAGGGCTTGGGATAAGAAATCTCCTCCAGCTCCGGCACAAAGCAGAAGCTCGGCAAGCTCCAGTTTTGTGTCCGGATTCAATGTTGGATGTTCGAAGGCAGCTTGAAAGGCGTGATCCAGGCCCGGTCTTTGAGGCGGCTGGTTTCCCATGATGATGGCCACCGCGATGTCTTTTCGACCCATTTCGACAGCATGCTTTAGGGCCTCTGCTTGCCTATGGTTCCCATCCGCTACAGAGCGACTGAGGTAAAGAACACTGTCCAGATTACCAGCCCTGGCGGCGTCAACCATGGCATCCGATACCAGTGCCGCAGGTGGTCGACCTTCGGACTGGAGCACAAGACTGACAATGGTCGACAGCCCATGGACTGAGCATGCATGGCGAAAGGCGGTCTGCGCATCAGTCAATCGGGACGAATTGGCGCCGTATCTCAACAGGTTTTCCACAATCTGCACGTTGCCGTTCCGAATGGCGATGGGAAGAGACGCATCGAGGGCGAGAGAGTCAGCATGAGGGAGCAGGACCCTCACCATGTCCATCTGGTTCCTTTCCACGGCGGACTTGAGCAGCTGGACTCGATCGGCAAAGGCGTCCAAGCTCTTTCTCCTGCTGAGGATACCGCTCTTCTGCTGCTGCGAGCCGGCCAGGTCGACGCCAGCCGCCGTCAGCTTGGAGATGAGAGCCTCAGCCACACCGGGAGAACCAGAATTGGCGATCCATTGCCCCAGGACGTCGACGACATCTCGCGCATCCCAGCCCTTGCTCTTCTTCAGATTGCTCGAGGAGAATGCGCGACTGAGTCCACTCTTAGGACGCCCCTTGGCTGCGTCGGCGACGTGTCTCTGTAAGAGGTCCTCGGCTATCCGATCATCTGCGGGTGTGCGAAAGGACGGCGGCTGCATCGGCCGGGCCAAGGGGGGTGGAACCGGCGGTAGAACAATGCCCCATGCTTGCGACAATTGAATGATTCTGCGCTGGCGCTCATTGGGAGTGAAAGGAGCCATGTTGGTGTGGTGTCAAGCCTGTAGCGCCGGCATTTGGGGGGAAACGTCGTTTGGTCACGGCTTTGGGGCCAAGCTGGTCCGTCAACGGGCTGGGAGAGAGAGCTTGCAGCCGACGCTCAACGGGGCGACCCGTAGGTGTACATGAGCTCGAACCCGAACTTGGTTGTGTAACCGGAAGTAAGGAGAAAAAAAAAAGATTAAGTTAAGATGATAGAATAAGGCGTTAAGAGGCCAGCGGAAGAGGATCAAGACGTTCTGATAATTCGATGCTACGTTCTCGTATCGAAGCTTGCCCACAGCCCCCAACCATCAATGATGGGAAGATGGCAAGCCAGTCAACATGAAGTGGGGGGGAAACCCAGCAGTTGCTGTTTCAGCGCAGCTCCAGCTCGGCTGGTGGGGTGGGAAGGAACGAAGCTCTGGCAGCTTCGACAGGCGGGTTTGTGCATGAGCACCAATCGGCACTGTATTTTTTAGCTTCCCCGGGCGATGCCCACCGGCGCTAGCGATGCTCTTTTAGGCCAGGTCTGGCAGGCCTCCGTACAGTGGGAATACTAGATATTCGACTACATGTAGCCTGCACCTCGAGTAAATCTGCCTTTTGATGCTGCTCTATCTTATGTCTAGGTACTAGATACATAGAAACGATGATGGCAGCTTAGTCCTGTAGAAGTGCATCTGTTTGCCATAAAATCCCCCTTAAACGGAAACAAACGACAATGCCAACCATCTCCGTCTGCTCAACGCAACTCAGCCACACATCAAAGTATTCGACCCGCGCATGGGGCTAAACTCGAGTTCCTCCCCCTGCACAGCCTCAAACCATATCCAAGTGCGCGGCAGGGATTGCGTGGCCAAGTTACGAATGAAGGCTCCGCTAAAAAGGCTTTTCCAATGTCAAAAATGTCAAGATGACGATGGTGTCTGTCATCGGTTCATCTAGAATCGTTCCGAATCTGTGGGTGTGGTCAGGACGTTGGATGGTAGGAGGTCACCAATGTTGTGTCGCGCTTCAACTTACTTTTGTAGGCTAATTTTGTTGCTTCATGGGGATGATTATCTGCTGCGGTCTTCTGAGAATAATTCATCCATACTCAATCGACTTTTGTCCTTCATGACGCTCAACCGAGATTATTGGCAACTGCCGAAATGTAGACAGAAATCGAGCGCTGTACCTTCTACCTATGCCAATTAAACTCCACCGTCGGCAGTGAAGGCATTCTGCTTCACTACCTGCGAATCACATGATGAGCATCTCTGCCATCTGAAACGCCATCTTGTTTAGCAATCCCATGGGCTTGGTCATCCTGAAGCTCTCAGATAAATATTCTGTCTCGCCCGCAATTATCTGTCCTTTCTTACGTGAAGCCGATTGGAGAAAGAAAACATGCCAATGAGCCTACATTTTCCGCTTGCATTCTGATGTTAGCATCTTTAAATAGAATCCATTCGGGCCATGCTAGGCATCTCAACGTACTCCAGCCTGCTGTAATCCGCAAAGGTGTAGCTACATATACTTGGACAACTATAGAGCACATTCAACATCTCAACAGAAGACCATCACTGCATCCAGACACGTGCCTTAAAAAAGATACCAATACTTATTCCAGTCTCTCATCTTGCAATGATTATTCATCGCTGAGTGCTCCGCAAATCAGCAGCCACTACGTGCATGCAATCGCAGCCTCCCATCTTACTAAGACACGCGCCCATCTTACGTCGATCATGTCAGCATCGACATCATCACAAACCTGCCGCGACACAGCTTTGCTAATATTCATTTTAACAGCAAACTATCTCGTCCCGCTACCATTATGTGGTTATCCCGTCGCCAGCCATTGATCGTATTCCTGGTCTGATATCGTGAAAAACAGAAAACTTGTGCTCCCAATAAATGTCCCTCCAACAGATTCTCCGAAAATGTAGATACATGTAACGAATATCGCTCTATTGGTTGACTACGGCAGTCAACCCAGGATCAATCTTGTCAATCTTCTCCTGGAGCTCCGTCCACAGCTGCTTCTGCATCGCCTGGCCCGACTCGTTGGTGACCCATTCCGGGATGTGGTCCCTGGATAAAGTGATAATGGGTTAGACAACCTGCTATTTGTCTCTAGGATAAACAAAAGTCTTCACTTACTCTCGAATCTCGCACGAGGTCAGGTACTTGCCATGGCTGCTCTCATCAGCCGCAATGCCGTGAAGCAGCGTCCGGCTACCCATCTCCGGCGTCCGGCCAAGCACCAGCTTAGCAAACCAGGTCTTGAGACGCTGGGACAAGCTCAGATTCTTCGTCAGACCCGTCTTGCACAGACCCGGGTCGACGACGTTGACGATGACGCCCGTCTCCGAGACAGGGTGGAGAGACGCCCACTCTCGCGCACACAGGTGCTCCAACAGCTTCGTCGTCACGTATCGGTACTCAAAGTCGCCCTTCCACTTGGCCTGGTCGTTTAGGTCCTCCAGGATGCCCGTCTTGGGGAACTTCTTGACCGTGTCCTCGACGATGAGACCGCCCATGGAGCCGACGATGACCAAGTGTGTTTTGGCCTCGTACTTGCTCGCAGTGGCCCGCAGCTGCGGAAACGCGGCAAACACCAGCAAGAAGTTGGAGATGAAGTTGATGGTGACGTGAGACTCGTTGCCCTCCTTCTCGACCCACGTGGGGATCGAAGCACCGGCATTCAACAAGAGAGTGTCGATCCTCTCCAAGCCCTCAAGCTTCTTGGCAAAGGCCTTGACGGAGTCGTACGACGCCAAGTCCAGAGGCCACACCTCAATGACATCCTTGCGGTCAATCTCCCCTTCAATCGTCTTCTTAGCATCCTCGCCGCTCTTGGTATTGCGCACGCCAATGATGATCCTTTCAGCCTCGAGGCGGACGAGGTGCTTGACGGCCTCGTAGCCAAGACCGCCGGTGGCGCCCGTCACCACAAACGTCTTTCCTTTGCAGTCTTCGGATGTGAGAGCAATGGGCAGCTTTTTCATCTGGTTCGCCGGAAAGTCGGCCAAGCATTTAGGAGTCGTAGCGGTAGCCATCTTGAGATGAATAAGAAACAAACAAACTAAAGAACAGTAGCAAAGAGGGTATCACGATGTAAGAAGAAGATTGAGAAAGAAGAAAGAGAAGAAGAGCAGGGAGGAAAAGTAGACCTCCCCAATGCAGTCTTCTTCTTCCCTTCTTTTCCAGTCACACGGTCAGCCTTGACACCCCCCAAGATCGACATGTTCCAGCAATGATCGCCAGGGATCCGGAGGCTTAGTCAATCCCCCATCCAGGCCGTCGTGACGACTGAGTAAAGCTGCCTCGGCTTGCCGCTAGCAAGGGAGGAATCAAAAAGAGAGCGAGAGCCACTGCCCCTGGCAAATCCCATCGGTGGTGCGACCCTGTGTCTTTCCCCGAACGGAATACGGCTAGCCGATAGAGGTTCGATGCATGTTGGTGTGTAACATCTTATTACCCTGCTTCGGCATATAGGAAGCATGCCCCAATAGTCATCTCCTTGCGTTACGGACTACATACTATGCTGGCGAATAGTGACACCCAATCCCTTACAGCCGGTAGATCAGAGCACATCGTAGTGGCATAATCCACCAAACACCATCCAAGACATACAGCCCAAACCATCCGGAGTAAACCCACCGAACTCAAACTACATACAAATCTCTCCGTACAACATTTCTTCACCTTCAAATATCCTCATACTAAGAATCGGCTTTTGCAGCTCCTAAAAGCCGAGACCATAAAAAGATGGCGATATTAGCCAGAAACACCCCCCTCGCAGGAATACCTTCAATGGGTACCAGACTGTACCACGGCAGGCACACACTATTTCTTACGTGGAACTTAGTCGTGTCCGTCCTAAACCGAATGCGCTTACTCGCCCTGCAGCGTCGCCTTTTTCTATCCTAGCTACCTAGGTATCTTATTTGATCCATACTATATGCCCCTGTGGTGCTACCCTTGCTTTCCATATTCTAATTGTCCGACCTATTTTCTATTACTACCTTATATACTCAAGCGGAAAGCCTCCCATATCGCGCGGCACAATCTTATGCGTATTACCCCATCATGATGCCTAGCAAAACCACATGTAGGTATACTGCAGATCTCCCGTTTTATTCAAATGGGACGCATCGCACGAACCATCAGTCTCCAGATCCATTCTTAGTCGAGCCAGGGTTCCAGCTCTCATCCATTCCTTTACAAAGCACAGACGAAAAGAGGCATTTCACATTTCATGCAAAAGCTAAGTGCAAGTCAAACATCTAAGTGCAAAATTATATGATAGGCGCAATAAGCGTACAAAAGGTAGGCACATGTATGTTGAAAATAAAATAAAATAAAAAGGGGGGCCCAACACACGTCACATACAAGACACACAAGCCCGATGGGGTCGGATCCGCATGATATGAGATTAATTTGCATCGCGCATGCTCTTTCTTCCCCAAAGAGTCCTACTTCGTTCGAATCGAATCCGGGACCTCGGCTGGCGCGCTAGCTCTAGCACCACTAGGAGAGCTTCTTCTGCCAGCCGACCCAGCTACGAGACACCACTCGCCAGATTTTGACCTCACCGCTCCGCAGATCGTCAAGCTTGTAGCTCTCTAGCCTAATCTTCTTGCTGCCATCTCTACCTTGTTCCCACGCCCGCACCTTCTTCTTGGTGCCATCCCACTCTGCCACAACGCCCACGTGGTCAGGCTTGCCAACTTCGATCGAATATTTGGCATGCATGGGCCCATGTTTGCCTTGGAATTTGGCGTTGCGGATCGTGATGATGTCTCCGGGGCGGATAACGTCATGTTGCTGGGTTGAGGCGTTGGCCATGTTGGCATAGACGAGGGCGCCGTACGATCTGGTGCTAATAGGCCACAGGGCTTCCTCCAAAGGCCGAATCATTTCCAGCACAAAGCTTTGCGCCGTGCCATCGCCGACGACTTGGTCTTTCTTAGCCGCAGCAGCCTCAATGATACGCCGGCCAAAGGTATCATAGGCTTCCTCCATCTGGTCCTGACGCATAGCTTTGGGGGGTGCCTCGTGTCGCTGCTCCAGTACCACGTCCGACGGGTCGTAAGGGTCGTAGCGAGCCGTTATAATGGTCTGAGAGTAGTCTTGGAACAGGACAAACGTCTCTCGGCTGATAATCGTCTTTTCACCCTGATTCGTAGTGGTCGATTCGTCACACTCGAAATATATGTCCTTTCTGCCTTGTAGGACGGGGGGCACTTGATTCGACTGCTTCCACCAACCGCTCTGCACAGCCAAGTCGATGTCCCCGGCAATGTAGCCAGAGTCCATCGATGGGCGGTGATGATCCACCGATCGCCGAGCATTCAGGCTCATGCTGGGCCTGGGCATGTCTACAGACGCCCGTGGCCGCCCACTTACCGGGGGAGGCACCCTTCGGTCCGGTGGCGAAACAGCCCTGGGCTCCTCGGATAACGGCAACGGTTCATCCACGACGGGCGACTCGGGGAGGGCGTCTGCTCTGAGTGCGTTCAAGTTGAGGAGAAGCGGATCATGATTCTCCTCCCCCGGCGTAGGCGACGACATCTTAGGAGGAATCGGGGGCGGCAAAGACGGCACAGAACGAGAAAGCTCTGTAGACCTTCGCTGGAGTTCCGGGGACTTTGGCACGGGTGGCGGAGCCGCTCTTGGCGTCGAAGCAACGGGCGGCGGTGGAGGGGCATCCGGAGGCACATCAGTGAACGGCGACTGAAGGGTATCGTCCAAGCTAGACTCTTGATCATGTGCCGCTAAAGCATCCTTATGAGGCGCGGAAGAGGCAATGTCGGTATCGTAGTCACCCTCGTACTCCTCAGTCTCTCCGATTTCCTCTCCCGCCTGCGGCGGCCTAGTCGGCGAAGCGACGCCAAAGTCCACCGTGGATCGTCGGCTTGGAGCGCTAGGGGGCGGCGGAGGAGGAGGACGAGATTGCGCTGGCGGAAGTGCCGGGGCAGCTCCCGGAACCGGTGGCGGGGGTCTGCTATAACGTTTGCTCGTCGGCGACGTTGGCGAGAAGGCGTCGGGCCGCGGGGACAGGGGCGGCGATCGAGGAGGAGGCAATGTTGTATCTAGCGAGGGAGGCGGCAGAGGTGGAGAGCGCAATACAGATGCCGTCTCATGATTCTCACGGGCTCCGGTAGACAGCTCATCATCGGATTCAGATCCCTCCGTAGCTGACCTGACAGCTGAGGCTGAAGGCGGTGGGGGAGGCGGTCGAGCTACACAAGAAGAAAATGGTCAGCCTATGGATGATGAGGTACAGCCACTTCTCCCACATACCTCCTGCAGGGACTGGAGGGGGTGGAGGTCGAGCTGCAGGGTGTCAGTCTGTCCACGTTACTCGTGGCCATGCTTATACATACCCGCTGATGGAATGGGTGGTGCGCCGAGCTCTTCTTGAGGAGGGGGTGGTGGTGGTGCCCTATGCTCCGCAAGAGCTAAGGAAGGGGGTTAGCAGATAGAACGGCCAGTTTTTGTCATAGAAAAAATAGACTTGCCTTCGCTTTGATCGGGTGTAGCGAGAGGGGTGGAGTCTCCATCTTCTTCGGACTTCTGTGCCGGATCCTGATCGGCCTGTGCTGGCACTTCGGCCGCCTTGACGGGAAGGCCTACGCCGAGACCCATGCCCGGAAGCGCCATCATCGTGGGAACGGGAGGCGCGTGAGGCGGTGGAGTAACGTCCTCTTCTCGCGTAACCGCAGACTTGAGAGGAGGCTTGGGTGCCTTTTTCTTGGGCAAGCCTCCTCCCATAGGAGGCACCGGAGCGCCAAACATGCCATGAAAGCCCATACCCCCGCTCATTTTGGCCATTCTCGCTCGCAGCTCCTCTCTACGTTTGACTTCTGGATCTACTTCTTCCTCCTCCTCTTCTTCTTCTTCCTCTTCCTCCGGCTCGCCTTCTTCCTCCACCGTTTCCCGTGGCTCCGTCGCCGATTGTTCCACCTCGGCAGCAGGAGCAGCGGTCGATGAGGTCGGAATCTTCGATAGACGGTGAGAGCTATGGTCATCGCCCTCAGCTTCGGTAACACTGTCTTGAATCTCAGTATTCGCCTCAACAGCAGGAGCTACTACTTCAGACGCATTCTCATCAGGTTGGGGCCGTGGTGGTAGGGAGGCTGACTCAGAACGAGCCTCATCTGTTGAAGCTCTAGCGGGAATCTCGTCAGGAACGTGGGCAGCGGCAGGCACAGGAGCTTCAGCTGCTTCTGCGGCCTCGCCCTGAGGCTGCGAATCAACGCGCTTCTTAGGTGGCGGCGGCTTCTTAGGCTTCTCTTTCTTGGCCAGGGCGTCAGCATGGCGCTGCGCTTGCTCCATTTGTTGTTTCTGGAGGAGCGCGATACGCTCCTTTAGACTGGTAGGCTTCGGCTGATCTTCTTCGTCGCCCTCTCTCTGCGATTCAGAAGGGAACAGCCCAGCTCTCTCGGCTTGTCCCTGGTTCTCGGCCACTCGCTCCTTGATTTCGGGGTCTTCTTCTCGGCGGTAGATCTTGGCCGCAGGAGCTTCGCGGGGAGGAGGGACGTAGGCGTTTCTGCTTGGAGGCGGCGCGACGAATGGCTTCTTTATAAAACCTGACGCGCCACCGCCGCTGAGGCCGCTGGGCTTGAAGGGAGCAATCGGAGGCGCGGCTGATTTATTAAAAGCTGCAATGCGGTCTTTAAAAGAACTCGGCTTCTCGGACACGGGGGGAGGGGATGCCTTTGGCTTCGAGGCGCCTGCGGCCGGAGCGGGAGAATCACCACGCTTTGGCGACGTCGGCAAAGGCACCGGAGGAGCTGCCGCGGGAGCTGCCACCTGTGGAGGTGCCGGAGCTGAGGCCGCAGCCGGCGCCGCGGGGACAGGTGCTCTCGGCGCAGGCTCCGTTGCAACATCGTCCTGGGCGGCCGGAACCGGCACAGGTGGTGGTATTGATCGCGCAGCACCCGCATCCTCGGGGGCAGACGCCTCCGCAGGAGGAGGGGGAGGGGGCGCGGCTTCCGGCTCGTGCTTTTGTTTTCTCACCGGCCGCGGAGGCGCCACGGGCTCATACTTTTCAACAAAGTTGCGAGGGAATATGCCTTCCTTCTTGACGCCATTGTCGTCGATGTACTCGCCGCCGTACCAGTCGGCATCCTCCTCGTCCGTGACGGCGATGATCTGGCCGGCGGGGAAGTTGAGGTCGTCCTCGTGCGGCGACGAGTATTCGTACAGGGCCTTGACGCGGAACAGGGCTGCCATGGCGGCGGTGTCTGCGACGGGAAGCAATGTCTTGTGGCACGGCTGCCGTGGCCTGGCCAGACCAGAAGCTTTGTACTCAAGCGTGGTTGCCCCAGGCGTGGTGGAGGAGGTCGTCGTCGTGTGTGGGGCAGTCTAGAGAGGCGCTGTCCCTTGGTCAGCCCGTGAGTGGCTAAAACGTGGGGAGGAGATGGATGATGAGGGGGGGGGAGGGAGATGAACGTCGCGTAATTGCTGTCCCCAGCTGCTGTTTCAGCCCGTACGCAGCGCCGTGGGTGAGGTTGAGGCTCGAGGTTCTCGCAGCCAGCGGCAGAAACGGGGGCGTTTGAGGTTTGCAGAAAGGATGAAAATGCGAAGAGGGCTGTGAAACGCGGTGGATCACGGGCTGTGGGCGTCCTGTGAGTGTGTCGACGTCAGCGCAGCATGACAGGCTGAGACGGGTTCCCAGCAATGACGAGGATGACAAGGCAGCCCCCAATGAGCTCTAGGCCGCCCGGGCCAGCACGTACCTCTACTGCCGCAAGTAGCGTCAAGCGCTGGATCTCTCGGTACTACTGGATTGGCCGGATGGCTGGTTGGTGGCGGAGGGGGGAGAAACAATGGCAGAGCCGGCGTGAGGCAGTTCAAGGTCGCCTGGGGGGGGGGGGAGACCAGTTCGCCGCCTCAGGTACATGTACCGAAGATGTGCCGCATTCGTCGCAAGCTCAAGCTGTTAGGGGACTGGAGGTGCTATTACTGCCTGCGCCGTAGAGGCATTAAGGTAGCATTGCTAGGGGAGTGCTAAAGCTTTTTCCCATCGCGACGATGCAAACACGAAACATGCTAAAATAACTACCACCTTGTCCGCAAGGTTGATCTATATTTATACCGGACATGGGGGATCTCGTCTCCATGGCTCTACGACCTCGTACTTGTACTCCATGCTCAACTCTTTGTCTCCAAGATGGCACGACTCGGAGACAACTGCATCTGATTGAGCCCGGCCAGGCAGAACCAACGTACTGCAAGGCACGCAAGGTAACCATAGTACCCAGTGAATAACTCCTCGGACCCCCGGATCAACACTGCTGGGAACACCGCCCCAGGTGCCGCGACACTCCGAACGGAAACCCAGAAACCACGCGGTTGTGGCACATGACGAGAGTGCTCGAGAATCTCAAGCACAGCCATTCAGAGGCTAACCAGATACCGCGCGAGCGTTGTGCTCCTTACACATGCGCGACTTCGTCGTATAATTAATTAATACCTTGCACCGTAGATTCCAGCAAAGCCCATCACCAAAGGTGCATCAATCTGTCCGTACTGCGCCACGGAAGCCACAGTAAAACCCCTCCGGCTCCATGCGCCTGTAAGGGTTAAAATGATGGTACAGTAGGCACAGAGTGATGCAGGTAGGTACTTGTACATACAGGAGGCTCCGTGCAGTCCTGTAGAAGCAGGTACAGCGGGCTTTTAGTGGGTCAACAGCATCACCATCCGCTAGGTTACTAATGGCCCAAATGCGCTGGCTAGCTTTTTCCAATTCTACAGCTTTCTACCTACCTCACCTTAGTAGTTGCGTGAACCGCATCTCGACATACAAGAACCAACAGGACCTATATATCCAACGTGAAAGCAGTCGCAAGCCAAGCAGAGGCCCCAGCTTTCCCATGGCCAGCGAAGCCGGCCAGCCCAAGGGCATCCTCAAAAAGCCCAGCGAACGCCCGGAGGAGCCCAAGCCCAGCGCGCGGGAGATCGCCATCCACCATGCGACGCTTCTTCAGCACCGGAAAGACCTCGAAAGCCAGATCCTCGACAGCGTAATCCTTCTATCAGAATACCCTCTCGTCACCGACCCGCCACACGATTCTTCAAACCCGGCACCATCAGACGTGGCAGACTTCAAGTCGAACGTCAGGCTCTTCCAGCCCTCCGACTACGACGACCTCATCGAGGAACGCAACGTCAACGGCCTGTGTGGCTACACTTTATGCGCAAACTCGAGACGCGAGACAGGTCCTGGCGGGGAATGGAAGATTACGGCCAGCGGCGAAATCATCAAACGCAAGGAGCTGGAGAAGTGGTGCTCGCAGCAGTGCGCACGCAGAGCCCTCTATGTCAAAGTTCAGCTTAACGAGACGGCTGCCTGGGAGCGTGCCGGCATTCCTGATATCCAGATTGACCTCTTGGATGAAGATAAGTCGAAAGAGACAGAAGCAGATCGAACCGCGCGCAAACTCGGTGAGCTTCAGCTGGAGGACCAGCGGCAAGCTGCCCGAGACTCGGCTGCTCTCGCCATGGAAAGAGGTGACAATCGGGTCACCTCTTCCATCGACAAGGTCAAGGTCGATTTGAAGGAGAAGGACGTAAAGGCGTCTTCTGCCATTGCTCCTCAAGCTGGGGCTGGTAACTCAGAGGATCATCTACTAGTTGATGGCTACAAGATAAAACTACCGGAGAGGCCCAAGAAGTAACTTCAGGAGATGATGTAGGTCAGGAATTTGTATAGGGGAGATTTTCTGGCGTTTGGTTGTATTTTGGGTCACGGTCATATATTGGAAAAGCAATGGTTTAGGCATGAATGATACCCGTATATGGATTGAAAGGGGACCGGGCTATCCGCTCGTATTTCAACATGGCTATCTTAGCGCCATCTTGGAACAGGAAGAGCCAAACAGACATCTAGCAATTCAGTCACATTCACCACGCGAAAAAAGGGAATGGTTTTCTTGGCAATCAAGCGTCATCTCGAAATTAATCAGAGAATCAGCGACACCTGTGGGGGTGGAAGATCTTTCTCTTTTGAGATCTAAGCACTCACTACCATCCTGAGACGCCAACCTGCAAAATGTTGCGAAACCAGAGACCGAATTTTCCCACAATGAATTTTTTTAGTCGCGGCGAGGGCGGTCACCGAATCGTCGCTGACCACGTTCAGGAGCCTGAGCCTGAGAGACGGGGATGACGTTGACGGGGATGGAGTCGAACTGAGGTGATGTGTGTTAGCCTATACCTCGATCATAATTCAAAAGTTGCCAGGAACGAGAAAACACATACGCCAAGGTGCTTGAGCAGGTCCTTGGTCTCGCCGTCGACGTCGAGCTGACCAGCCTCAGAGAAGTCGAGGGCAGAGACCTCGGGGACGAACTGGTCCTTGCGCTCACGCTCCTCTTCCTGAAGCTTGAAGGAGATACCACGGACGGGTCCTCGCTGAATTCGCTTCATGAGGTGAGTGGTGTAGCCGGCAATCTGTTTTTCACTCCAGCGTTAGCTACAATTCTTGGTTTTGCCCCTTCATATTTCCGACATCTCATGTTCGTTCGGACGGCGGTAGTTTCTGACCTTGTTGCGCAGGCGCTTCGAGGCAATGATGGCGATCTCATCGCAGATACGCTTGTTGGACTCGAAGTCGAGAGTGAGACGGGGGTAGTACCGCTCAATGATGACCTTGGCGGACTTCTTGACGGTCTTGGTACGAACGCGACCCATTTTGACGGTATTGGCGTGGTGCTGTGGGTGTTAGTGATTGAAGCGTTGAGAAATTCCCGTCTACTGGAAAACTTGGTGGTTAGCACTGGTGGGGGGAGCGAACTGATTAGGGCTCGAAATTTCACCACGTGTACAGTCATGTGATTACATTTTTGCGTTCGATTTGATTACCTAATTTAGCAACCTGGCCCGCCTCAGGGACTCAAGCTTACCTTACCCGATTGGGTTTAAAAAGTTGGCAGACACCAAAAAGGCAATCCCAAGTTCATACAAGCATTTCATCGCTCGTCTCATTGCTTTTTTATTCACTACTTTACATCATTGATACATAGGGGTAGAATTTAACAAAACTTCATAATATACCATGCTCAGCGAATTCTACTCGGCCCTTTATGATTCGGGCTTGTAATCGCTAAATTTGTTCCCCTCGACCGTCTCAAAACTTGTCTAGCTTCGATCTTCCCTCCAAGATTGCGTCAGCAACACGGTTGAGGCGAGCCTCGTCAGAGACGCGTGTAGACTGCTGGTTACTTGATGCATTTGCAAAGGGACGCTTTGTTGGCCCGTCGTGATAAATCTCGGTGAGACCTTTGCTTTCTCTTGCAACGACCTGGGCTTCGGGGCTCGTTTCCCGAAGCTGCAAGACAACCTTTCCGCTGGGGTCAACATTAGCAGTGGTAGCTTCGACATAGGCCTTGGCACCACCAGGGGTAGTCGTATCGAGGTGCATGATGCCGTTCAGCATCGCCTTGTTGCCCGGCATTCTTGACTTGGGCATGACCCTGAAGTTGAACTCGTTGTCACCGGGAGGAGCATCGGCAACGAAGCCTCCCACGCCCAGCTTGGGAGAGATGGGGCCAGCCTTAGGGTACACCACTCGCGCCAATGCCGGCGTGCGCTTTCCTTGGGGACCGTAGACTGGGTGGTTTTCCATGAAAGAGCCTGTCCGCAGGTAGCTGATACCGGCAGAGGGGTGGCTCGGGGGCGGACCTGATTTGCCATATGGAGAGTCCGGAGCGAGACTGTCGCGATCGGACCAGAAGGTTTGGATGATGCCAACGGGCTGTCCCAGGGGCGCCAGGTCAAGAAACTTGGATACGAGGGCGTACAAGGTGACCCGATCGTTGCGTAGTGAGCGCAGATAGTCTGTAAACTGCTCCTCTGAGATATCGCTGGCCTCGACCTTGGGAAGCGGATCCTTTCCCTCCTCCAGCGCAGCCTTATTTCTGCTTGTGGTGATATCGTCGGCTAGCTTCTCCTTGAGCAGCACACGGAATTGAGCGCGCTTGGGGCGGACTTTCTTGTTCAGGTACTCGATGAACTCGCCTTCGGTCATTCTGGCGAGCCAAGGACCTTGAAACTTCCATCGTCGATCGTCTCCTCGTCCACGCTCGAAGTCCGTAAAGTCCATGTCCTCCTCAAAGACTGACTTATGCCATAGCTCTGTCCGTGAGGACGAATCGTACCTCTTGTCTGTATTGAAGGGTACGGACATGGCGACGCGCAATTCCTGGAATTTCTCTAATGATAAGGAGTGATCGGCCGCAGAAGCGAAGTTGGTGACATTCTCGATGGTGTCGACCTGCTTGACTCGGATCAAGGGCGTAGACGTGGCCATTGTGGATTTGAGAGGAAAAGGGCGTTTGAGGCCCCAATCGCCCTTTTCGCGCGATGCCAGAGGGGATGTGATGGATTGATGCTGCGGGTACGGCCTTGTCATTGTCGCCGACTTGTGATCACCAATGTGCAGATTCGTAGACGGCGGTTCGGGAAGGGGCTTGGGTATTGAGAACATTCGCGATGTTCTCAGCAGTGCCCCTCCGGGCGACACGGCTCGGGCCCCCATTGTGAAACTGTCGAGGCTCGTTGAGAAGCTCAATGGCCTGGCCTGAGATGGAATGCCGCCCAGTCAGTCAATTACCGTTTGGATGCAAATTCTCGTTGGCAGGCGTGAGCTTCTTTCAATCTACCGATGTTGAGCCGGTCGAGATTCCCCTCGCTGTGGCGGGGTGTGGCGCATGGCGCATGGCAGGTGGCCCCGCCAAAATTCTATACCTGGTCCAGGGTATCTCTCATGTGAAAGAAATGCTAAAACGAGAAGACGAAAGGGAAAACTGTCGAGGAAAGCCGAGAGAAAAGGGCTAACCACTGGGGGGCCAGTCAATATTTTTGTCAGAGATTATCAAACAAGATTATGCTGACGGCCCGAAGAATGGCGTCCAACGTGTCTTCGTCTCCGGCTCTTACCTTTGAACTTGTAGCACGATGCTCAGTCTGTATCACCCGAATCTCAGAATTATCCAAATTCATGTGTGTTTTGAGTTGCTGACAACGGAAAGGCAGACAACTAGAGCCCGCGCTTCCCTCCTCACGCTTCCGCATGGACCAGTTCAGCTGCCCATGTTCATGCCGGTGGCTACTCAAGCCTCACTGAAGGGCCTTACTCCAGAGCAGTTAGAAGACACGGGATGTCGCCTTTGCCTCAACAATACTTATCACCTGGGTTTGAAACCAGGACAAGAGATCCTTGAGGCCGTCGGCGGTGCCCACAAGTTACAAGGATGGAAGCATAATCTTCTTACAGACAGTGGAGGGTACGTTTTGATTTGAGAGCCTGTTCAAACGTGACCTTTGGACTTACAGCCTGTGCGGGATAGTTTCCAGATGGTCAGCTTGTTGAAGCTTGCCACAATTACGGAGGAGGGTGTTCGTTTTCTGAGTCCGCATGACGGCTCACCCATGCTTCTCACTCCGGAGCACTCCATATCGCTGCAAAACACAATAGGCAGCGACATCATCATGCAACTCGACGACGTCCTGGTCACCACCTCGCCAGACAAGGTCCGGATGCGAGAGGCCATGGAGCGCAGCGTAAGATGGCTGGATAGATGCATCGCTGCTCACAAGAATCCCGACAGGCAGAATCTATTTTGCATTATTCAGGGAGGATTGGATCTGGAAATGCGACGAGAGTGCTGTAAAGAGATGGTGGCTAGAGATACACCAGGCATTGCCATTGGCGGGCTCAGCGGAGGAGAGGCAAAGTCAGATTACTGCCGCGTCGTCGAGACATGCACGGCCCTGCTGCCCGAGCTCAAGCCCCGGTATGTGATGGGCATCGGGTATCCGGAGGATCTGATTGTCAGCGTCGCGCTGGGGGCGGACATGTTTGACTGCGTGTGGCCCACAAGAACAGCGAGGTTCGGCAACGCCATCACCAAGCATGGCGTCTTGAATATCCGTAATGCTCGTTACGCAACAGATTTCGGGCCCATCGAGCCTGGCTGTGGCTGCATGTGCTGCAGAGAGGGGGAGGACGGCATGGGTATCACAAGGGCCTTTGTCCACCACAACGCCTCCAAGGAGACGGTAGCTGCGCATCTGTTGACGATTCACAACGTGTGGTATCAGCTGCAGCTGATGCGTGACATCCGGCAGGCGATTATTGAGGATAGATTTCCCGCATATATCAGGCAATTCTTTGCAGGGCTCTATGCAGATAAATCGCAATACCCCGACTGGGCGGTAGAAGCCCTCAAGAGAGTCAATGTTGACCTGACGATAGACTAATAGAATTACAGTGAAATTTATGATATCGTGGCGTTACACTTGTGTCCTATTACTGTCCGTTGACTTGTGTACAAATCCAAAGGATTTACACGTATACCCTATGTTCACCATACGTTTCTTTCTTTTCACTTTAGTGTGAAGGCATCTTACTTTGACCACATTAAAATCCGGCTACTGTACAACACCACAAGCTCTTCTCAAACCATCACAGCGAAGCCAGCCATCGCAATGGCACCAGCCGCGACGCCTATATGGATATTCGAGCCCCCGTTCGTCGACGTAGTGGCAGGTCCGCGAGTGACAGTAACGGTAACTGGGCCCGCCGGCGTCGAAGTAATGGTATCGCCTGTTTCCGTCGATGCGTCCGGAGGAGGGAAAGGATTGTTGCCCGTGCTCGCCAAAGTCGAGGTGACAGAGCAGGCGTCACTGAAGTGCTCGCAAAAGGTAGCAAACGTCTTGGCCACTTTATATCTCGTCAGTTGCAGAACATTACCACAGAGACGAAGGACAGGAGCGAACCTTGGTAAGCAGTGACGGGTTCCCCCGTTATTGCCCAGTTACGACAGGTCGAAGCGTACTGGTCAACTTCATCGGTCCAAGTGACCTGACCGTCTAAAGCAGTGCGGCAACTGTACAGTTACGTCTTTTGTCAGCCTGAGCTCCCACCAGTTGACATGGGTGATGGCTAGACACATGCAGGAGGCTTACCAATAACAGTAGGCTTGTTGCCCAAAAGGAAGGCTTGAAAATCCAGGCGTGGCCTTGACGCAGTCCTCATAGATGTCCACCATGGAAGTACACGCAGGCGCCAGGGTCACAGAGCTGCTGCTGGATGGGCTGCCAGCTATGGTCTCTGAGCCTGTGGCTGCCTGGGTCGCTACCGTTGTTGCACCCGAAGTTGACTCCGGAATCTTGCTTGGCGAGGAGGCCGGAGAAGCAGTAAATTGTGCGGAGCCCGAAGGCGGAGGAGAGCGGGATGGCTGCGGAGTGGGAGACGGCTGAGAAGATTCTGTTGTGCCTGGGCCAGCTTCACCTTGACAGACACCGGGGTTGCCTGCACATGCTGTGTAGAGGTAGCCGTAGGCTGGGGCACTCTTGTTAGAAGCCCCTCGTATAAGAGAGAGAGAAATGCATCAACGGCACCGCTAGAGACACACCTGATATCTGCGAGGTCAACTGAGGTGCTTCCGAGCCGAGATAATCGGCACAAGTGCTGTAGACCGGAGCCACATCGGTCGTGCCCAAGCAGCAAGCACATGCGGCGAGCGAGATGGGATTGGCAGTGGACAGAGCCGCAGATCCTCCAGCGTCCGCAATGCAAGACGAGAGAAAGCCGGCGGCGGCGTTACAGATCTGGTATCCTTGGTCGTTGGGATTGACTGCCTTTTCGACCTGGCCGTAGTTGAGGATGGGCAGAGTCAGGTGTTGTGCAGCTACGCTGCCTGCCAGCAACGATACAAGCAGAACAAGGACCATTTTCTTTGGAAATGACGCTTCTATACGGGGATACACGATATACAGGCAAATGACCAGAAATTACGCAAAAAATTCGAGACGACAAAGGGCTGTCGTAGCCACGGGGGAGGCACCTCATTTTCAACCACGGCCACCACTCAGATTGAACGGACTATCGCCCCGACAGGCACGAGTCTAGATGGAATAGGCGCTCCTAGAGAGGCGCAGGTGCAAGGATCATGTATGCAGTCGAAAGCCGTAAAGGCTTTTCTTTTTTTTTTCCCTCTTGTTGCTCTGCTCCTGTTGGAACAACGCCCAATCATCGAGGCGGTTTATCCCGTGCGGCTGAAGAAGCAACCAACGAAAAGAGCTGGGCTAGCGACAGCTCGGCGCGAGGGAGCTGGTAGGAAGGATTCCGCACTATACATGTGCTAAGCATTTGTCCTTGCACATATTTGTGAAAACAAAAAGAGGTGGAATATTTGTCAAGGAGCGGGAGGACAAAGATGACCTCGATGAGAAGCCGTCCCCTGGTCCTTCTTATTGCGGTGGGAGACAAAACCTCCAAACGCCGCGGACGATGCTCGATCGCAGCCGATGCGAGAAGCTTCTTCTTCTTCTTCCCTTTTGCTCTGCCGCGCATTATGATATGCGGGATGGAACTAATCAGGCAGTGCCAACTAGTGCCACGAAGCCAGCCTGCGTTGTGAGCACATGCATGAGACGCTATTGACTTGGCAACCCAGAGCGGCTGAAACCTGCTGCGGTGGCGGCGTTGGGAGAGAAAGAAAAAAAAAGGACAAAGGATTAAAGGCCAAAGAATGTGTCTTATTGATGTAATGTCATGCTGTGACGGTAAGGCAGCCGTTGGATGCAGCCCATTTATGACAGCCCGCACGGGGTGGGATGAGGAAGACTGGATGCGGCTTTTCAAAAAAGGGGGTTGGGCGGCGTTGCGATGTTCGGCAGTGCTCTGAATGGACAATGGGATTGTCCCAGTCTTGAGAGCCCAATATCATCCTCCATTGTTATTCTGGGTGTCTGTGAGCAAATTCTTCTTTGCAGTCATTAATGATGAGGGCACCTGCGGGCTTCCATGTACGACGGTGCGTCCAATTCCTTGTTTATGCACTTCATTAAGAAGCTGCCCGACAGCACGATACATGGTGTTGGAGAGAGAAACAAGACGGAGCTTCCAATCCGGCATGTCTACAGGTATGTTGATAGTACATACATTTATATCTGTACGGCGGGCATCCAAATATGATTGATGTCCATCGGGGACGGTTGCAAGTATCGCCTACCCTGGGGAGACAAGGTAGGTACAGATGCTGCCTGGCCGCCAGGTTAGGATGAAATAATTACCCTCAGCTCTCACAATAACCAGGTCTCACAGCACGTGTCTGCTGCTATATTTAACAATGCCAACTTAAAAGCACTCAGCACTGCCATATACCTACCTAGTTACTGCTTTTGGTTGTTCCCCAAGCTACGGTAGGTACAAAGTCCCAAGTACCTCGGGCATGTAAGACATACGAGCAGGACATGGACCGCTAATAATTGGAATGGATACCCCCTTTATTTGATCAAAATCAAATGATTGTTCTTGGCCGCAAGATGCGAAGGGGCATTCGGCATTACCTTGGAGCCATATGTCTCGCTGATACCTATTGGTAGTTCTCTGTACTGACTACAGTTAATTTAGACAATCAACAATAGAGAGCCAAGCTACATTACATGGCACTCCATGCATGCGCCTGACAGCAGCCTTTGTCGGATATGGGCTCCCTGTCCTTGTTTCTCGCCAGCCGCTTACATCAAAAGTTTGGAGAAACCTGGAAGCCGCTGCTCCATATGCCATCGCTTGCTGCCGGACATCGGAGACTGCGGTATTTCATTTATGAACACTGCGTCCCATGTAATGTACTCCATACTCTACACAAAGCACAAGAGCCCGGAGTCGTTGCCTCGTAATCTGATGGACCTCTGGGCCGTATATGCATGCAATGACCATTTGGGGCTCCTGTCGACGAATCGCCGTGCGGGAGAAACCGAGGCATCTCATCTGGTTAGTCCACGTACAATGGAAATGTAATGTATTCCTGCCTAGAAGGTCCACCGGCTGCAGGTTGCCCCTAGCGGCTTGCATTTCGAGGCCTGGTCCATTCCGGCATCGACGGTATCATAGACTTTCCAAGGTTTCTCCCGTGCAGAGGGCTACAGCGGTCGGCAAGCCATGTCTTTAGTGGTCTTCAGTGGTTGGCTGATGTCATGACTTCTGCGACACCCACTGAGCCAAACGGCCTTCAGGGTCTTTGTTTGGTGGCCCGCCCTGCTGGCCCGCAGGCATGCATACAACTGTAAGCAGGCGTAGGGAGAGAGCACAGAGATTTGACGCCCATGCTCCACAGCAGCAAGACCTGCCGTTTCGGAATGCAAAACCGACCCCCCTAAAAAGCTCTCGAAAGAGCTGCCCAGCTTCCGGGCTTTTTTCGAAAAAAAAAAAACACCAGACAGCCAGCGACGTGCCCATAGGAAGTTGTCGTCGCCTCAGCCTCAATGCCGTGGTGCCCGACCCGGAAAGCAAATGGGAAGCGCTGGAGGAACTCGTTGCAATTGTAATTGCGGCGCCCCCCCTTTAGAACAAGTCCGTAGATTGGCACGTGATGGTGTGGCAGGCGCGCGTGTGGGCAAGACAAAAAGACGCGAATTAGGGGAAGCGAGAGGCGGCTATTATGACGATGGCAAGCGATTGAAATTACATGCCTCGTGCGTGCTCCGTACTTTTGGCACGGGCAGGTAGGTCATTAAACTGCACTGCGCTTGCCAATAACGTGCCAACCTGACCAAAACAACAATCCACCATCGCCGCTCAACAACTTGCCATTTTCATCCTCGTCCTCATCCTCATCCTCATCCTCATCAGCGTCAAAGCCATCGCCAGCCAGCGCTCCCGCTTCTGCCCGCTTCCCCCCCGGAGTGAGCGTGACAGAGAATAGACACACAAAGAGACGCACGGCACAAAGCTCCACTTCCTCGGAGTGTTCCTGACGCATGTCGCCTCGCTGCAACCCACTGGCCTGCCCTCCCGTCAGCGTATAAGACGCCGTTGCCCAATGTCGTCTCCGCCCAATACAGCGCCGCCACGGCGTGCAGCGACAAACACCAGGGACGACGACGCAGGCCTATCACAGCCGCTGAGCCAGCTGTCACTCGCCGGCCAGCGTGGCCCGCGATCCCCCGGATTATCAACCTCTCCATTGCCTTCTCCGTCGACGCCCTTAAATCCCCCTTCTCGCCATGCCTCTCCTTCCTCCTCCCGCCGCACTCCGTCTCTCAGTCCCTCAGGAAGAGAGTCGCGAGCCGGAACCCCGCCCCTCGTCCGCAAAGCCTCGATGAACTCCCTGCACTCCGCCAACGGCGTCGGCCCTGCGCGGTCGCTCTCCAGGCGCTCGAGCTTGGGGCAGGTTGTATCGCCAGGCTTGAGGTCGTCCTTTGGCGTCGAGCACGAGTGGCGTGCGCCCGTCACCCCCAACTCGGTGGCGAGCAGCCACTTCAAGGACGAGCTGGAAGCCCACCACGGGCCCGTCTCCACGTTCTACACCGAAACTATTGTGGTCCTCAACGATGCGGTCTACGGCCACCGGTTCTCGCGTCCGCGCACCTCCAAGAGTGCATTAAGCACCATTGTGGAGCGGCCCGAGCGAATCAAGGCCAGCGTCCTCGGCGTATCCACCGCCTATGTGCGCCTCGGTGAGCGTCACATGGAGGGAGCGTTGCCCATCCAGCCCAAGGGCAACGTGCACATGCTGCCCGGCATCCCCTTTCGCATCCACAAGACGGACCGGAGACTGTCGCTCCTCTCCCCCGCCGTCACCAACGTGCACGGGACAAAATGGATGGAGGAGCTCAAGACCATGTGCGAGTCCGCCGAGGCCGTCTTGGCCCGGGGAGGCAAGGAGCTGCAGAGGCCGGCCATGACCCGGGGCCCGGAGCACGCCACGCCGGAGAAGCTTCACGAGGGCGACTTGTACCTCAGCTCCGAATCCTTGGACGCCATTGAAGGCGCTTTGGGCGCCGTCTGCGAAGGTGTCGACGCCGTCTTCTCTGCCGGGCCTCGCCGCGCCTTTATCGCCGTCCGCCCTCCCGGTCATCACTGCTCTGCCAATCATCCCTCTGGCTTCTGCTGGGTCAACAATGTCCATGTCGGCATCATGCATGGCATTCTCAACCACGGCCTCACGCACGCCGCCATCATCGACTTCGACCTGCACCACGGAGATGGCTCTCAGGCCATCGCTTGGGCGCACAACTCACGCGCGAGGACCGCCACCAAGAACCACGCAGCGTGGAAGAAGACGTCCATTGGCTATTTCAGCTTGCACGACATCAATTCTTATCCCTGTGAGAATGGCGACGACGCCAAGATCATGAATGCTAGCATTTGCATCGAGAATGCGCACGGCCAGAACGTGTGGAACACGCACCTCGAGCCGTGGAAAACGGTCGAGGACTTCTGGGACACCTACGAGACCAAGTACACCATCCTTCTCGACAAGGCCCGCAGCTTCCTCAAAGCTCAGGCGGAAAAGCTGCAAGAGGCTGGTGCCAACCCGCGCGCCGTCATTTTCCTCTCTGCCGGCTTCGATGCCAGTGAGTGGGAGAGTGCGGGCATGCAGCGCCACAAGGTCAACGTGCCGACAGAGTTTTATGCCCGCCTCACCCAAGACGTTGTTCGACTTGCCGCCGAGGAAGGCCTCTGCGTGGATGGGCGCATCGTCAGCGTCCTGGAGGGCGGCTACAGCGATAGGGCTCTGACCTCGGGCATCCTCAGCCATCTCAGCGGTCTCGTCGGCCAGCAAAGCCTGCCCCGACAGGGCGGCCTTTCTTTCTCGCATGGGGCCTATGACGTGAACGACCAAGGCGAGCCGATCCCGCGCTCGCTTGGTTCCATCAACCAATACGACCCTTCTTGGTGGACGGCGTCGCAGCTTGAGAAACTGGAAGCTACGGTGGCGCTTCCTGATCTCACGCCAAAGAAGCCGCGCATGGTCACCCCCCCGACCTACTGCACACCAACCCAAGCCTCCACAGCAAAGGCTGTAGACCCCCAAAAGCTACGACGAAGCATGTCGACTATTGCTGGTATTAGATCTACCGTCCCTAGCCGATCTCCGTCTCCATCGCCCCCCGATGTTTCATGGATGGTCGCCGCCAGTGAGCTGTCGAAGCTCCTCATACCAAAGGACCGTCAAACCGAGAGTTGCACTTTTGAAGATTTGAATGCCGAGGCGACTCGCGTACGGCGAGACAGGCAGTCGGCCGACGCCACAGACCTCGAGCGTCCGACCTCGAGAATGTCCCTCCGTGAGCGCAAACCTAGGGCTATTGACCCTATTCAGGAAGAGAGCAACGCTCGGCAAGCCAGAGACAGGAGAAAGACCGTCGCTACTTCGACCCTCGCATCAGACAAGGTAAGCATGCGCTCTATATCCCAAACCTTTGCCATAAAATGCTAATGGAATTTCATCTAGGCGACCGCACGTGGCCAACCCCTTGTTGGGGCTCCCCCTCCTCCGAAGAACAATCGGCGGCTTACCACGTCCTCGGTTGTCCCCGCTTCGCAGCACACCGTCGCCCATGCCGCGCCCATCCACGAGGAGATGCCGATTCGCCCTGCGACATCAGCGGGTGCCGTTGGCGGGAGGCCTACTTCAGGTGCGGGCAATTTCGCGCAGAGCTTCGGCTCTGACGGGAGAATCACTGCGAGGAGGCCGCGACCTACCACTGCGCACAGCGAGTCAGCACTCAAATCACCAATGCTTGAAGCCGGAAAAGAAGCATCTGCTGCGGCAGCTACGGCACCTGCAGCGGCAAGGTTGGACGCTGCTATTGACGACATGGATAAGATCACCAAGGGTATCAAGAAGATCAAGATCAATCTAATCACCCAGTCACAGAAGGAGGCCCGGGAAAAGGCTCGGCTTGAGGCTGAAGAAAAGGCCGCCGCTGCCAATCCGCCGCGACCGCAGCGGGCTTCGTCCACTGCGACGGACCGATCCTCCAATTCGGGTCTCAAGACGCCCAACAGCACCACCGGCCACAGGGCCTCTCTGAATGCCTCACAGGCTGTGTCTCCAGATGCTGCTACCATGCCGGCGCTGTCGACGGCGTCTGAGAGTGCCCTCTCTACGCCCAACTTGGAGCACTTTACGCCGCGGACCATATCGCCCGAGGCGAGACAGGCCGTTCCTAACGTGACCTCCCCGATGTTGGCCGGCGTGGCCGTCCAGCCTCTGGAGGAGACGGCAGACTTTTTCGTCCCGTACCAACCTGACGGCCCCCCTCCTGTTGCCATCTCTTCCCAAGAGCCGCTGAAGTGGCTTCCTCCGAGCTTGCCCACGCCCTCCGCCAACACCCCGGTTGCCACGCCCAGCCCCGTGAAGAAGAGCGCCAATCTCTTCCACTACGGGAGCAGCGGCAGCATTCCCTTTGCGAGCCGACCGGGTTCTAAGCAGTCCGGACAGCGGACGCCCTCGCCACAGCACAAGGTTGAAAGGAAGCCAAGCACTTCTTTCAGGGCCACAACCAAAAATCTACCAAAGAAATAGACGGGGGTTAACTTTGAAAACGCAGTATGGATATAGATTTCCTATGTTTTACGGCTGGGGACGGTATGGGATCGGTGTTGGCTTGGAGTTTTTCTTTATCTTGTTTGATCTTTTGTCCTGCTTTGCAATGTTCCGGGCTTGTCAAAGCCTGTTCTCTCCTTTGAGGCCAACATTTCATCCTTTTTTCCTTAGCAAGCATGCACCCCGCCAATCTACCAGCCTTGAATGCTGAGCTGCCCTCGCTATATGATACCCATTTCTAAACAAAGAAAAAAAAAATTCCTTGTGGAAGCTGTCTGCTCTATCCTTGGTTTCGTTTTTAAGATAGAATACGTTTTTCTATACTCTATAAATGCAATGGGGCGAATGCTGTTTCCTACTCCTGTGATGTCTATGCTGATTGATATTGTGACGAATGGCGGCTTACGGGAATTGCTGGCGAAGGTCGTGTATGGGGACGCCTACATCGTTAAGCTTCGCCCTCGTGGATTCTCCAGCATCGGGGTGGTCTTGACGTTGGAAGGTCCAGAGTCGGTCCACGCCAAGGCTCTCTAGGAACGTAAGTGCCCGGCTATAGTTTGTTGCTACTTGGGCGATGCCGTGGCTGTCGTCTGACATTGTAAATCTGCCGCCCAGCCGAATCCATTCCTACAATTGATGGAGAGTAAGAAAAACATGTGACGTTGCACAAATGAACGACTTCCCAATGGCAGCTAAAACTCACCTCTGATATGATTCTGCCGGGATAAGGCTCGTCTAGGCCCTTTCGAAGCGCAGCACTGTTGCATTCGAGCCAGGCGCCTATCTCAGCAGCGTACTCGAGATTCCTCTTGACCTTTTGCCAGACTCCCTCCCACTGCCTGACGTCCCTGCCGGGATCCTCGCTCATGAGCCGGATGAGATCAAAGTGGCCTACGATCCGCGGCTTCAACGCCTTGAGCATCTCATACTGCAGATCGTAGTAGTCCTCAAAGAGCTGCTCCTCCGAGCCACCGCTTGCCGCTACGGCAGCGGCGTAATGGGCCTTGTCGTAGTCGATGGGGATGCCGTGCACGTGGTGGACAGAGCCGATGAAGTAGTCGATGTAAGGGGAGGCGGCGAACAGGTCCTGGACGAGGGCGCCGAAAGAGGGGCGGATGAATTCGCCTTCGAAGCCGATGATGATGTGGATTTGGGAGGCGTAGGCTTTTTGGAGGCGCCGGGCTTCGCGGAGGTAGGCGTCGTGGAGGATGGGGAGGCTTTGAAGGGAGGCTTGGGGGTCGGATTTCTAGGGGGGATGTGAGAATGATGTCTTTGGGATGAAAGGGAAAAAGTTGAACGCACTTCTTCCGGGTATAAATCTTGCTCTTCGTAGCGAGGCATGTGCTCTGTGAGTCCAATGGTCTTGTAGCCGACGGAGATGGCGTGCCGGATGATGTCTTCGAGCTGGTCGACTGCGTGGCCGGGGCAGAACTGGCCCGAATGGGAGTGCATTGTGAATGCCATTGCGGTTCTTCACCGAGCTCGAGCAAAAAAAAAAAATGGTATATAAATTATACTATTCAAAAGATTGGATGGAGTTATATGAGATAAGAGTGAGTCTATGCTCTATTTTTCACATGAGATTGTTGAAACTGGCGGCTGCCCCACCATGGTTTTTGTCGGGCTTGGGTGCCCGTGAGCTTGTTCTCTGCGGCCATTGGCTGCAGTGGTATCGCTATGATGGTCACCGATAAGAGGGATTCGCTGCAGCTTGACACCCAGTCCTATGTATTAGTATATAATCTATAAAGACAATACTCCTTTGAAGTTTCTCAACTGATGATGACTGAGAGAAAAGTCCCGAAACCGGACTGAGCCACAGCGCCCCTCTCACTAGCCACAACGATGCGGCTGCTACCAAGGCAGACTTTCCTCTTTCTGAATGCACAGCGTTGATTGGCTGCGGCGCCCTGGGATCGTTCAATAGTGATGAGCCTCTCAATTTGCACACAACAAATCCCTATTTGCACACATCACTTTTGGTGTAAAAAGCCCCACAGTGAGAATAGCCCCAAACTACAAACTGTGAGTCACTTTACCTATTCCATCACTAGACTTCCATTTTGGTAAGTATAGGTTACTTCAATTACTAGGGTATTTACTTCAAGCTACCTATATCTATCTTAGTATAGTATACCTATCTTACTTGAGGTCAAGAATTAGTATGTGGTACAGTTTGTACCTTCCATGTATTATTACTGTGTGGAGGTCCAAAAATGTATGTGTTGTTGTGTGCAAATGGGGATTTGTTGTGTGCAAATTGAGGGCCTCAATAGTGATAGACGAGGTTCTTGAAAGGGGAAAGGTCCAATTTTATTAAGCTTCAAATCAAGGAAGGAGCTCCTGCTCCCGCGAGAGGCTTAGTTTTGACAGCTTTCTCCAAGCACTCAGCACCTTAAACACAAACTTGTTCCTTTTCGTGGTGACATTTTGAAGGCATGGTTGCATCGCGGCACCTTTTTGATCAAACGCAAAGTGCGCGCAACTGGATAACGATGGTTTTAACCCTGCACTAGGCTGAGACCCTGCCACTGCTATCGGGGTCCCTCTCCGCGCTAATACTGCTGCCCAGCTATCATAGCCTACTCTCAGTGACCAGGCAGCCTGGACGCTGCATCCGATAGTCGGGCGCGGAGTAACAATTCGGGGAAATGGGCTTCACGCAATGGTCCTCCAATAAAAATGGATGCGCTGTGGCGATGGTGTGTGGCGGTCTCGTGTGTCAAATCTGTCGAGTGAGGAAGAGGGTGCCCTGGCTACTATGGCTTTCCTAGACGCGGGCTGGAACTCCGAGCCGTGAGGCTGAAAGAAAGCCGTTTCATTAGATTTCGGCAAATCGGCAGCGGCGTACATCGACGGGGACGCTACCTTTACACGACTTGCGAGTTTGAGATTTGGGGTCCACTTGCTTTCAAGTGAGTGTAGCGTACTCTAATCAGGAGGGCATCTTGCAAGATGGTTTATCAAGCTGTGGAAAAACAAAGACTCTCAAAGTTATAGGATGCTTCATTTCAACCGACTCCGTCCCCCTCCTTAGTTGCCAAGAGACGCATGGTGGTGACAGGTGGACTCTTGCATCCAATATTGACCTGCAGGTCGAATTAGCCCTTGCTATTTCTAGACTGCAGCTCAACCGGACCGCTAAACCCCATACGCTGATGCTCAATCCAATAAGCGCACTTTTAGAGGCGGAATGCAGCCGCACTTTTGTGCTCCGTGGCGGACATGGGTTTCCGATTCGGGCCTCCATCAAATGGTCTAGCACCCAAAGGTTTATTGTGGTGCAGCTGCAAAGAATGCCTCGCCCAATATCATAAACGAATGAGGAGACGACAAGTGCCTGACCCCTGCGAATATCAAAAGGCCTGTCTTGTTAGAGTCACGATACCAAATATGATCGGTCCGCCCCCGCGCCAGCCTAACTCTGCAGGTATGGCTTTATAATACTACGAGCGCTCCCTGCAGGGCGTTGAGAAAGCCCTGAACGGATTTTGTCTCTCTTTCCGCATTTTGTTGAACCTGGGTTCGCCCTTTGTTCTGTCGACAGTACGGACTGTTTACAGTCCGAGACCTTGCCAATGGTCTCGAGCACAATGGCGAAGATGCGGAATCTTCCGACTTCCCTATCACTACTGGTCACTTCCCTTCTTTTTGCCACCAGTACTTCGGGTCTGCATATTAGACGTCGCGAAGTCGATGTTTTTCCCACACCGGTTGCCGAGCTGCCATATGCCGCGGCGGCGGTCATCACGCCTGGTCCCTCTCTCGACGTCTTGGGCGACTTGAGGTTCGCTGCACGGGCATTACCCACTCTACCAGCATGTGCCACCTCATGCGTCGCTTCTGCGGTCACCAAATCGACAAACTGCAAACTAGGAGAATATTCATGCGAATGCGAGCCTGACAACCAAACAATCATCAACAATGGAGCGGCCCCTTGTGTCCAGAGTGCGTGCGGATTTGTTCTTGCCGTCGGTAAGTAGGCGACGGTGATTTATGTGCATCCGGAGGATCTTCGTCGGTACTAGGACATGAGCTAATGGCTCCGAATAGAGGCGCAGGATGCGGGTGAGCAGCTCTGCATGAGTGTTCTCGGAGGACTTGTTCCCAGCGCCACTCATTCTACTCTTGGTGGGGATAACAAAAGCCCGAATCCTTCAGCTGCGTCGCCGACCGCGGAAGGATCTTTAGGTTCTCCGAGTCCATCGGGTTCGTCGGGGTCCGGGTCTTCGGGGTCGTCTGGATCATCGGGGTCGGGATCGGGATCGTCAGGATCTTCTGGATCGCAGGGTTCGACCGGCTCCAAGCCTAGCAATTCCAAACTATCGACGGGCGCCATTGCGGGTATCGCTGTTGGTTCTGTAGCAGGTGTTGCTGCTGTAGCTGGCGCGCTTTGGGCTTTCTGTCTCAAGAAGAAGAAAGGCGGCAAGAATGGCACAGATCCTGCCGGAGGGGACGGAATATCGACAGGGGCAGTAACATCTGGAGCACCAGTCTCAACCTCACCCGTCGACGATGTCAAGCCTGCGACACTTGCCACATCGACACAGATATCAACACCAAGCGAACTGTCAGGTAGCCCCCATCCAACCGCTCCTGGTGTATCACCGTACCAGAGCCCCATTACACCACCACCGCCAACCTATCCAAATGCGGCCGAGCTAGCCAATGCAGGATGGCCTCAGCAACAACAGCCTCCAGCAGGATATGCATACCCTCCGCAGCCAGTTGCCGGATACGCAATACCCGGGCAGCAACAGCAGCAGCAACAGCAGCACCCTCTTCAGTCTTATCCGCCGACGCAGCAGGTTTACCACGAAGCTCAGGGAGCGCCGCCGCCCGAGATGGCTGGCGACACGCATATAAGACAGGAATTGCATGGACAGCCGGCGGGAGGAGGACTTTACGAGATGGGTAATTGAAAAAACAGGATGATTGGTATATATATATACACTATCTAATTTCATATGATTATACACGAAATGGCGTTTGTAGCTATCTAAAGTATAAGCTGGAAAGTGACTGGGTCTATACGTCTCTCACTTTGATAGAGAATTGGAATCCCATATCAAAACCCCCGGATGTACTTGGATCTCCACCAAGGCCTCTCGTCTCCCTCTGCGCTATTATACCCGTCTTCTTGAACGTCATGCTTGCCGACAATGTTCAAAAACACTTCGTTCAATGTCGTAGGGCTTACACTATAGTGTGCGATGCCCAGCACATGCTTGTGCTCTTCTAATATCATGTGGAGTCTGCCTCTGGCGCTCTCTGAAGAACTTGCATTTGCGCCCACCACTGGCGGCACCGCAGACGAAGGCATCGAGAAGCGCATCTGTCCGTGGAACGTCTGCTGCTCGACCTGTGCGCCGGGAAAAGTGTTGAGCACCCAAGCGCGGAGCGCTTCCATCTCAGACGGAGTGGAACGCGGTGCCGTCTTGGTCACGAGGTGTACGTGAAGGGTGTCGCCGAAGCGGTGGCGCAGCTTGTCTGTCGTTCCGAGGGCGAGCATGCGGCGGGCCATGATGCCTGCGCGGTTGGCCAGCGCGTCGGCTTCCTCCATGCTGTGCGTTGTGAGGAGGATGGAGCGTCCGGGGACGATGGATTCGAGCGTCCGCCACATGATGCGCTTGGCTGCTGCGTCGAGACCGGAGGACGGCTCGTCGAGCAGGATGACGGGAGGGTTGCCGGTCAGGGCGATGCCGAGGGATAGCTTGCGTTTGTTTCCCCCGGAGAGGGTATGTGCCATGACGTTGGCGTACGCTTCTAATCCGACAGCGCGAATGACGGCGGGGACTTGATAATCGACGTCAGAGATACCACGGAGGCGTGAGTAGTGTCGAAGGTGCTCGCTGACGGTCATGTTGTCGATGGCATCAAACTGGGGACATACTCCCAGATTGGCCCTGGCGGCAGCGCGGCGCTTGGTGATGGAGATGTTCTCGATGAACACATCGCCCCCATTGCGGCTCGGTGGGATATCACCTCGTATGAGAGAGATGGTAGTGGATTTGCCTGCTCCGTTAGGGCCGAGAAGAGCGAAAACTTCACCGTGCTCGACACCAAAAGTGACATTATCCACGGCAGTATTCTTGCCAAATGCCTTGGTCAAATGTGCGACGCGAAGGCCATCCGGTTGACCTCCGGAGCCATCCACGCGAAGCAGCTCTTCTGCAATCTCAGGGTCGTCAATCTCGGGAGACTTCTTAGCCTTCTCGGGAGCATATCGACCTGCACCGCTTTCGATCCAAATGACCATTGAAAACCAAAATACTGATTGCAAAACAAGATAGAGGATGGGGCCGCCATAAGCAGTCAGTGCTGCTGGGTTGGGTTGAAGTTGATCGTTATCACAGGTGGTTGAGAAGATGTTCTGGCCAACCATCAAGGAGCGGACCAGAGAGCCGGTGGGGAAAACAGCAGCGATGACCCAGTGCGCGATGAGAACATCTCGATCGGTGTTCGCTGCAGGCGAGTATGTAAGGATGAATAGATATGCGATGACATAGATGGCGAAGCCGAGCGACTGGACAACAGAGGTCATGGCATATGTGGACATTGGACTCGCGCATATCAGCGAAAGGAGGTAGGAGACGATAATCGTCGTCAAGCCGTAGAGGATGAAAATGGGAAACAGATATCCCCCGTTATACCATGAATTCGAAGATACGACAAAGATCATGGCCGCTAGGACCATGGATATCATGATGATACCAAAATCAAAGACTAGATGCGCAACCCAGACCGGCAGAGTGCGGACTCCACTCGAGTATTGCAAGCTGCGGACATGCTTGAGCCTTTCAGTGTTGGGATAGAGGCCAAAGAGGCCTGGAAAGACGGAGCACGCGACGGCAAAGTAAACCACCAACTGGAGCCCTCTGCCAGTTGAAGGGGCAACGGGATAATCAAACTCTTTGTATGAAGTCGCAATGGTGGCGTTGGCTAGTATAGTATCGAGAAAGGATTGCCCCAGGACTGCGGAGTACATGGAGTAGTTATCCGCCTTGAAAGCCAGTGTCGGTGGTGAGCTCGAGTCACCGAGCCAGAGGCCGGCGGGTGTGACCGTTCTACGATTAGCCTCGATGAAATTTCGGAAAGAGGGCAAAGAGTCTACCAGGTCGACGGTGATATTTGCTAGGGAGACCGTAGAACCATTGCCACTTCTGGATGTGGGCGAACTGGGTAGGATAGGCTTGAATAGACTTTCTAGTGAAGAGCTGTTGAAACCGGACGATGGTCCGCCGACAAGATGGGCGGTATCTAGGAGCTGGACAAAATCTTTATCTGATGCCGGATTGCTCCGCTGTGTAGGCGTGCAGCCGACCACACTATCGTTGCGGACGAGAAGCTGGACGACCGAAGCAGCGACAATAGGGATAAGGAAGGCCGCTGCGTAGGGCCACCAGTTGGTCTTGAAGATTGTGAACCGCTTCCACAGCAGCACACCGGCCTGCTGGATCATGCTGGTCTGGTGGCCTGAAAGAAGCGATACTGAATCGCTGGTTTTCGGAGGCATATCGCCCGGAACCTTGGCCGCCTTTTCAGCAAATACCTCTGGTCGTTGCTGCAAGCCTTCGGCCTGAACCTCTTCGGCCAAGTGGAGAAACACATCCTCAATAGTTGGGCCAGAGGATCTGTATGGAATTCCAGCAGCCTCCAGAGCTCTGATTACCCTGGCAGCCTGATCTGAGGATGTCGAGATGAAGGTGGCATCATTTGAACCAACCTTTTTTGTGACGCCTTCAATATCCGGCACTGCTCTCAGGCTCTCTGGGTTAGACACACGGATGCGGTAGCCGGCACCGAAAGTGTCTTTGAGCTGAGCCGAAGAACCTTTGGCGCGCAAAGTTCCTTTGGATAGAATGGCTATATTGTCGGCAAGCAAATCTGCCTCGTCGAGAAAGTGGGTTGTCATAATGATTGTGCGAGAGCCGCGCTCCTTTAAGAGGATATCCCAGATTTTCCTACGCGACAGGGGGTCTATGCCGGACGAGACCTCGTCCACGCAGCAAATGGAGCTACCGCCGACTAACATGATGCCAAGCTGAAGCTTTCTCTTTTGGCCTCCAGACAAAGTCTTTGACCAAGCTTTAGCCTTGGAACGGAGCCCAATAGCACTGATTAGAGCTGCGATCTCGTCATTCGGTATCTCCCTGTGAGGGGCTTTGATGCGACCAAAGAGCCGGATGTGCTCTTCGACAGTCAACTCATCCCAAAGAACATTCTGCTGAGGAGCATATCCGAGACCGCCAGATGTGTCAACAGAAATGTGCCCCTTTGTATAGTCGGTGATGCCAGCTATAGCGTCCAGTGTGGTACTCTTACCGCTGCCATTCGCGCCGAGCAAGGCCAGAATCTCGCCTTTTTTAGCTGTCAGGGTTAGGTTATCAACCGCGACCACTTCGGGCCTTGGTCGTGTTACAAAAGAGAAGGATTGTCGGATGAGGCTTGGCCGGTAGATTTTGGTCATGCTTTCGATACGAACAGCTTCCGAGACACCACTTTCAGGATTTTGAAGGGACGCCGAAGTCCGGGTTCCTGTCATGACGCCGTGTAAAGTCTGCTCGATGAAGGCGGCCATGAGTGGATATACAATTGCCTGGATAATGAGAAAGATCCAGAGGACGATACCAGGTAAATTTGAAGTACTGCTGGAGGGTGGGTGGATAAGATTTGTTGCCCTTCCGTCTTGTTCAAACCGAGCAATATAGATGATAAAGTAGACGACGTTGCACGGAGTGAAAAGCAGGCTTAGAACGGCCACAGTCGCGGTATTTGGATGCGGTATCACCTGAGCCACGATACCCAGCACGATCCAGATGATGGCGGTCGTGGCACCAGACAGCTGAGCCTTTTTGAAGAAGGATGCGCTGAGGAGAGACATTGACGTGATGGCGATGCCGCTGAGAATGAAGAAGATGATCATGATTCCATAACTGGTATTCGTCCAAATGGTGATTCTAGTGACAATGGATGCCACGATCCAACCCGGCATGTACGTTATGGCGAAGGCGTTGTGCTGAGAGACGAGCCTGGCAAATTGGCGATGCCAGCCTTGGCTCGTGGGCATCATGGCGTCAATAAGCTGAGACAAGCCTTTTTCTCTCTCGGTGGCTATAAAGCCAGGCATGTGATAGCAGACGCCAATGAGGCCGATGATGAAGGCGACGCTGAGGTACTTGATGAAGGAACTCTGGTACTTTCGTCTAACCTCCGCCTGACGCTCATCTTCGGTTAGTTCGGTGTACGGATACTGTTGCGTCGTCTCCGGAAAGGAGGAGGATCCAGACCTGAGCTGGACGATGGCAGAGTCGACGGCATGCTGAAGCGGTAGAGCGTAGATCTGCGCATCGTTGTTGCTCTTGTCTATCTGGAAACTGTTTCCCAGACCGCCGTCGGCGCGTAGGGTGTAGTTCCAGAAGCCGCCTGTGCCTTCATCGGGCGAGGAATAGAAGACGACGGCACCGAAGCAGTTGGAGGTGCCGCGAATTGTGCTCCGACAGACATATCCCAAGTCGGATTCATCACTCAGAGTCGTCGCATTCTTGCCTGCTCCGGCGACGACGTCTGAAATGGATTTGATAACACGATCAATGTCCCCGCCGGTATGGCCACTGTTGACGAAGACGACGGTATCTCGGCCACCGGACGATTTCGAGAGAGCGCTACCGAGCGAAAGGATGTCGGATGGGGATCCAATGCCGAACTTGTCGTTGGGCTGCGTGAACTTTTGGCCAATGCCTAAGTAGACGGAGAGGACGATGGGGAGTACAAAAGCACTATAAACGGTCGATACGGTATGGCGGGTGAGGATAATCTTGAGTGTCTTTTCTGTCAGGGCCCGGATCTGGCTGTAGAGAGCCATGCTGAGAAGAGGAAATGGTATTTTCCCTTTCTGAACTTGACACCTTTAGATGTGCCTTTCAAATGTTATCGCAAAGAGAGCTTAAAGGGTTCGAAAAGGAGTTTAGATGAAGCCAGTCTCAGCCTCAAGCATGGGAGAAGTAGTAGCAGGCAGGCTTAGACCACATGTTCAAGTCACCCAATGCGATTTCGATCGACTGCAAAGATTGCTTCATTAGCTGACTGATGGGCGTTCAATAAGAACAATTCATCCTTTATATCATTTGGTCCAAGCAGAGAGGAAGATGGAAAGGAGGCATCAGGGCATCGCATGGACCGCATCCGCGCTAGTCTCCAGAAAGCTGCAACGGCCGCCATGATGGCTTCGGCAGCGGCAGTGGCAGGCACAGAAACCGTTTAGACCGGCCATGATGGGCACAAGGCATGGGCTGGCAGGGCTGCATTTGCGTCGTGTCTAGCGTCTCGCGTTGCTCGGTTTCTCAGCCCTGGGATGAGGACGGTGGAGATGGAAGCATCCAGCGATCCCAAGGACCAGAGCACCAGCCTATCAGGTGCCGGCGGGAGCTGCGCCATGATGCGGGGGTGCCACTGAGGCTAATTGAGCGCTCAACTCAACATTGAACTGTGGTTTGAGCACATTGGCCCTGAAGCCCCCCTGTGACCATGGCGACGTTTAGTGAGCTTGGCAGCCAATTACAGCGAGCCAACAGCGCTTTAGGTTTCAGCGGTTGCCTGGAATGGACAGGCGGTAGTGGGGGAGTAGGATTTACCTCTTGAGACCTAAAGGGAATAGCAGCGGCACGTTTTGCCCAAATGGGACGGATCAGCTGGAGGAGTTGGGCATATCTCATTTCCCAAGCAGTAGTGGGGGGTATGGCTCTACGTAAATCTATTCCAGAAAGCGACTGTCGCAGCGTTTGCAGCTATTTCGGCTGGCATCAAGCTACACGGACATGTACTGTACATACATGTACTGTAGGTATGTGCTCATGGAGTTGCTGCTCCAGGACTTGGAAGCTCAAGGCGGACAGCGAGTGCAGAGGTTCAAGATGTCACTCTACATGTATTAGCCACGTGTACCAATTGAACATACTCTGAACAACTTCGCGGCCATTACGAGTATTACGACCTAAACGAGCATCATCCGTCACATAGCCTCGATAACGACAAAAGTCTAGATTCAGCATGGAGTCGATCCTGCGCGACGTAGTTTGTGTCGGTTACGCCGCCAAGAACCATATTCAATAAAGCGCTATCCTATTAGATCAAGCCCCATGACATAACACGATCAATACGCGCATTACGATGGATTAGACTGGGGCTGTGCGTGGCTTGGCTTTTACACGTTGACCAACAGTCACAACTCGGCCGGCCTGATGTATGATTCTCCTGTTCGATACATCGTCATCCTACCCTATACTCTCTCTATAGAGGACCTGGAACCTTTAGGTATGAATGATGGGTCAAAGTATTAGATGCACCCGGCAGCACATGTATCTCGGCATCTAATGAGAATATATACCGCTCCAGGATGTTGTATGGACGATTCAAACGATTGAGAGATATTGATGTCAGTTGTAATAAAAGTCTAATTTATATTATATATACCGAGGTGTTTCTCGTGCTCTAAAATCATCTTATCTATCCGCCTTCATCAATCATAAATGGCTTAATCAGTGCTAATTCTAAAAAATTCATGCCGAATACGTCTTTTGTTGTCACGTGTAGAAACCAGTGAAAAGTCCATGTTGCTGCCAAACCCCTCCTTTCTGTTATCCTTCGGAACCAAATCCTCTTTCCTAAATCCATGTCATTATGCTGCCTGCGCGAAGCGACTCTTGGATCGGATCCAGGGGCCAAACTTGTAAAACGCATACGGCACAGTCGTAAACACCACGGCAATGAGACCCAGCAGGGTCAATGCCCAGTGAACGCCCAAGTTCTTGTACATCGGGATGGAAATCTCAATCATGCCTCCCGAAGCCACATACCGCACCAGCGTAATCATCGTCAGCGCACTGGCCGCATACACCTCGTACGTATCAATGAGGTACATGTACGTCGACACAAAAACGGAGAAGATGCCGAAACCGAACAGCACAGATGCCATGATGGGCGACCAGATGCTGATGTGGGGATACGCCGTCCAGCCCATCCAGAAGAAGGAGATGGGAATGGCCGGTGCACCGATGAGGGCATACCAGAGAAAGAACTCGGGTGGTATACGGCTGTTCTCCCCAGCCTCTCCAGCTTGCAGCTTGGCAATCTCTTGCTTCGCCCACCGGTAGAGCAAGGGGGTCAGGATGACCGAAGACAACAATAGCCCGACACCAATACCCACGAAGATCAGGCCGGTGATGCCGTCAGAGAGATTATACGTCTGCTGGAAGACGAAGGTGTAGCCGTCGAGGAAGCCAAAGAGCATCAGGTAGACGACCGTCAAGTATCCCGTCCACAGCATGATTGTCGGCTCCTGTATGGTCATGATGAATGGCCGCTTCACCGCGGTTGTCATGCGCGCGCGGAACGTGACGTGTCGTATCTCTGCTGCGGACATGTAGCGAGTATCGCCCGTCAGTCGGCGAAGATGGCTGGCTTTCCACTGGAGGAGGGTGGGCTCGTGAGTTTCGGGCTGGAACAGAAGCAGCGAGGTGAGAAGAGCTCCGGAGACGATGATCGAGACCCATTCGACCCAGCGCCATGACACGTCGGGCGACTGGGAGATCCAACCACCAATGATGGGTCCGGCAATGGGTCCCATGAGCCCAGCAGCTATTGAATAGCACTCGTCAGTACGATGTGTCTATGAGATATGATTCTGGAAGAAAAAGAACAAGGAAAAGGAAACAGGGGCTCTTCCATACTTGCAAATATCGGAAACGCAACTAAACGGTTCATGGGAGGCCACAAGTCGCTGATGGAGCCTCCCACAGTCGACAACGGCGACTCTCCAAAGAAGCCAGCGAAGAAGCGACAGACCAGCTGCGTTTGTAGGTTCTTGGCCAATCCAGCACCCATGATGAACAGCATATACAGCCCCAGGGAGCCAAAGTAGACGGGGTTCCGGCCCACCGTCTCTGATAGGGGACCCGCGATGAGGGCGCCGAAGCCGAAGCCAGCAAGAAACTGTTCCGGAAGTCAGCATTACGCACCACTGCATAAGAGTTACTCTTCAAGATGTAGACATACCAATCCTGTGGCAAGCGCTTCGGCAACGTCACTGACTCCAAAATCTGCCGCCGCTCGTCGTATCACGGCGGAGTCGATGGACGCAGCCATTCCCACCACGAGCGCAATCATGCCCACGTTCAAGGTGCAGGACATTCGTTTCGTGAGAGACCAATTACGGGGATTCAGTGGATCTTGTGGTCCTTCGAAGCCGACGACGAACACCGAGGAAGCCTTCTCAGGGTGTTCCTTCTTGGTGATGCCCGTAAGCACATTGGCTAGGTTTGTTCCTATCTTCTCGAGAGGCCCGTCGGCAGGGCTAGAATGCGGCAATGATTCATCGACATCGGACGAGCTGGACGAAGGAGCTTCTAGATCAACATCGGCCGGCTGTATGTTGGTTGGTGTGCTGCTGCCCGCCGCCCGGGTTCGACTCAACTGAGCCTCTAGGCGTTTGCCCAGATGGTGATACTGGCGATATGACTGCATGCTGGCGGCGACCGTCCAGAGAACCAATATCAGGTGTAGTAACGACGCTATTGATATGTTGAAGATGACAGCTGCATGGCCTCTACCAGTCTCCAGAGTAGTGGCAGCTTCTGATTTATAGACCGAACAGACATCATGGGAAAAAGGAAACACCCTCTGCTTTGAAATGGAAATGGGACTCTTTGGAATAAAATTGCAGGTCGGTGTTACTAAGGTGCTTTTTTTTTTTTTTTTTTGTTGATAACCGCACGTCACTAGCATCGACGGGAGATACGAGGCCGGTAGCCGGAGGCTCACAATTGCTTAGCACTTCGCTTAGGTTCTTTTTTTCCCCTTTCACCATCCACTTGTTCAAACTAGCACCGAGAGATGTGGATTGACTAGTCTAGGAAGGGGAATGGCCAGCGATACCCGCAAGGCAAAAGAATCCGACTTATTGGAAGTTGTAGATGGACCCTGACGGAGCCGGCGGAGCCTCCGGCATATCTAGATGCAGCGTTGAACGGATATAATAAGCGAACTATTCCACAATAAGCGAACAGTCCCCCTGTCTCTTTTTAAAATTTTTGCAAGAGCAAAGAGCGAAGAAGCTGATGACATTTGACAGAAGCAATCGGCATTCGGAGTTGCTGTGTTGGGCTCTTGTGTGATGGGGGTCTAAAGATACGTTTGCTGCATGGGATAATTTTTGTTGACACTCGCGGAGGTTCGAGTCCGATGGACCAATGGGCAACACAACATCCCCTCGATGGATGAACTGGCAACCTGCCGGTGCAATAGCTGCTGATTCGAATGATGCGATCTGATGATACCTAATCTGTCTATCTCGTGCTGTGTCGGTTATTCCTGTGCATCCTCCGGCTGTATGCACCATCTTCATTCAATCGGCTTATTTGGCCGCCACAGGCTTCTGTACTAGCTTGCATACAGGGAACGGCTGCTAAACTCAAAAATTATTAATACGCCTAGTTGACCCATGTTTTCGGATTCAGCTCGGACATAATTAGGGAGACGATAGATGTCATTTGTTGCGGCCCGCCGCGGAGTTGTTCAAGATGATCCATTAGCTTCACGCAACTAAAAAGCAAAACCCACGTATAGCTAACGGGATATGTAGAGCAAGAGCACGACGATGGAATCAATTTCAACATGTTTACTAATTGAATACCTGGCTTCATGACATCGTCTAGGCACAGACCATTGACGTCGTTCGGTTGAAATCTGAAGTTTTCTTCCGTTGAGAATGAACTCGACCAAAGAATGAACAGGCCCCTTGACCTCCATTTTAATGCTTTACGTCACAGATTGCTCACTGCCGCCATAAAGCATCGAGGACATGAGCTTGAAGGCTATGTATACCACAAATATCAGACTATCGGATATTCCTTTCAGTAAGCCAAGGGTGCATCAGCGACTTCTCTGTGACGGCTGGCCTCTCTATGACGCACTATGAAGAGTGTCTCGAGGCTGAAGTGACGTGGTAATGAAAAGAAGCTTCTTACTGTAGCATGCCGAGATGCTACCATCACATTCATGGGCCCGGCACTCGGTCTGGAAGATGACCACAGCTGTTTGGCCCGTATCACCCTCAGTAAATTTGGTCGTCTTCTGGAGCAATGCTTTCGATAGGGCTGACACCGAGGTACCGGACCTACGTGGAGTTGTATGTGCTTTTCTTTGCCACATGCTTGAGTTACAGCCAGGACAGCTTTCGTTGTGGGCATTTGCAACCTAACAGACGTCAAGCTACCCAATCAGCCCTTATGGCGTCGTGGGCCTGCCTCTCTATATATAAATAACCGGGCTTCTTTTATCCTCACTTCCATTTTGGGGCCGGCCACGGGCGGCGTTGCGGAGCTCCACTTCCGCCGCTTCCGCCTCCGGGAATAAAAGTTGCCTGTTTAGAATTAGCTGGCATTGCTGGCAGACTGTTAATGAGAAATCGAACGCAAGAATGATATTGAAAGAAGAAGACGAAGAACCTTCAAGAAGCTCTTCTACAAGTTCTCAACATGTTGCAGCGTGGCTACGGCCATCGAGGCCTCGTGGCTGCCCAGGTACGTGTCGCTATAGCAGGGATGCTGCCATGTAATGACACACACTTACATGGCCAAGGCTTGCGATACTTGCCGTGCGCGTAAGAGGAAATGCGATGAAGCGAAGCCGAAATGCTCGCTTTGTTCGAGGCTGAAGCTGGATTGTCACTATCAAGATCGCGCTCCTGAACGGTAGTGCCTCTTCACTAGCCTTCATCGTCCCATCCTTACTGACGGGCGATGTAGGAAGAGAGAGACGCTCTCTGAGATTTTGGAAGTACTACACCAAGTCAATGGAAACGTTCAGCAACTTCTTTCTGCCGGACAAAGACTGAGCCACAAGCAACTGTCTGCAAAAGAAGAGGACGCGCAGGTGGACAGTCAGCTCGTGATAGATGACAGGGAATTGAGCGGATCTCCAATCTCCGTGGTCGCTCGATATCAGCCCCAATTATCTGTGCCGTACCGCCACTCTACTGCAGCTCACCAGCTCTTGGAATGGCCTTTTATTCAGCACCTCCTGAGAGATCGACCGACGGCATCCAAGCTGACCACTCACGGGAGTGGACTGGACTGGTTCTTATCCCTTCACCGGAACATGCAAGACGTTACGCTTCGTTGTGAAGAGCCTTCACTACACTCCTTCCGTCTTTCTCCACCAAGTAATAATAATCTAGGTGCTTCGTATGCTGATATCGTCAGGTATGCAACCATATACTTTGACACGTTCAATTTCATGCATCCTCTGCTGGACAGATCCACGTTCTTCAACGAAACACTGCCGAGAGCTATGAAGACGCGTGACGCATTGTCAACTCGTTCTGATGAGGAGGCTATTGCTCTGACGCTCGCCGTGGCTGCTTTGGGGCAACTGGCGCTGCAACAGACCGTAGGGAATAAGACCTGTGGCGCGCCGTTCTTATCATACGCATCGCCTCCCGGGCTGTCCTTCTTCAACTCAGCTCGAAGGAGACTTGGGTTTCTTGACATGGGCTATTCTTTACAGCTCGTGCAAATCCAAGCTATAATCTCGTGAGCATCTACCATGATGTTACCTTGGTTCGATGTGCAGACTTCTAATGAATTATCTCGTAGACTATACTACTCCGCAACCTTTCATCATATGGTACTATAAGCGTTTATAAGAAAGGTTTTCGAAACGATTCTAACATGTCATCATAGGAGTCATGGAGAATGTCCGTCCAGGCATCGTCAACTTGCTATTTGCTAATACGTAGGTAGGGATTGCAAGCTCACTGATATCAAGACATGCATGTTCTGACATCTAATAGTCAATTCCATGACTGGAATACTCCTGAAGGAGATCTGTTAAAGCGAGCATACTGGCACTGCGTCGCCATGGAAGTGTACGATAAGCCTCTTAGTCTTGTCAACCCTGACTATTGTCTACTTAGCTAATATGGTCAACGTCATCTAGCGGCCATCATCTGGAATTAGGTCTTCCGTATTCACCCCTAATGGATCTCGAGCAGATTGTACCTCTCCCTTCGTTTCTCGGCCCCTACACTGACTGGGATCAGAAGCTGAACGAGTCTGCGCATTTCCAGTACCACTATGCCGCACTCATCACCCTGCGACGGATATGTCATGCTTTCCATGGCGCCGTCAATAAAAGTAAGACAACATGAAATATAATCTAATGCTAAACTTAAGAAAGAATATTTTCTGATTGTACATTAGGCCTTGAATCTGGCTACGACCAAGAACTTGCTGCTGTAGTTTACTGTTACGCAGATCAGCTGCAGCAATGGAAATCTCTTCTACCCAAAGCACTACAATGGGATGACAACCAGATGGCAGGCCAGCAAGCATCCATGTTCATGACGTGGGACATGGATCAAGATGAAGAAACGCGGATTCATGAATACACGCATGATATCCAGGTTGCCTTGCTTCGTACACGGTATTACTACGCGCGCTATATGATATATCGCCCTCTGATATACAAGGCGCTGCACTTTCCATTACAAATGACAGCAAGAGACGTCAATGGAGTGTGTTTAGCTTTGAAGGTGAGTGCTGCCTGGTATTACTATGCATATAATCTTGCTAATTCTGGGCAAATGAAACAAGAGCTGCCTGAACTGGCCTCTTCTTTCCGCAGGGCCAAAAGGGAAAAAGCCACTGGTCCCGTATATCTTCTGTTGGAGCCAGAACTTCCTCGGCATTCTCATCATCTTCTACTGCACGCAAGTGTCACCACTGCTCCGGTCGATTCGGAGTCACCATCTAGACGAGAGCGAGGTTCAAGGAACCTTGGACCTTATGGAGGAGTGGATCCGCGAGCTTCAGGACCAGGATAGACTAGCACAATGGTCTTCACACGTTCTCGATATCTTGTGGCATGATGAAAATAATAATATGACAGAGTGAAGATGAGCCAAGCCTTTTATAACTCCATGTATCATATGGATTGGACCTGGTATAGACAAAAGCATCAACCTAATTGAGCAGTGATAGTGCTGTATATGCTCTGCTTGGTTAGATACTTCCCGCCTATTGCGAGACCATAGTCTTTGTTTAAATGTCATTTAACTGGCCGCAAATCGACTTCGTGCTCGAAGTCTCTCACCATAGTAATACAAGATATACACCCCTCCAATACACACCACATTAAGGCCACCCAGCAGACTCACGCCACCCGGGACACCCAGATGGATGAACATCGGTCGTGAAACCAACACAGCTCCTGCTGCAAGGGCACTCCTGGCGAAATCGTTGGCGGCCATGAGTGAAGCGGCGTACTGCGGATATGTCATCGTGAGATACATAAACACGGGCTGAAGGATAAAGAATTGTCCAGCGTTGTTGATGCCGACACCGACAATGCTAGGCATCCAGTGGACAGTCTTTCGTGTCGTCCATGCTAAGCAAAGATGATTAATTAGCTTGATAATTATGAGGCACCAATGAAACTCTTACCGAAGATGAATACGCCCACTGGTACCATATATGACCCGAGTATAGCTGGCTTTAGTCTATCTTCAGGCTTGCCCCAACCCTCTTTGACTACCCTCGGCTCAACACGATAGTAGTAATACATGCAATATCCTGGTATAGAAATGAGCAGACCGACAATGACCGACATGAACGCCAATCCGGTTTCGCCCTCATTAAAGCCATAAATGACAGGGTACACCAGTGGAAAGGATTCGAAGAAGGAATAAAACGTGGCATACACCGACGATATGTAAATCGTCGTAAAGAGAACCGACGGGTCAAGAATATTAATCTCCCAAGGCTTGATGAGGGCAAGATACATAATCTCCCGAGCAGACAAATGCGACTGCTTAATCTCAGACTCTGATCGAATGTCAGTCCGTCTAGTGATACGACGGAGACGTCGCGCGCGGTGCATCAGGATGTTCTCGGGGTTCGTCTCCGGGAAGAAGCAGAGGAGGAGGACGAAAATGGGGGCAGCAAGCCAGAGCATCTCCCACTGGGTCCAGCGCCAGCCTTTGACGGGGACGCTGAAGCCGGCGACGACTGGGCCTATGGCAGGCCCGAGAGTGGCTGGGATGTAAGTTAGTTGTAGCAGATTGACTAGGTATTGATTATAACCCTACCAGAACCACCCCAGAGAGCTAGCAGATATGGCATCTTGACAGAAGGAAACTATTATAGTGAGTGATTGGAGAGGCTATGGGGGGGCATCAGAAAACGTACCATGTCCTGAAACGTGGCAGCACCTGTTGTTAAAGCCGGAGATCCTTTGAAGCACTCATCTTAGTGACGTGTCTCTGAAGTTATAAGAGCTTGCATAGGAGGTGTGTAAGCCCGTACCAAAAAAGCCCATCAAGAACCGGGTAACGCAAAGGCCGCCAAAAGTCCTCGTCAACGCCGCTGGGACGCAAAGAATCACAAAGACACTGAATGTGATGACATACGGCGGAGTCCGACCAACAGCTGGGATTCTGATAAACAACAATCGTTAGGACTTCATCATACAAAGCCACGGCATGAGATGTTTGTACCTACTCGCTCAGTGGTGACCAAAGCAGCGGACCTGTTCCATCTGCCATTCACCTTAAATTAGTATCGCTCTCCTAGCCTGAAGGGTTGCGAGTTTTTATACAGCCAAGAATGTACAGTGCCAGTCCCAGCGTTGCAGGAATATAGCCGACTTCAAACTCTTCCATGACACCTTCTGTGCTCGCAGTGTAGATCGATGAGCCAAGGTAGACGCAGAAGGCGTAAACACTGTTGTCTCTTCATTAGCTGACCATTGATTAATAATACCGGAGCTTGAAGCTTTACCATATTGTAAAGTAGAGAAAGAGTCTTTTGCGTAGGCTCCAATTTCGAGGATTCTGGGGGTCGTCTAAGGATGTTAGTGGGACGTCTATCTGTAGTAGTAAAGACATGATACCAACCTTTACCATACCAGCTTACGAGGTATGTTTTTGACTCAGCCGGCATTGTCCGTCCTTGATCTTTGAATGAGGCAAAACGGCCCCTTTCTGGGTCCGCATTCGGATTGGCTGTGTCAGATGATGGCAATGCCTCCTGAATCATGGCGCGGCTCCTGTCTTGGGTGCCAGGAGATGCAGATACAAGCCATCTTTCATAGTCGAATCCAACCTCTTCCTCTGCATAACGAAAAGCCCTATTGCGAAAGACGAGACGTATAGCTTGGCCAAATACAGAGTCCCGAATCAAATCCCACATCTTGACAACAACGAATCCTGTCGTAGCCTATGCACGACTTCAAAAGAGTGGCAGGCTCATTCGACGAGCACGGTCTCTTATTATACGTTCCATTGAGCAGAATTCTTTGCCATTCCCCTTGGATTACAAACATGATTCTACCATTGACGGCAGCTCTCGATCATTGAGCCACTTACACTCGCTCCGGACGGCAATAGTGCTGCCTTACTCCGGCGGAAGTGGGCCTCCGCTTAGGAGTTGACGCTTTGGAGCCAAAGAGCGGAGCCCCACTCCCGCATGTCTGAAGATATTTCCACATTTGGATATGCCATGTCCGATAAATGGCGGCAACCAGCAAGGTCTCTCTATTCGTCCTTATCTTGAATTTGTGCTTTTCGAGTGAGTACCAGCTTATGAATTGTCTCTCTTAAACAGTCTCTTATAAGCAGCCTAGTCACATGACGTACCGTCTCGAATGCTAGACGCAGGTAACCAAATAAAGGAGGCATTGGCTTTCAGAACACCAAAACATGCTTCGCTTAAACTAGCTCATCCATTAAAAAAGTATGGGGCCCTTATCCATTCTCTAGTCGTATACTTCATCATCCTCTACATAGTACTCTTCTCTCTCTTCAACTACCTCCTCATAGTCACCGTCGGAATCCCGTTCCTCAACTACGGTCTGGTCGTATACGACTTCGGTCTCTTCAATTGACTCCCGGTCATCATCATAATAATCGTCTCTCGGCGGTTGCTCGTAGTACTCGGTGGTGTTGTACTCGTTGATGATGACGGGTTGTGGCGGAGGCGGTGGCTCCTCATATTCGTAGCGTCTTCTCTCTTCCTCTTCTTCCTCTTCCACGTCTTCTTCTTCATCTTTGATGACGTGATGCAAGATGGCACCACCTACAAGGCCTGCGGCGATGCCGCCCGCCGCCCCAAGAAGCAAGCCACCTTTTCCGGATGATTTCTTCTCCTGTACTTGGCCACGGTCTTCTTCGTCATATCGGCTATAGCTTCCTCCGGGTGCACCATAGCCAGCCGAAGGGGGAGGACCTGGAGGGGCGCCGTAAGCAGCAGAAGGAGGAGGGCCCGGTGGAGCTTCGTAAGAAGCGGAGGGCGGAGGCCCTGGAGGGGCCGAGTAACCACCTGGAGTATGGCCATAAGGTACGGAGGGAGGATACGGCGAAGGGCCACTACCACGGGATTCTTCGCTAGGAAATGATTCCATAGGAGGGCGCGGGGCGATGTATCCGGGGGCCTCCCACTGAGTCACTCCAGTTTCTTTGTTTGCGTAGTACCATCGTTGGCGACCTTGGTCAAACAGGGGGATCCATCCTTGAGGCAGAGGCGGCTTGTCAGAGGGTGGCTGGTATGTCGGTTGAGGCGGAGACCCATCATACTGGGCGGGAGAAGGGCGACCGGGGCTGGGAGCGTGATAGCCATAGACGCTTTGGTCTCTTGGACCTGTTGCTGGGTCAGTTGTCGTTCTATATAAGAAGGCGGGCTTGTTTTGGTACCTGGAGGCGGCGACTGGTAGGAGTGCGAGCTTGGACGGTCACCCCCAAGGCCAAGCCCACCAAACCGGTCTGTTAGGTTGTCGGCGTACGACATTGTGCAGGTGTCGTGGGATGGCAGTGTGGGTAAAAGGTACTCTGTCTATGTGGATTATTTTGAGATGAAGCCGCCCTATATATCCCCTTGTTCCAGGTGGTGAGAGCGCAGGCTTCGAAGTCACACGGGATTATATGAAGACGACACAAAAGTTCGGGGGTGCAATCATGCAGGTGTCAAATAGCGCGGCGCAACATGCCGGCAGCACGAGGCGCGGGCATGTGTGGGTGCTCGATTGTGGATGCATGTGGTGAGCTCGGAAGAGTTGCCGTGTGTCTGCTGTCCTCGTTCAGGAGATGTGGCTTGTCAGCCAATCAGTCACACGGGCCGTACCGAACGCGCCATTTTCTGGCCCTTTGGCTGAGCTTCCCCTTACCAGGACCCTTTTTTGCTTGGGTACGGTACTCAGCCACAACACCTGAATTGAGACTGGGAGCGAATGCGCGTTGGGAGGATGCGTAGCATGAGGGTGCGACTAGACAAGATGAGGATGAAGGGGGGGATTTTCGACATTATGGGGCGGGGCAAGAGGGGTTGAGGGGTCCATGGCAGTGGTGCCTGATGCTAGAAGGCAGGGTCAGAGCAAGTTGAGGGGTTGATACAGGGGGGCCTAGCGGTGAGGAGGGAACAGGTCGCTGTACATGCACTCTTTACGGGGTCTCAGCCTTTATCTTGGGCTCCATGTCATGTTCTGAAGTACACATGTAGTGAGCCGGCAGCATCAAGTGTTTTGTGCTAGCATTATGCAGGGTCTTGGAGCTCTGGAGATTGCGATGTCTCATGAGCAGAGAGATCGCTGAATATGCCGTCATTCAATGACGGGAGTTAATGCAGTTAGCACGTAGGTACATGTAGTGCCCATACGCCTTTTAGAGTGAGGACGTACACGTAGGTACGGACGCTATACTGCTTACATGTCCACATGAATACCAGACATTTGATCATTGATGTCAATACTTCGAAGCCTGCGCTGTAGCACCCGCTGAGGGGCGCATCTGCACTGCCACGGCCACCCAAAGGGCCATAAGGGCGCCACGGGGCGCTAATGCTCGGCGTCCCAAGGCCCTTCAGCTGGGGGATGACGCAGCTGTAGCGGCTCCCTGGTTACATGTACACGCCGCAGCTGGAGCGCGCTTGTCTCTGGCGTCGTCGAGACACCACCTTCATTCTGCCTCCCTTTACCGTTGACATCCCATCTCCTCCGCTCACCCACTCGCCCTTCTCTCCTCAAGCAACGCCGACGGCTGCCGGGGACATTACTGTCGCTCTATCTCCCCTTCCAGCTCTCGTTCCGGCCTCCGATCGACTCCAGTCATGTCCGGCTACCCCGGTCAAGGCTACCACGGCTCCGGCCATCATGGCGGCGGCGGCGGCTACGGTTACAACGATTACCCTCCTCCCAACGGTCCTCCACCTTCGGGATATGGCGGTGGTTACGGAGGTCAGGGAGGATATGGTTCTCCTCCCCCTCCTCAGCCAGGATACGGTGCTCCTCAGGGCGGCTACGGATCTCCAGCTCCTCCCCATGGGGGTTATGGAGCTCCCCCTCCACAGCCCAGCTACGCATCGCCTGCTCCCGGAGGCTATAGTGCTCCTCCTCCTCATCACGGCGGTTACAGCTCTCCTCCAGGACCGCCGCCTGGTTACGGACAGCCTGCGCCTCCTCATGGAGGATATGGACAGCCTCAAGGTGGCTACGGTGGCCAGCAGAACCAGTACGCTCCTCCACCAGGACCTCCGCCTACGCATTATCGGCCTCCCTCGCATCCTCCGCCTCCAGGCTTAGACGCCTATGGCTATCCTCTCAATCCTCCCACCGCAATGCACGCGAAAGCCGGTCCTCCACCACCTACGGCTCCTCAGCAGTTTGGCCATGGCGCACCTCAAGGATATACTTTTCAGTACTCAAACTGCACGGGAAAACGAAAGGCGCTGCTGATTGGCATCAACTACTTTGGGAGCAAGAACGAATTGAAAGGATGCATCAACGACGTTCATAATGTGTCGGCCTTCTTGGTTGAGCGGTATGGGTATAAGCGCGAGGACATGGTCATCCTGACAGATGATCAGTCTGATCCTGTGCTGCGACCAACCAAGGCAAACATGATCCGTGCCTTTGGCTGGCTGGTCAACGGCGCCCAGCCCCACGATTCCCTGTTCCTCCACTATTCTGGTAAGCAAGGCTCCGGCCTACAATGGAGCAATGCGAGCGAGTATCCCTGAACTAACCCTCATCTGTTCTCCCAGGCCACGGCGGTCAGACCCCAGACTTGGACGGCGATGAAGACGATGGCTATGATGAAGTTATTTACCCTGTGGACTTCGAGCAAGCGGGCCATATCGTGGATGATGAACTTCATTTCCGTTTGGTTAAGCCCTTGCAGCAGGGAGTTCGTCTCACGGCCATTTTCGACTCGTGTCATTCGGCAACCGTCCTGGACCTGCCTTATGTCTACTCTACCAAGGGCGTCCTCAAGGAGCCCAACCTGGCCAAGGAAGCAGGCCAAGGACTCCTGGGCGCGATCAGCTCCTACGCCCAAGGTGATATGGCGGGTGTCGCCAGCAGCATCATGGGCTTCGCCAAACAAGCATTCAGCGGTGACGGAGCATTCAAAAAGACGATGGCTACGCGCACATCACCGGCAGATGTCATTATGTGGTCAGGAAGTAAAGACGATCAGACCTCGTAAGCCACCCCGTTTTCTTAAGAGGTGCAAATTTGTTTGCACGACAATACTAACTGCGTGACTTCAGCGCCGATGCCAACATTGGTGCCCAGGCAACCGGTGCCATGTCGTGGGCCTTCATTACCGCCCTGCGGAAAAATCCCAGACAGAGTTATGTCGAACTGCTCAACAGCATCCGTGAGGTTCTCGAGACCAAGTACACGCAAAAGCCACAACTCTCTTGCAGTCACCCTCTAGGTATGCTTATGATTACACCCCGGCAGCGATCTCCGCATCATCTAACCTTTTGCGCTTAGATACAAATCTCCTCTTTGTTATGTAATATCATCCTTTTTGCTACATCTGTCAAGAGGTGTTCCGTGCTTTGAATTGGAGGCATAGCTTCTTGTCTTAGCTGCCATCCGGGAAAACCCAGAGAGGAGACATGTTTGTATACGAACTTGGCATAAAATTAACGAATGAAATGTGTTATATGAGTCTTTTGCGTAGTAAAGGAAGAACAGCAAAGCCTACAGCTATTGAAACTGCTTCTCTTTAGATACCCAGCTTTTGACCGTCTTTTCGCTCCTTGGCCAAAACTCGACCTTAACAGTTTGTCCATCTCTATCCACCAAGAGTCGAAACTTTTCTTGATAGTGTGTTTCGCACCGTTCTGGCCTCGAGTACCACAGGATTCTATCCCCATTCAACAGTCCCCCTTTTGCAGCCTCGGACTGATCCACCACGCCGCTCACAACCCCAGCAGCGAGACTCGACGGATCAAAGCCCATTTCCAGCACACGCTGATCCTCTGGCTGAATCCCATCAAAAGCCGTCTTCATGTCCTCCAAGTCCATGATCTCGCCGTTTTGCATCCGATGAAAGTGGTCCTCTGCATTCTCTCGGCCGATCCACTTACCCAGACTCTCAAGCCAGTCTTTCCGCTGCACTTTCTCGCCCCTAAGCCGGCGGCTGCTCAAGTCTGCTACTATGGCGTCGATGGGCCTTGATACACCCGCGTTGCGTGCCTTAGATGCACGACGGGTGAAACAGTCCATGCGGATCATGTAGATGCAGCTACGCATTGCGAGAGCAGATTCCCCATACCATGAGTCTGACGGAATTGCGTTTAGTGGGTAGCTGATAAAGGGGTTGGTAAAGTAAGCTGAGATGTAGCCGTTGAGGGTGGCGCGGAAGTAAGCTGGAGGGCGCTGGCCGAAGCGGTAGGGGAGGTAGATGGAGTAGATGTGACATATTCCTAGGAGATGAAGACTGTTGTGAATAAGTCTGATACTTGGAGGGATGTGGTATGAATACAAATGCTCACCTTGGGTGAACCAATCGTTTGGAGTGCCGTCGTCTTCGGGGTCGAGATGAGCCCAGTTTGCAATCATAGACGAGTTGAAGAGCCGTACTAGATCCCAGTCATGCTCGTCTTTTGTATCGCTGTCATAGTCGATGAGTGAGCTGGTGGTGAGATGAGTTGCGTAAAGGCCTCGAGGCACTCTTCGCATAAAGATGCGATGGTTTCCAGCTTCATCTTTGAAGAAGGCAGACAAGCGAGGGTACATGTTGCTGGTGAATTCATTCATGAGAGACAAGTTGGGTGGTAGTTTACCTAGCCAGTAAGCACCATGGGATTTCGCTCCAACGACTGTTTCCTCTTGATGGTTGAGAGAGGGGAAGCTGTTGACGTGACCGATCATGAAGATACATTCTGAGAGTGCTTTAACGGTTATGGCTTGTTGATAGATGTTTCCTTCGCCAAAGGTGGTTACTGCTCTGGTACCAATTGGAGCTTGTGAAATATCCCATTCGATAGTGACGTCTATTACGTTGAACTCGTTGATAGTTGGGATGGGTATGAAAGACGATGCTATGCCGACTAGTCCCCCGCTGTCTTTTCTAAGTTCATTGACAGCCCAGACTTGAGCATCATCGGGAACTGGCAAAGCATCATAGGTAATTGTAACATCTCCTTGTACTCGTCTGTGAACCTTCCAGTCCAAGTGGCCAGATTCGGATGTTTGTACAACAGAGACAGCGAGTGGCCCAAGGCCATCATTAGCTTGAATATTGTTCACTTTAGTCGTGGCATTCGCAGATTCCTTGAGGCTAATGAAGCTCTGAAGAGAGCAAATGTCTTCATTTCCGTCCAATGGGTTGCCTCCCTGGAGGCCTCCATGGAGGCCTCCGATCATCAACTTGACCGAGATGTGAGTGGCTTCAGCGGTGGCATTGTCATAGATTGGGACGAAATGAATACAAAGCTTGATATTCGAGGCAGACATTTTTGAAGTAATTTTCTTCATTCAATGAATGCAGTTGTTAGGCAGTTGACCTGGCATTGATATGATGAAGAGACGTGTAAGTGGTGAGGAGAATCATTGGCTGCGCTTTTATATGCGCTTTGTCATTGGCATTTTCTCTACGCTATGCAGTTTTGAGTCGAGTTCCCTCTTGAGGTTCAGCTATTATAGCTTTACCTATCAACTTTCTGGAGACTATTAACTGACGCCGTCGACTTGGTATGTTCCCTATAGCTGCACGTTAGATGACGCGGACATGCAGGACATTGCCATGATAATTCCGGATTTCTTCATCCAAGAGTGAAACAACATTTTGAGATCAGTAGACGCTCTTAGATCGTCATTCTATGAAAGCATGTCAAAATCCTACAATATGACTCCAAACAAGAATCCGTTTAAGATTTCCAAAAAAAAAAAAAAAAAAAAAAAAAAGACAAACAATAAGCATATCCCTATATACAAACAGCCATCACACTCAGCATGAAAAGCCTCAATGACTGACGCTGATGCTGTAAAAGTGAACCTCGGTAGCCCGATCGCCCTGGTTATAGTTGCCAACCTTGAAATAGCTGTCCGGACCGTCCAAGTCATAGGTGCTCAGGGTCTTGAAAGCGCCATTGTTGATGGCCACCGAAAGCTCATTATTCTCGTATCGGATCTCGTAGGTAAACTTCTTGTTCGGCGTCACTTTTCCAATGCTGGTGCGCTTCTGAGAGCACGTCCGGCAGGTCTGCACCCCCATGGCCAGGTTGCCGCTGCCGTCAATGTACAGCTCGGCCACGGGCTTGGTGGATATCGTGTCGAGGATGTGGATCTGGCCGATGCAGATGGAGCCCGTGTTCTCGGTGACCTCGAGCTCGGCCTTGAGCCGGTTCTGGGCGCTGTAGGGGCTCCAGGAGGCAGGGTTCTGCTCGCGGAACTCGGTGCGGCAGTGCTCGCTGTGGGCCGTCGTCACGCAGCCGGAGCTGCTGGGGCTGCCGGGCGTGGTCATGACCAGAGAGCCGTCGCTCTTGTCGGTGTAGAAGACGCTGGAGCTGTAGCCGCCGCAGCCCTCGAGCGTGCTGGTGGAGATGGTCGTCGGGTTGCCCGCGGAGCCTGTGGGCAGCTGGAGATTCCAGTGAGACAGATCAAAGTTTCCACCGGGGGCGCAGGTGGTGTTGAGAGCTGATGCGGCGGGAGCAGCAGCGGCAGAGCCGGCAAGGAGGATGAGAGACTTGAGTTGCATGTTGGTCGTAGAACGGAGGTGTGGTTCTATATGACGACTAAGGGGGAAGTCGAGTAGTATGAGAATAGGTTATAGAACGGAAGGAAGATGGGAATCGAGCGTGGGAAATCAAGTCATTATAAACATTCTCTACAATTTACATCACTAGCACTTGAGCCATCAGATGTCAGCCTCCTGTCACAGTATAAGTCAACCCGGCATGCTGACGGTAGTATCCATCTACTCAGGTCTCGTTTCAATAAGGCTTACATTACGCTTGGACTCTAAGTCGAAGATAATTTCCACCTGTCGGAGAGCCTCATAAACCGATCGAATCTCCTTCCCAATCGGTCAGTAATTGCTGATCGTGGTCAATCATAAACTCGGGTTAGGCTGATGTCGCTCAGAGTGCGGTATTGCCGATGCTTGCGTTTAGAGTTGTGGATCTATGCTGCCATGCTCCGTATGTAAGCAACGGTTCCTGCAGATCGGGGCCCGTCAAGTCTATGTGAAACGGCTATCCTTGATGAACGGGCCTTGTTGGACGCTATGTATACATCTCTATCCCGAGAACTGCGGTATCAACACAGTCTATACGCTGTCAGGCAATATCTACGATGCTCCTAGTGCTGAATACTCATCAGCCGATTCAGCTCTTTCGATGGCGATTGACTCTTCCCTCTTCTCCAATACATAGCTCATCCTACAGCCGTTCTATCCACACTACCACATCAAGGACTCACGTTTCACCATGTGAGGAACACGGCGATCAGCATCGTAAGTCAGCCCTGCTCCACAACGTGCCCTGAATTTCCCACAGCGCGGCATAGGATGACACTGCCGATCGTGCAACCCTGTGACAGAGCCGTCATCGTTGGGAAATGCGCGCCGGTTGGTGGGAAATAAATAGCCGTGGATATAAAGTTATGATAACCGTGTTGCTTAAAAATGCTTGTCTCGCCCCCTGGTGCTGACATGGAAAAGAATCCGATGCGCCTGGATTACATGTAGCTACCTCATTGAATCCGCTATTATGAGCGACTGTGATTTTAGATGCTCTTTTAGCCAGGCTGCAGAAAGTAGGAGTTTACTTGGAGGACTTACATGAAGGGGGTCTTGGTATTGTGGGTTTAATAGCCTTTGGTCTTCTAGAGTAGTTGAATTACAAGACTTGCTGGAATTGTATGTTGGTCTCACGGGATGTACTCGTGTCGTTCATCTCACTGCCGATAGATGATGCTACGTCTAGTCTTTCATCTGCCAGGACAACTACATCTACACTCAGTCGTAGTCATGTAGCTGACACACTGCACCGGTAACTACGCATTTCGCTATCCCCCGGGCCGTTCTTCCATCTTCGTTCGGAAAGAGTCCGGAGCTCTGTCTAGACCACATCAGATATCGTGATGCTTACTGCCCACCTTGTCCATTACGACAGGGACCAAAGTAAGATGATTATTCACTCAAAGCCATTTATCTCTCTCAATGACAATTATATTTTTTGTAATAGTCCTAGTCTCTCAGGCACGCCATGTGCCGCAATCCCAAGCACGCCGCCAACTGCATGTAAATCTGTCCCTCCCAACAGCAGCAGCAAGAATTAAAAGTACCAAAGATGCATACAACACTGTTTATACTACTAGCTCATAAAAAATAGGCAATATGAAGCGCATTCCACAATGTCAGTTGTGAACATGTGTTTACACATCCCACGATGTCTCCATGTTAAACGGGCCCACAATTCAATCTTCAAGTCAGCGCTCTAAATCCATCTCAGTCAATCACCTCAACCATAAAACATCCAGCTTACACTTACATCTTCAGCCCAACTACTTCACAGCAATGACAAAAATCAGAATCCTCGACGGCGGCCTCGGCACGTCCCTCGAGCAAAACCACAACGTCGCCTTCAGCACCAGCACCCCCCTCTGGTCCTCCCACCTCCTCGTCTCCGATCCGGCCACCCTCCTCCGGTGCCAAAGGGAGTTTGGCGACGTCCCCGTCGACATTCTCCTCACAGCCACCTACCAAGTCTCCCTACACGGTTTCAAAAACACCAAAACCCGCGAGTTCCCAGACGGCATCGACCCTTTGCAGGCGCCTCGCTTCCTCGAGGCCGCCGTCCAGATTGCGGAGGAAGCCAAGCGTGCGGACTGCGCCATCGCGTTGAGCGTCGGGCCGTACGGCGCATGCATGAACCCTAGTCAGGAGTACAGCGGGAAATACGACGCTGCTCACGATGGCGAAGACGCTTTGTTTGCGTGGCATCGGGAGCGGATGGGGTATTTTGCCGGCATAAGAGACGTCCAGGAGCGTGTCCGGTACATTGCCTTTGAGACGATTCCTCGCATCGATGAAGTCGCCGCCATGCGCCGTGCCCTAGCCGCGTTTCCGCAGCTTTCCCCAGGAGTGCTGCCCTTTTGGATGTCATGTCTGTTTCCCAATGAGGATGAGAATGCGCCGGATGGAAGCAGCCCGGAGGGCATTGTCCGAACGATGCTTGACCCGGCCGTCTCAGCAGCGATACCGTGGGGCATTGGAATCAACTGTACCAAAGTGTGGAAGCTTGACTCTTTGTTGCGTCGGTATGAGTCTGCTATTGCTCGCTTGTTGCAGGATGGCCTCATTGATAAATGGCCCGCCTTGGTGCTCTATCCGGATGGAACCAACGGCGAGGTATACAACACCACCACCAAGCAGTGGGAGGCACCCAAGGGATCAGAAGGAGACAGCAGAATACCATGGGAGAAGCAACTCACAGAAGTTGTCAGGGCCACAGAGGCACGAGGCGATTGGTCTGAGATAGTTGTAGGAGGGTGTTGTAGGGCCCGTCCAAGCGACATCCAAAGACTACGCAGCTGTCTAGGAATTTGATGTAAAATCAAAGAGTCTGACGAACGTTGATACACGTAAAAAGTGCAGCTATTCTATCTGCGAAACTCTTTTATAAGCTCAAGCTAGCAATATCTACGCTCAATGGCTTGCCAGACATCATCTCCGCAACCACCTTGCCCGTCCCCAGACTCAGACTTATCCCCCACGGCCCATGCCCTGCTGCAATAAAGACGCCTCCGGCATCTCCATCCAGCGTCTTGATCCCCCCTCCAAGCTGTTCATCTCTCAACCTCGAGATGAATGGCGTGCCTCTTCTCGTAACCGGCCTAAAGCACAGCCCGACACGCACCACCTCCAAGTCTTCACCACCAGGGGTAATGATGAGACGTCGTGCAATGTCCTTGAGCTTATCGAGGGGCTCATCGAGTGTTTTAGCCTTGGCAGACGGCTCAGGGAGCGGAATGGTCGAGGAATTCACGCCGGCAATGTAAATCACGCCGTTGGGCCGCGAGTACGCCTCCGGGGAGAATGCATCCACGGTGGTATAGACGGAATGACACGTCGTCACTTCGCTAGGGCACTTGACCACGAGCGAATGCCCTCCCAGAGGCTCGATGGGGATGTTAAGCTTGGAGTCCTTGAAGAGTGATGTAAAGACCTGCGGCGTCCAGCAGCCCGCTGAGAGGAGCACGCGAGTGGCCGGTATGACTTCCTCTGCGGACGTTTCCTTGTTCCTAATGCGGACGCCAGAAAGGAGACCGTTGTCATCAGTTTGTACAGAGAAGGCGGTAGCAGGGTGATGAATGTGAACGCCCGCAGCCTTGACCTCTCCCAAGAGAAACTGACAAAATCGGAGAGGATCCCTAAAGCCAAAAAAGGCTCGTCAGTCAGTAAATCACCAGCATTCCCACCTCAAGACGCACACATAAAAAAAAAAGAAGACAAACTCACAAGATAGCCGTGCCGCTCCCATCGTCAATCACGCTCACCGAATCGCCATCCACCCTCCTCAACCACACCGGCACCTCCCCATCCCTCTGCTCCCTCCTCTCCTCCACCAGCCCAGCCCGACTCGTCCCCTCGAGCAGCCAGTCCTCGCCACGTTTGCCCCCCAGCAACGTGCCCTTGGGCTCATAGCTCACCGTCACGCTCTTCGCATACCCCCATCTCTCTCTGCCGTTTTGTTGCTCGGCGAGCTTCTTGTGCTCTTCGTAGCTGAGCTCGCCCAGCGCGGCCAGCGAGTGGCGGAACCAGTCCTTTGCGAGGAACCCGCCTGCGTAGCCCGATGCCGAGGAGAACAGCTCGGACGAGGTGTCGACGAGATGGATGGATGAGCCGGGCTGATGCTGAAGGAGATAGTAGGCTGTTGAGAGGCCAATGACGCCGCTCCCTAGAATGACTGTGGTCGCCATTGTTTTTTTTTTTTTTATATCGTTTCTCTATCACCATATATAGCTGATGAACTGTATGATTCGTATCTCTGACGTCAACCCCCGAGTTCACCGTTTGTACTCTATTCAAGACATGAAAGATCTGAACACCTATCCTTTCAACCACCATCGTCACGCCTCAATAAAGCTACCATCTCTCCTCTTATACTACAATCTCCCCATCCTTCTTTAGACTTCCCGGCCCTCCACTCCGGAGCTGCTCCAGTCTGAACTGGCCCCTCTTCACCCCACATTCAGGTCCCATGCCATCGGCTGAAAAATTATCCTTAAACTACCAAAACGGCCAAAACAAGGCGCGCCTTTCCACCCTCTTTCTTTCCATTCAATTAAGTAAGAGAAAAAAAAAGGTTCTCATCTTCCCGAAGGCTCTTATCTCACCCTACATCATTCACACCCATGGCGTCCAAAGTCTTCATCGTGACCGGCGCAAGCAAAGGTCTCGGTGCCGCCGTCGTTCGGCACTTGTTAGCGCAATCTCACAAAGTCGTCGTCGCAGCTCGGTCGGAGAGTCCGCTACAGAAGCTCAAGGAGTCACATCCTGGTCAAGTGGAATATCTAGCAGGGGACATTACAAGCTCGGGTGTAATTATTCTATTTCTTCCTATTCTATTACACAGCTATATTTAAAACGAGAAATATCTAACGTGTAATATGGCCAGGCTGCTGAAAGGTTAGCAAATCTTGCCGTCCAATCATTCGGCAAACTCAATGGCGTGGTTATCAATCACGGAGTTTTGGAGCCGGAAAAGTTCGCAACTGCATCACTGGATGATATCAAACGTCTCTACGACATCAACTTCTTCAGTTATCTTGCCATAGTAAGAGCGCAGGTCAACCCTCGCCATCGTGTGGGCTGCTGACAGAACATAGGCCAAGGCTAGCTTGAGCGAGCTCAAGAAGACCAAAGGATGCATCGTCTGGGTTTCCTCTGGCGCAGCTAACAAACCTTATGTGGCATGGAGCGCTTATGGCTCCTCCAAGGCAGCCATCAACTCCATCTCCTCTCACCTCGCGGTAGAGGAGCCTGATATCACTAGCGTCACCATTGCACCAGGGCGAGTGGACACAGACATGCAAGGAGTTGTGAGGTCAAAAGGCAAGGACTCCATGGACGAGAAGCAGTACCAAAGCTTTGTCGAAGCTTTCGAACAAGGCACATTGCTCAAGCCTGAGCAGCCGGGGAACGTCATTGCCAAGTTTGTGGCTGAGCCATTACATGACTTGAGCGGGAAAGCCCTCAGGTACGTCGGCTTCATCCAGCTACCCAAATGTCATTTTGCTAACATTGTGCAGCTGGAATTCGCCTGAACTGGCATCTTACCAGGAGTGATGGTACTATATCTTGATTGCATGTCAGCTTCAGGTTCAATATAAAGCAGAGCACAATGAATAGAGGATAATGAGAAGGATTGAAAGTCAGTCGAAAGATGAAAAGCTCTTAATGATCTCCACATGAAGATTCAGTATTAGCATGGAATATAAGTTTTTTCATCATCCAATCCAGGATATGTGTGAAACAAGAAAAAAAAGACAAAAACATCTCACACCCACCTTATGGACCAGTGGTACACTTAATTGTGCCAGACTTCATTGTAACCTTTTTTTCTCCCATTAGTCTCAGGCGTCGCCGGCTATAGTGCAGTTTGGAATCGAGGCCAAGCACTTGGTAGCTCAGGAGAATGTGTCCGCAGTATATATCTCGGAATTTGATAATACTTTACTTGGAACATCACGGCGTGCCATGTCTGTCGAGGGAGGGTATGTTCAATCCTTACATTTTCGGGACCTGAAAACCCTGCAGCAGGGTACACTGTCTGAGCAACGCATTGTCAGCTAGAAGTCCCAACAAAACTAGAGCCCGCGCGATTAAAATGCGAAAGGAAACAGGGTATTAAAAAAAAAGGAAGATGGCTGCAAATCAGTAGTGTCTATTTGGCATAAGACGGTGTCTGTCAGCAGAGAGGCTTGTCGGACCTCCTCAGACTGGGGCGACAACATATTTCATCATGAAAAGAAAAAGCAATTGGGGCTGCGCGCGTTATGCAAAGAACTGCTTACCTTGGTCAAAGAACAGCGATATAGGTACACATGTTGACGAGCACCAGAAGCAATCTTAGAACTCTGTCTGAGCTGGGACAGAGCTCTTCGTTGCTCTTTCGCTGTCTGCTATGGAAATAAATAAAAAGAAGGAAGAAGTTCAAAACAAGAAGCTCCCATTGATAAACTTTTTTTTTCCAGGTGGGCTTCCTCCTTGGGGCAGCCCCACGCTGCGAGCTCCACTGAAAAATACCACGGCACGTGAATCGGGCCCTGTTCCAAACCAGTCAGCAGCAGAGCTTCAGCGGGCTACTGCGCTGCTTTTTGACGCGCGCCACACTGAAAAGGAACCAGTAAGAAACATGAACAGCCCGGCGCACTATGGCCGCAGTGAGCGCGCGACAAGATGCGTGCAGTGAAAAAATGCCAGTTGCTTAGCCCATATTACGTAGAACGGCGCGGAGCATGCCAAGTACATGTACAAACATACTTGGGACTTGGTCCCTTGTTCGCGTGCGTTTCCGCGCTCCATACCTCCTGGTACCTCCTGGTACTCCCTACAAACCAAGCGCCCCGTACTCTGCGCCATGTACCTCGTACCTCTCAGGTATAACAGCAGCCGTCGCCCCACCGGCAAACCGTCCTTCTGGGAAACATTCAAGTCCATCATCATCGCCAGCTTGCGCGCGCCCAGAGAGGACAGGACACACACGCCTTGAGCCGAGCCAGACAAAGGTTTCAAAGGGATTCTGGACCACTGCAACATATTATATCACTTTTGTTTTTTCTTATTTTCTGTTTTTTTCTTCTTATATAACACCCATCATCAGTCACCACGTCGCACTGTCCTCTTCCTTTTGGCGCCTGTTGACACTCCGCCGCCGCCGCATTCTCACTCAAAGAACGAAGTAGCATCGCATCTACTTTTGAACTACCTCTCCACTGTCCCTCTGCATCATCAACATGTCAGACCACGAGTTTGGAGGTAAGTGTGCTGTTTTATTTACGTGCATTTATCTTAAGATCTGATCTTTTATTTTTCTGTCCTTTCCTTGCCTTTTATTGTCTTCCTTTCCATAGAAGACGCATGTACCTCCTCGACATCTGGGTTGGTCGCGCATCGCTTCTCATGTGAATACTTGGCTTGGCTGCTTGTACCCAAGGAGTCGCAGCGCTTTCGACTCTGAGCCGCGACTCAAGAACGCCTGCCTCAGTAGTAGATACTCTCAGGCCCGCATCAGCTTCACCTTTGAGACCGTCCTATTGTTCACCTCATCTGCTTCAAGCATATCCTCCACAGAACCTCTTTTTTTCTCATCTCATCCTTGTTATATCAATCCTCAGAGACACATGCCCGAGTACTGTTATTTGCACGTGGGCAAGTCATTTTATCCATATACTAATCATTTCATAGGTGGCAATGATGATCTGTCGCTGCCTAAAGGTATGCATTCACCTTCTTTCGCCATCATCTCTCGCAGCAGCCTAGTGAGGCAGCCTTGCCAAGTGCTGCTGCTCCATACGAGATGCAGTCGTCGCACCACTGGTTCTAGAGCTCACCAATTTGTACAGCCACAGTTCAGAAGATAGTCAGCGAGATATTACCGCCGCAGACAGGAGTCTCGTTTGCCAAGGAGGCTCGCGATCTCCTCATAGAATGCTGTGTGGAGTTCATCACCCTCATCTCGTCCGAGGCCAACGAGATCTCTGAAAAGGAGGCAAAGAAGACGATTGCATGTGATCACATAACAAAGGCGCTAGAGCGGTTGGGATTCTCCGACTATGTGCCCGCCGTCCTAGAGGCTGCAGCCGAGCACAAAGAAGTCCAAAAGGTTTGATACACTTCCCCTTGTCATAGGCGTCACCCAGGCTGCTAACATACCCCCAACAGGGTCGGGAAAAGAAGGCTGACAAATTTGCCAACAGCGGCATGTCTATGGAGGAACTGGCTCGGTTGCAAGAGGAACAGTTTGCTGCGGCCAGGCAGCGCCACACATGATGAAACGGTTCGCGGGTAGGCAGAAGGCAGAAGGCGGAGGAAGGGGCGCGTCAAGCTGGGCATTGCAAGGCGTTTTCATAAACGGGTACGAAAGGCTGGTAGACAGGTCAGACTCTGGTTGGGGCCATTCTTTGAGGACTTTTTTCTTTTCCCATGTCAGATTTCATGCCCTTTTCTTTTCCTTTTTTTTTTTTTTCCTGCTAGGTTTCGGGAACACGGGCATTTTATTTTCAATGGTAAATCTGCTTGACATGATTCATCAACTTGTATAGCCGTCTTCCCATCTCCCACGCGTTCGCAGCTTATCGATAAGACAGCCGCCGAGCCTTTTCATTGGATTCTTTTTATTTTTTTTTATTTTCTTCTTAGTCCAAATGATGTAACGTGAGTGTCGCCTCTCACATGCTCGACCCCACTGTTGGCCGCTCCATGCTCGACCTAGTAAGAAAGCGCAGCCACTGGGCTGCCTTTTGATCTGAACCAACCGTAATCCGTACATTGAAACCATTGTCTGCCTCTCGGTCTGCCACTTGCGACTACATAAAGAAAGTCGGCCTCCTTGAAGTTCTTTCGGTTGCCCCCAATCATCTCGCCACCATAGGTCGAAGACGTCGCAATCGCCATAAGCCTGCAGGACCTCGCGTCCCGCGCTGGCTTGCTCGCAAAATGGGTCAAGACGAGTCCACGCTGGCCAGTGCCACTGGACCCCCGGAGACGCTCGACGAGAGAAGTCTGCCTGCCGTCGCCGACTACATCAAGTCTGGAAAAGCCCGGCGCATTGTCGTCTTGACGGGTGCCGGCATCTCCACTGCGGCTGGAAGTAAGTTTTGACCACTAGGTGCTTGAGTTGGCAAGTTTGAATCAGCCATGGGAAGGCTAACTGTCGCCATCAACAAGTTCCTGATTTTCGATCGCCCAAGACGGGGCTGTATAGTAACCTAGCGCGCTTGAACTTGCCGTACGCAGAGGCTGTTTTTGATATCAGCTACTTCCGCTCGCATCCTACGCCCTTCTACATTCTCGCCCAGGAGCTGTATCCCGGGAAATTCAGACCCACCATCTCTCACGCCTTCATTGCGCTCCTCGCTGAAAAGAACCTCTTGCAAATGCTCTTTACACAAAACATTGACTGCCTCGAGCGAGCAGCTGGTGTTCCTGCGGACAAGATAGTCGAGGCGCACGGCAGTTTTGCGACCCAGCGCTGCATCGACTGCAAAGTCGAGTTCCCGGACCATGAGATGAAGGAGCATGTGCTCCGCGCCGAGGTGCCCTATTGCAAGGAGTGCAATGGACTGGTAAAGCCAGATATTACCTTCTTCGGCGAACCTCTCCCGAGAGACTTTTCGGAAAAGTCGCATCACACCGTCATGGCGGACCTCGTTCTCGTTCTGGGAACGAGTTTGACGGTATACCCTTTTGCAAGTCTTCCCGACATGGCCAGAAGCTCAGTGCCCCGTGTGCTTTTCAATATGGAAAAGGTCGGCTCATTGGGGTCGCGGAATGACGACGTGCTCGAACTTGGGGCCTGCGACGAGGGTATTCGAAAGCTGGCGAAGTTGCTGGGTTGGGAAGACGAACTGGAAGACTTGTGGAGGAACATTGTCGGAGACGAGGAAGCCGAACGCCAGCTGCGCAGCCTAGCGCAGCGCGATGAAGAATTTGAAGATGAGTTGCAGAAGCTGACGGAAGGAGTCGAATTTGCCCTCAAGCTTGAGGAGGAGGAGGAGGAGCTTGAAAGGGAGCTGAAAGAGGAGCTAGAAGTGGAAGCTTCAGAAACACCAAGCGACGAGCAGACATTAGAGGATGATGCCAAAGGAGCTACTATTGAGAATCCAGCTGATCCAGTTCAGAAGGAGAAAGAAGATGAACCCGAAGAAGGAAAAGAAGAGGCGCAGTTAAAACAGGAAGATACTCCTGAATCCATTCCAGAACCAGCGGAAGTTTCAAAGACGGAGCAAGTTTCAAAGACAGAGGAAGTTTCAAAGACAGAGCAAGGAAAGCCACAGACTACCAATCCCGAAGACAACAAAGCCTCTGAAGCGACAAAAGAACAGGAAGATGAAAGAAAAGAGGAGCAAAAGCCTCTGTTATGATTTGTATAGACTTTTCATGCGTCTTGATTTTTTTTTTTTTTTAATTTCTTTGTTTTCTGTACATAGGTTCTACGATCACCCGCTCAGGCCAGGTAGCCTCTCATTATATCATGTTATGGAAGCACTAGTTGCATATGAATTATGAAGCTTTTCCTTTGCCTATATCGATTGTACAATCTCGTAGGCCATGAATATAAATTACATAAAAAGCGCATTTCGGCTTAAGAAGAAGAAGATGTCTCCCACTCTCTCACGTCCTCCTATATCCAACAATACTATACAGTCTCATCAATTTCCACTAGCCAAAACAAGTCAAAAGAGCAGGGATTACCGATACATAAATATTACAGTATGAACCCTTCACAGACCACTATCAATCTGATCAGGGATATTCGTATTCGTCCACGTCCCCCACTGTCGACACGTCTCCGCCACGACGTTGGGAATCTTCAACTTCTTCACCTTGGCCGGATTCGTCAGGAACTGCATAAAGAGCCCCGCGGAGGCGTGCCAGGCAATGTGGCAGTGGAAGGGCCAGACGCCAGGGTTCTCGGCGGCGTCGAACTGCACGACGAGGTGGCCGTTGGGCCGCAGCTGGAAGACGTCGCGGCGCTCCGGGTTGGACGGCCGGACGATGGTCGTGCCGTCCCATTCGCCGGTGCCCTCGTGGAGGATGTACATGTTGAAGCCGTGGAGATGCAGGGGATGACTTGGTTTTATAATATCGTGTTAGCTTTACATGATGTAAGAGAGAGAGAGAGAGAGGGGAAAGTTGACTTACGCAACACCTGATTTATCAGTGACGACTACCCTTACGCTCTTGGCACTGCCCGTGTTTTGCACGTTCCACTCCTCTTCAAAGGTCAAGTTGCCCAGATTGCTCAGCAACAGCGTCGGGCTGTTGTAGTCGCCCCTAAAGGTCGTGTTGCCGAGAGACCACAGAGTGTTGCCCGAGGCGTTGGTAAAGAGATTCACCTCGAGGTTGTACGTCAGGTCTGGCTCCGGGACCGCAAGCTTCATGACGGGGACAGTCAGCGACAGGTCGTCGTTGGCGCAGGTGCCCGGGTCGGGGACGTCCCAGGGGGTAGACTGGGGCGCCTTGGTAGTGTCGGCGTCGTCGTAGTAGATGGCGGCGACGGCGTCGGGCTGGCTGGGGAGGCTGCACACGGTGCTGATGTTGCTGCGCATCCAGTAGGCGTCGAGGGAGCCGTCGGCCTTGACGAGGACGTTGGCACGTTGACCAATGCCGAGGGTGACGACTTGCGTCTGGTAGGGCTCGACGTCGACAAAGTCGTTGGAGATGACGGTCAGGTTGTGGCCGTCGATGGAGAAACGCTGGATCCCCTCGGAGCCGTGGTTGATGAGGCGGAGGAGATGAGTCTTGCCGCGCTTGAACTTGAACTTGGAGATGCCCGCATTGCTAGTACACGGCGTGCCGTCCGTGACGGAAGAGCAGTTAAAGTTCATCTTGCCGTTGATCAGGTTGTTGGCGGAGAAGAAGATGTTGGCCCCGGCGGTGGTGCTCATCGTCTTCTCCACCAGGTCAAAGTAGTCGTCATGATACCAGTCAGACAGCATGACGGGCCCGACGTCCACGTCATACTTGGCCGACTTGGGCCCATGGATCACGAGGGGCCCCGAGAGGCCAGACGAGTACTGCGCAGAGTAGTGTGAGTGGTACCAGGAGGTGCCGTACGGCTCGGCCTTGAACTGATAGGTGAAGCTCTTGCCAGGGGCGACGGGACACTGCGACACCGCAGGCACGCCGTCCTCCCAGGGCGTGCCTTGCTGAAGAATGCCGTGCCAGTGGAGCGCCGTGCCCTCCTCGGGCTCGGTGATGTTGTTGTGCAGGGTCACTTGGATGGTGTCACCCCAGTTGGCCTCGATCAGGGGGCCGGGAAAGGCATTATTCACCAGGAGGACGCTACGCTCGTATCCGTCCGGGGCGATGACGCCGCGGCTGACGGTGAAGTCGTAGGAGCGTATGACGCCCGTGTTGGGGGCAGTGGTGTAGTAGTTGGTGCTGGAGTTGAGAGTGCTCCATGGATAGCCGTTGGGCGTCGGGTTGTTGGTGAGGAAGGCTGGCAGGAAAGGGGCAGATAGAGTTCCTAGAAGAGACAGACTAAGAGGCTGTATGTTAGCAAGCAAAGAAGAACCAACGAACAAAAAAGGACAGGAAGAGTAGCAACTAGGTACCCATTGGTTTTGGACTGAGAGAGTGTCCCATTCACGCTGGAATTCGAAGAGACAGCCCTCTTGACTCTCTGATGGCTGTAGGAGGCTCCCATGATGGATTCTAAGGAAAGAAAAGGAGGCTTGATCACAAAGAAACGAATGACTAGAACTGGAGGATGATGAACCCAATGTCGAACTTTCTGCTTCTCATCCCAAGAACCTTTCAACCCCCCTTTATATACACAAAAAATTATCGAAAAGCCTCCTCGAGGCGAGTCAACTGAAAAGAGCAAGTCTCTCCTTCGGCCGTCCGGCCACGCAAGCAGCCACCTTTCTGTTACCATCCCGGTCCAAAGAGTCCAGGCGGGCAAGCATCGTGACTCCAGACCCCTTAGAATAGCTCAGCCCAGAGATTCGGCTTCTGTCGCCATTGGCTCGACGGCCATGGCTCAGCCCTCGCGGAGGATTTCGAGCAAGCTAGGGTTTTAGTTCCCGAATAGACGCTGCAAGGTTAATCGAGCCAATACGATGTAAGTATGTGCCGGTCTGCACACACATACATAAATAGAGCCTCCTCGACAGAGAGAGAGAGAGCACAGACCTGTCCCATGGGATCCCTTGTCTTCCCGCCTTCACCGAGAATCAATAGTCAAGGGGGTTTATGTTGGGGGGATACGAATGCAAGACGAACGGTGACAAGCCTCCCAGACGGACGAGAGATACGCGCGTCCTCCTCATCCTTGTCCGTTCCGTTCATAGATTGATACCACTTTTTGCAAAGAATAAAAAGATTTCTCTCAAACGATGAGGAGAAGAAAAAAAAAAAAGAACAAGAGAGGGCAAATCAACTAGCTAAACATTAATCAGCGCTACTATGCTGACTTGAAGAAGCTATTTATGCAACTTGGATTACCGAGAGCTTCTTGATATGCATAGTTGCTGCCACTCGATTTACTTTTAGACTATCCCCAAGCCCTATTGCTTGCATGGCTTAATAAAAAAAAAAAAAACCAAGGACCTTGGTTCAAAAGAGTAAACAAACTCGAGCAAGGATCAGAAAACGTATATACATATGCAATTTAATGCAGGACGGAGCCGACCGCAGACGGGTGATGCTCCGGTCGAAACGGCCTAGCACAGTTCCCGTGTTAGTCAAAAGAGGAGGCTTGCTTCAGGTACAGCCACATGCATTAGTTCCTAATGACTGCTGCATACGCGTGTAATCGAACGATTTCCGCAGTCACCTTGGTTCGCTAAAGCTGCCAGGTGATGGGGGTTCGCAACACACGTCCTCCTCGCTATCTTTGATGCCGAGATAGCCAGAGGACAATCGCCTTCGTAAGCCCGCATTTCATCGGTGATAGCCGGGAGGACGGGTCGAGTCATAGAAACTGACGGCCGAAGGATTGATATGCAACAATGGTGCCCCAGATGACCCCAATTAGTCCCTGCCATGATTTTTTTTTCTTCTTGTTTAAATCTTCCTTCTATTGTTTGTGGCTGGGATAGGCAACGCCCGCGTGGGAGCCGTTCCCGCACAATAGGGCGGATGCAAATAATAAGCCACCAAAACGCCTCCAAATCCTCAAGCTGAGACGCCTCACGCTGGTTTCCTTCGTCCATTGGACACTGTCGTCCTCAGCGCTAACATCCATCGCGCCCTTTTGCGATGAGGCACTTGCATCGCACAAGATACGAGCTTAAAGTAAGCCTTCTTTTTTTTTCTGTTCCTTCTTTTTCTCTCGTCCACGGCATAAGCCTTGATTCCTCTCCCGGAAAGAAAAGGAAGGGGGGAGGCGTGTGGTCTCTTACGAAAACAGAGTTTCAGCGCCTCACGTTACACAGTCCCGACACCAGCTGATGCCAAGTTTGTCCGACGTGCATGCAACTTTTTCATGTAAGGGGCAAAGAAACACAAGGTCACAAAAAAGGATCTTCTCTCTTCTCATGCTGTCATCGATCCTTCCGAGAAAAAAAATAAAAGGGCATCCCGGCAAGAGCCAAGTCTCCGGGATAAGCTTATTGGGGAGGTTGTCCGCTCGGACTTCCGATAGTCAGGTTCTGGATCGGGCAATTCACATCGGGTACCGGACTCGATGGCACCGGAGGCGCGGAATACGAAGAGGATCCTACGGCTCGTCGGGACCGGCTGCAGCCTGGCTTCTTCTAGACTCGCAGAACAAAAATGAAAAGAGGGAATTTGAAAAGAGGGTGTCGTCGTTTATTTTGACGGCATCCCATTTGACACAACTTGTTCACGCTGCATCCGAAGCTCGGGATCCTTCCATTTCAACATTTTTTTGTCCTTTTTTTGCCCGTCGTGCAGCAGCATGCGGGCTGCAGATAGTCCTATTCCTTGAGGCGTTCAGCTGACGGGGGGAGGGTTTTTTTTTTTTTTTTTTTTTTTTTTTTTGTTCGACCGTGGCTGACCAGGATATCGTATTCCCCCCCCCCCCCCTTCTCTCCTATTCGCCTCTTCTTTTTTGCTGTGAAAAGAGAAGTCTAAATACGATAGAGTCAAAGCTTAAATTGCGTCTTAAGCTTACCATATCGTGCCATAAATAGTTCGCAGCCCAGGATGGTTTAAATGGAATCCATTACCAAGGCATCGATTTGGGTGAATGGCACGTGTAACACTCCAAGAGTGCTCTGAGCCAGGAATAGAGGCATTGCTTGTCTGGATTACACATGAGCTTGCCAGAGGCAAAAAAAGGTGAGATCCCGTGCCTGCAAGTCTCGATCAAGGCGTGCACAAGTCTCCCTCGCAGCCGTATGCAAGTGGCTAGATTGCCCTCTCTCTTCCACGGCAAGGTTTCACTTCTCCCCAAGTTGTTTTATACATAGCCTTACGTAGCTGAGACCTCGCACCGAGAAAGGAATCGAATCGTAAACGTCGTTCATTGCAGTTATTTATTTTACAGGGTAGCCATCCAAAGCCACCAACGTATGCATACACAACCAGCAGTTGGTTTATTTCTTCTTTTTGCACTTCGTCCACTCGTCCTTACTTCTTCGCCTTTCTTTCATTCATTCAGTCATTCCTCCGCCAAGCAGGGTTCGCCCTCAATACTATCGGCCGTCGTTGCGCTCGCATATACAGCTCTTGTAGCTTCGGGTCGGCATCCGATCGGATCACACTTCCCACCCCCATGAAGAATCTGCGAGAGACAACATCTGTCAATCCTGTGCCCCAAGGCAATCATAATAAGCGTAGACAAACCCAAAAGTTGCGCCAGATGCGCCCATATATTGGCCCAGAGTTCTCATGATACCCTGGGATCCGGCGCCGTAGCGGAAAATGTTGACGGTACCTATCAAGGTATCAGTATGGCCCGTTTCGTCCTGACCACAGCTTCGTCCCTATCCCGTACCAAATATGAATCCCATAATGACGCCGACGGCTGCAATACGTCAGTTCAGACCCCCTAAGCCGAATTTCAGCCATCATGGAAGGCTCTTACATCCGCCCATCAGGGCACCCATCTTCACTATGCAAGCCATGTTAGCGAAATTGCGACCCCCCCTTAGTGGTACGATGGCGTACGTTTGTCGAAAGTGGACGGGGCCTGTTGGCCACCGGGATGAATCGGCGCGACAGGAGGCATCGTGAAGAGCACTTTCAAACGCAGAGCGCAAGCGCTTGGGAGTTGGAATCGCAGCTTTGCCTCGCTCGCAGGTCCAAGTAGCCTCGAACGATCGGCCTGGTCCCTCCAAGAAAAGGTCCCCCCCCATCGGACGAGCAGCTGCTGATTGGCTGCCTGGCCCAGCGCGGGCGGGAGCGGCAAAAGATTGATGCGGTGCCTCCCTTACACCTCCACACAGTGCGTATCAGCTTATCTACCCAGTATGCGGTACTGTGATCGTGCATCACGTGAATCGAGGTCATGAGTCGACAGAAAGGCCCCATGTAGCCATTTGCTATCGAAAGATGTCGAGCAGTACTGCCCGATGCAAGGGAAAAAAAAAATCTCGTGAAGAATGACAAAGCAACTTTCAAGCCCGTGTTGTGTGTGCTGGGCGAGCAGCCGCTGAGACCAAAGCCGTGCACTGTATCATTTGGCCCCCCCAAGCTTCGAACACGCCAAGCCCAGCGCTTAGCGGGCTGGGGAGGACAGACAAGACAAGATCCCCCAAGCAACCCATCAGCCCGAGCTTCAACCCCCAAACGTTGCTCGCCCAGCGACGTGTGGAATCGCCCAGGATTGCGACGTCTCTGTCATTTCACAGTATGTTTCACATTTGACGCAGCACGCGCAGAGCCGACCCGGGACCAGGGGCTCGATCCCCCCCCCCCCCCCAGCCTCGCTTGGTCGTGCCATGCCAACCCCCAATTGGCGTGCCGGACAAAGGAGCCACATTGACAAACTGCTGACGATTTTTCTATCATCATCACAGTTAGCAGACACCGAATCCGTATCTCTCTTCCCTCTTCGCCCTGCCGCCCGATCGCAAGCAATAGAGCTGTTTAGATCCAGAGTCGCATCGACGCTTGTCATCCTTGCTTCGGCCTGCCCTCTCCACGTGTGGCTTTTTATTTCCCTTAGCGGCGGTAGTGGTTGGCGATTTCCGAAGCCCAACAGGAGGGTGCTCACGCGTATCGAACCTAATCGTCTAGCGACAGCGGAAGGATTTTTATTCTTAATTTTTTTTTTTTTTTTGCCTTACACTGCGTGCCTTCCCATCGACCAAGACGAGAGTTTCTTGAACCTTACTCATGACTGCCGTCGCAAATCCTCCAACCTTCCCGCAGATATCCCGGCCAGCATGGGGCTCTATTAATGGCAACAACCAGATGAATTCTGAGGATGTCCGAGGCATGTTCATGACCCGCAAGAGTCTATCACGAAGCAACTCATCCTCGTCGATCGCCTCCAACGCCTCCAACACCACCGTTGCGACGAATGGCTCCCACTCCAACGCCACATCGCTGTCGTCGGCTTCTGATCTGAGCCAGTGGTCGAATGGCAGCGCGAACCGAAAGAGGCCTCAACCCAAGAATCCCTGGCCCGTAGGCAAAGGAGACGCACAACCGGATTTTTCTAGGCTTCCCCAAGGACGACCCAACGGCATGGTGGCCCCCCACGGCGCCATGCAACAAGGCGGCCCGGGACAGCCTCAAATGGGGCCCCAAGGCATGATGCGGCCCATGGGGCCCGAGCAGCAGCAGTTCCCTCCCGGACAGCCCATGCTTTACCTGCTTTCTTTGAACGGCACCTTTGAGCGCAAGACCATCGCCGTGCCCTTCGCCCCCGATTCCATACGCATCGGCCGACAGACTAATCAAAAGACGGTACCTACCGCCACGAACGGCTTCTTCGATAGTAAAGTGCTATCGCGGCAGCATGCGGAAATCTTTGCCGAGCGGAACGGTAAAATCTACATCAGAGACGTCAAGTCATCCAACGGTACCTTTGTCAACGGCACCCGGCTGTCCCAGGAGAACCGTGAATCAGAGCCGCACGAGCTCCAGACGGCTGATCATCTCGAGCTCGGAATCGACATTGTCAGCGAAGATCAGAAGACCGTCGTCCACCACAAGGTTGCCGCCAAGATCGAGCACGCCGGGTTTCTGAATACGTCGAACAACGTTTTGGATATGAACTTTGGTGATCTGGACCCCGCCAACAACTCGATGATGATACCGGCCGGCGCCATGCAAATGCGAGGCCGCGCCGGAAGCAATCTCTCCATGGGTGGTAACGGCCGGATGATGGGTAATGGGGGGACTCTGAACGGCCATATGAACGGAATGGCCCAGCAGCGCCCATTCTTTTTGACGCCGATTGCCACCGATCAGATACTGAAGCGTCTTGCTGTAAGTCGCCCCAACCACTATTATAACTTTTGTTTCCTTTTTTTCCCCTTCTCTTGTGACTAACATTCAACTTTTACAGAATGAAATGCGAAGCGCAAAACTCCAAGCCCAAGATCTGAATCGTACGCATCAGTTCATCAATACTCTACTGTCAAAGGATGATCTCAAGGATCTCGAAAAATCTGACATCCTCGAACCACCAAAACCTCAACCCATGATGAATGGCAACGGTGTTGCCTTTAGAGCTGATCCCAAGGCCCGTTTCTCCGATCCCCCAGCGCCACCACCTCAGCAGCCTTTACCTGAAAAGCCCGATGTACCTTCCCTCAAACGAGGCCCTACGGAAAGGCCCAAACTCGACTCGGCAAGCTCATCCCCGGTTCGCCAAGAGAATTTGAGCCAAATCATACAGCTCACTGAAGCTCTCAACAACGCCAAGCGAGATATTGATACCCAGACGGCGCGCATGCGTGAGCTCGAGATGATGCTTCAGAAAGAGCGGGAAGCGCGTGAATTGGCAGAGGAGCTGGCTCGACGGCTCGGGGAGTCTGCCAATAACCAAGTCAACTGTGTCGGATCCCATGAAGAGCCCAAGAAAGCTCACGAGCCAGTGCAGGAGGGAGACGTCGCGGACGAGACCAAGACGCTATCCGCAGAGACAGAAGGGGTCTCCCAGGCTGATAAGATTGCTCAGGAGACTGCGGCAGCGCTTCAATCTCGCATCGACACAATGGATGAGCAGATGAGGGAGCTGAGGCAGCAGATGGAGCAGTGGAGGAGTCGCTGTGAGGCTGCCGAAGCAGAGCGAGATTCTGGTCGAAAATCGCTCGAGGAAATGGTGATTCAGCTGCGAGAAGAAGAAGCCAAGAGAGTCGCTGCTGAGGAGCGGCGTCGATCACGTTCAAGAACGATCCGCCATCCACGCAACGGAGCAGCGCAAACACCAATCACCTCTCCCACACCAGAGACCGAAAAGGCGGCAGCAGCTGCTCAAGAAGAATCTCGCACAAATGCAAGCGAAGATTCGGGAGACGTCCCGACCCTGTCAAGGGTCAATACGATTACGCCTCAGACTTCACCGAAGGGAGGCCCTCTACACAGCCAGCGCCTACAAGCTGGGCTTCCTTACGCCTCCATGATAGGGGTGGTACTGCTTGGCATGGGGTTGATGGCGTACATGAACGGATGGCAGTCATCTCCACCCCGAGCCGAACGATGAGATAGCAAATTCTCTCTAGACGTCTCCTGCAGTGCATTATTTCACACAGTGCAAGCTTTCTAACTGTACTTCAACAAACGCGTGTCTTTTGAGCAGCACGGCATAACATACGATACCGATGCTCCGTTATAATCGACGATGACGAGAAAACGAGGCGATCATGAGCAGCATACTCGAAAAGAATCAGTCGTTTTTTATTCCTTTTTTTATTTTCTTTTTTTGTAGGTATAATAGGCTGAGCTTTGCGCTTGTGTACCACTCAGACAATTGGTTTTCTTTCTTTCTTTTTTTCTTTTAAAGTTACCCACCTTACCTTCCTTCACATGAAGATTTTCTTTTTAGTTTCTCCTTTTCTCTTTCTGTCCTTGATCGAGCGGAGAATGGACTGTCAGACACCATGTTTTTTGTTTTCTTTTTGGAGATTTGGGCTGGCCCGCGGGGCGAATAAGACGTACAAAGACGGAACAATAAGGCGGAGAGCGAGTGACTCAGATTCTCAGCCAGACAGGCATATGGATTTTTTTTTTTTTCTTTAGCAGATATCGGTTGCATAGTATGCGGTTAAACGGATGGTATAATAACAACTTGACTGTTTGACTCTGCTCTCGAGCTTGGTTTGCTGGTGCCGTTAGGACTTTACCATTATCTCACGTAAAACAGTATCCTAACAAGGGCACTGAAGGCGATTCGGCTGTGCGCTGTGAAGCAAAGGCCTTTGGAGTAGCAGCGAATAAGAATGGCTATATTTCATCAATAAATGTGTGTCCTCTCATTGATCGTATGATACTGTACTTTTATTCAGTCCAATCAAGACGTTCTCTTCCTGATGTACCTAGTAGTTAGCTTTATGCGTCAGCGGGAAGCGGCCCCACCAAAATCCGGAGCTCCCATAAGGAAAAAGCAATGGTCCGGAATTCAGCCACAGACAGCTTCTTGCGCAGAATCAATCATGCGATCGGACCTCAACATTGAGCATTGAACACTCCTACGGCACAGCTCGGATAGCCGAAGCAAATTATCGCAAAGACGAGGTCCTTAGTTGAAAGAAGTCATCCGCAATGCCCACCTTTCAGAGCAACAAGTTCCGCTCGTCCGCCGACGCCAGCAAAATCGGCATGCGGTACCGCAGCCTCATCGCCAAGCACCCCTTCCTCAGCTTCGGCCTGCCCTTCATCGCCGTCATCGTCGCCGGTTCCTTTGTCCTGACGCCCGCGACGGCGATCCGGTACGAGAAGCATGATCGCAAGGTGCGGCAGCTGACCAAGGAGGAGGAGCTGAATGTCCGGAGGGCGGCACGCAAGGTGGACATGAAGGAGGAGTACTACGTAAGTTTTCCTCTTTTACTCTCTCTCACGCTCTTTGTTTATGCAAGGGGATTTGGGGAAGCATCAACCGCAAGGGAGGAAAGGCTAACGCGGGCGCTCTGTAGAGATTGGCTGGAAGGGATTTGGATAATTGGGAACAGAAGAGAGTGGAGAGATTGCCCGGAGAGAGCGATGGCATCCTGTAAAACGGGGTGGCCATATCATCCATCTCTTCGCCCCCACGGATCGAAGTGCTCTCCCTTTTTTTTTTTAACGCGATGGACGCCTGTGGGATTCACACGACATCAGAGACATCGACGCGAGAGACATGCAGTGCTGCCTGAACGACCGCCACATTATTGGCAGGCGCAGCATTGAAAAATGAAATTACCACAAAGTAAAAATAAAAAAAAAGAAAGCAAAAAACGATAGTGGGAGCCTCATCGATCGATTGGGTACCGATGGCTTGGGCCTGTCCCCTTGGCGTTGTTTTCATTTCTTCTTTTTTTTTTCCTCAGGTCACATCAGCCGTCAGCCTTACCTATTTCATTTTCTATTTTCAGACGCCACAGCGGTATAATGCTAGTTTCCTGAGCAACACACACAGAAAAAAAAAAGCAAAATCTTCCAGATAGTATCGGAGTACAAAAAAGGGCGGCATCTTGCAGGGATCAAGGCAGTTCGAAGTCGCCGATTACTGGCCTATCGTCCGATTCAGAACCATGGTGTACGCCTGGGTCCGGGATGGCTCAACAATGACCCAACCAGGCGGGTTGAAATGAGACCTTCAGGAAGAGACACAATCGCCTGGACCGTAGTGTCGGTATTCTTCGGTTCAAGGGGGATCCCCGCGGCGTGGGATGATGGATGTTCCATGACACAAATGCGCGCAATGCGTTTTCTTGCGGCCCTATCAACAAGGAAGAGAGAATGTTGAGAAAAGCATGGGATGTAAGCCTGTGAAGGTCACCTCTCCCTGGACTTGTCAGGCCCGAGACCCTGGGCCTCATCTGAATCTCACTGGCCCAAGTCCGTACCCAGGAGGCGTTTACGTTTGTACGATGAGAATTGAGGGCTAAATTAATCAGGGGGAAAAAAGGACGCTGTATCACCCACAAAAAGACTCCTCCGGGCCCTTGATGTACCTTTTTTTAACAATTATAGCGTGATGATGTGATTATATCACTAGTCTGCGGGCGCCTTTTGAGGGGCTTTTGCAAGCTCTCCCGTGTTACTATCATGGGGTAAAGACGGGTGGTGAAGCAGTTCCAGGGGTATGATGATGACAAACCGGGACCTCGGGACCCAATGGGGTCGCTGACAAGCAGGGAAGCGTGCCGTGCCGCAGGGGAGGAGACAGACAGGGATGTGATTACTTTGGGAGATCAGCGCGCGTGGGGGTGTGCTGGGATTGCAAATTTGTTTCTTTTTGGGGCTGAGAGATTGCATGGGCGACTTCCTCGTGGGACATGGGAATATACGATTACCTAGAATTAAGGACAACCACCGTGATCGGGCAGAATGAGAAAAAGAAAGGCAAGAAGCCAGATGGAAGGGGAGAGGGGGGGGGAAGCCCTGACCGGACGGCTGGCAACCCCATGCCTGCTCGTACGGAGTGAGCGACGCAATATGACAGGTCGGAAGGGCGGCCACGCGAGCCCAGACTGTCGGATATCTGCTGTACGATGGGAATTGAGTCGATGTATCAATAAATTTTCATCCGAGTGTCACGCAAGGGGGGGCCCTTCCGCTTGGGTGGTACGTCTTCTGATTTGTCCGAGTGAGCAGTGTGACCGTAACTTGACAGCTGAATCAGAGGAGGCTGGTGGAGTCGGGATACTTGACTCTCTGAGCTTGTGAAGTCGAGTGGTAGATGTGCTTAATGATGGTGTCTTTGTGGCACTCGCTGCTCGACACCATATCACCACTGTGGGAATAATGGGGCTTTGCCAGCTCCGAGAAGATGGTGGCATCAGAGTCGAGCTTCAGGGATGGACGGCGTAGTATCTGTCTTCCCATCTGTATATCCTCTAGCTACTGCGTTTGGCAGCATCATTCCATCTCAGCAGGCGCAGTAGTGCTCCAAAGCAGGAGAAGATAGCGACGCTTGCACGTACATCTGCAGGGTAGCCCCGATATAGTCTTCCAGTCAGCCTCATACTATGCAAGCTGCGAGATACAACATTCGGCATGATAGCTTCACAAAGTCTGCAAGCCCTAGCGAATTTGCCTTGGTCACCAGCCGCACAAATGAAGCCCTGAGCCCAGAGTTTGAAGCGATGGGAACAACAAGGGGATGGATATCTGCCGTCAAACGAAACTCTCTGGTAAAGTCCCTACGACCCTTTCCAATGACTCAGAATGATTCAACTGGTTTGCATCATCAGCATGTTTTCTCTGCCATTAGTAGCGAATAGCAATTTCTTGGAACTCTGGGGTTCATTTTCCCTAGACCTACAAGTACCCTTTGTAGAATCCCTGACCCTGGCAAGGTTCTGATGCTTGCCGAGAGATGGTACGTCTCTCGAAATTGCGGAGAAGCCTACGACTATACGCAGCATGAGTAGCTTGAAGAGGCTTATTGCTTCTTGAGTCTTGCACATGGAGGGACATGTAGGCCATATGCTGATTTATAAGGCCCAAATCTTGAATGATTCCTGCACGTTGAGCCGAGTAGTTGATAGTGGAGCCCTTGCATATGTGAGTTTGATCTTTGTTACTGCGACTTCATTTTTTTTTCGATAAGCAACAAGGCTACTATTCTTTCACGTGCCACTCACTCAGTTGTAAAGAGCTATACGAGTGTTGCCTTGTAAGTGTGACTTCCGACTTATTCTCGTCTTCGTCTTTGCGTCTCTTCTTACCAGTTCTGCGTTTAACCCAGCCGGCAGCTACCGAGAAAGCTATCCAGAAAGCTTGCTAGTATCATTAGCGGCAAACTACATCACTACAACTTATATCCTAGCTTCGTTTGTGGCAAAAACATAAGCAGATGAGGGGATATGTCCACAGTAATCAGCCAAAGGCTGATGTGTGCTTTTGTTAGACTTACCCCTATTGTTGCCTCGGGACTGATAGGTACACCCAATGGATGGTCCATAATTCGAGATATCTTCCCGAGAGTTGGGCTGCTATCATGGGGAATGTGGGCATCAAGCGATTCGCCCTTACGGAGGCCGGCTCTGATGGGAGAGCCTTACCTCAAAGCTGCTCCGAATAGATAATCGAGCGGTAGGCACCAACTAGTTACCTGTAGCAGTTAAACGCGAATCTCTATCCTTGCGGAGTAAGTTGACTCGGCTGAGTCTATGGTGACCTACTACTGATCGTTGATTCGATCGTGGCAAATTGGTGAGAGGTAGGGAGGCTACATAGGCGATGCGTATGATGGCTGTTCGGCGACTGCTTGGTCATGATGAACGTACGATATGCTGGAGAGATGGAGCACGAAATACGTGCTACTACTCAGTAGTACTAGCTTCTCGCGGGACGAATGCGGGACGCTTTGCGGGCGTACACACGGCATCGGGAGAATCAGGAAGTATTGTGGAGTAGCGATACCCGGATGGGATGGGATGATAGCGCACGCCGTAGGGAACAGCGACTTAGCAAATCCCGTTGACTTGTTTCTGATCATCACTTAGATGGTGGAGCTGTCTGAGTCTTGTGAGCTTATGATACTGGTAGGACTGCTAGAAGAGGTATGAAGTTTGGGTCACTAGTTGTATAACGCGCCAAATCTACTCCGTAGTCCGCAGGGGTTAGAGGTAGGGCTGGTGCAGCGCTAGAGCTGTGGGCACGGAGTAGAGTCTGACAAATTGTGCGTGCCGCTTACCATGGTCCTGGAAGCGACGGGAAAGGTGATCTTCGAGAGGGCAGAGGAGGATGGTACCACAGCCAGGGCCGCGGAGTTCCGTTTGATTACTTATGTGTTGGTAGCAACTGTGATATAGGGACCCGTGGAGTCGGGTCGGCTCAGCGAAAGGTACACTACTCTCCATATTGTAGTACGTTTGACATATTCAAATGAAAGAACCGACAGGTGGCACGGTTGCGAGGCGTAGGCGTCGGGCACGGAGTACAGAGTGGCGTAAGGAAAATTACCAACAGATGATAAGCAATGAGGGCCCAAGGTCTTGTGAAGTGACCCCATATGATCCCGTGTGGTCGGGACGCAGCGCGCCCGCAGGCACAGAGACCAGGTATTCGGGCCCGAAAATTAGTCCCATGAGGGAAAGTCGATACCAGAAGACGGCCAACGTGTGGTGTTGGTGATGAAGCAGCTGCTTGTATGGTTGGACTCTTGAACACTTGGGCTTAGTTACAAGGCATCCGCGGCTTCGGGGTGATTGTGACAAGATCACTTGAAAGTGGCCGTGTGACGGCAGACGCGGCTCTTGGGGAATGTATAGGTATGTATGTGTGTGTGTGTGTGTGTCACTGGGCAATTTTGCAGCGCTAATGCGTATAAGGCAAACTGGCATGGGTAGACGGCGAATGTAAACTAGATGTGTAGAAAGGGTAGACGTGAATGACTTGAATGCCACAAGTCTGCTGTTGCACTAGAGCTTGATCACATCGAGTGAAACAGACGTTAAAAAAACATCGTCCAGTGTTTTGTCATCGTGCAGCTGTCACTTCTGCGACTAGTATATCGCTGCGGCGTCGGCTATGCATGCGTGTGTTGTTCGCTTGCAGCTCTAGCTGCACCGTACCTGCAGCCAATGTGCTCGTGATCACAAACATGCATATCCACTAGATGTAGGCAGATAAAAGGGACAGCTGTTTTGTGCTACGTCGAGCAAGCAGGCGGGGGAGGCTGAATGCAACTCGCAGCGCTGTTCCGGGGTCCCGGGTTTTGAGGCTGAATCCTGCCTTTGCATGAAATCGAAATTGCAGATTCAAGACGTCGTTGGTTGTTGGAGATCTGGCTATCCAGCGGCATCGTGAGCTCGAGTCTGCGGCTGAGAAATCCTTGTTGCACGGGTAGTGAGTGCATGACCGCCATATTGCTTTTTTCTACCCTAGCCGAAATCTCGTCACAATCAAATGACGCCAGAGTGATTTGACTCTTCTAAAAGAGTAGAGATGTCTCGTAAAGGGTAGAAGCGGTGTGTTTACTCAGAGCAGCTTCAGTTGAGAAAGGTCCGATGCAGACGGAAAGCTACGAGTTAGTCTTGTCTCGGGCTCGACGATCTCTGGCCGTCGGGCTCCAAGACAGTAACGGTCGGCGAAGGGTGAAATGTATATGCCAACTGATTCGAGGCGATCTGGCACTAGGTAGAAATTAGTCCACCATCCCTACGCAGATGGTGATAACATGACGCTGACCGCTTGACAGCTGCGTCGTGGTGTCCTCTCTCCCACCCTGTCACGATTCTAATTCAATGAGATTGCACACACTCAACTGCAGGATGCCGGTGCGGCTGACCTGTCAAAGCTGCAGGTCTTGCGGTGGAGATACAGGTAAAACCAACATGGTCGAGGGAGGGCCTAACAAAGAGCAGGGTGGGTGGGATGATCACTGGGAAGGCCTGCTATAGCAGCCTGTAGATTGCCTTTTCCGCCTTTGCAATCCGCTCATCCCTGGGCACCGTGATTGGCTATCTGTCCGAGATTACTAGGCAAAGGCGAAAACGTGGGGTTATGGGATCTTGCAGCACCCCAGAATAGCAGCTTGCCGTGCGTGCTGCGTGCACCCATCGCCGCTGTGTCACAGAGAAATGGTGGTGTGACACAGACTTTCGGGGCTCCGTAGATCCTCGGTTGACTGACTCCGACCAATTCGCCCTGGAAGTATTGCAAATCACTATATTTTGACTTTGACGCTGTTCCCTCGGTTCCTGGGAGGCGTCGAGGGGAAAAGAGAGGGCAGCGAATGAGCAACAGCGAAAGCCCAAGCCACAGCCAGCTTGAAAGCCCGACATCCCTGTCTGGCTGGACGCTACCACTTTAGCGATCTGACCAGGCGCAATCACAGCCTTCTCTGCGGAGTCCTCGCCCTCATCAGAGACGGCGCGGAGAAATTGCGAGATGAGGAGCAAGATAAAAAGGAAAAAAACACAATCGGCCGGCTTGATTGAGTTATGGGCTGCGTAAAATCAGATCGCTTGGCAAGGAAGCGTCGAGTCATTGCGTCCACTTTCTATGGGGGAGTCTGGATTCTCAGTCTCAGACTATCCCGACCAGCTCGGCAGGCCAAGGTGCGACGGAGGAGGAAAAGGAAAGATACAGAAACGACATGGCTCGGCTAAGGCAGTCATTGATGGGTCGTTGACGAATCTGGAGGCTTCTTGCGCCCGTCTGTTTTCGTGGGCACGGCCTGGGACTTGTTTCTGCAGAAGTTGCGTACAGTAAGGCATACGGGGAACGGCGTAGAAGGTTCATGAATTGGTCCGGTTAGCAAAAGTCCGGATGTGTATCATTGACATCTTTACTAGCTGCGTCTGGGTAGGAGATGACTGAAAATTTGCAGAAAGATACAGAGCACTGCTAGTGCAGTGTCTATAGTACCTTGGTACCATAATTAGCAGTCAATGCCAGCAGCAGGGCAACTACGGCAAGAGCGAGAGGAGGTTTCTAAGCGAGAAGGCAGGAGCCGACGGACGCCTGCCTAGTGGCTTTAGGACAATGCTAAATACTTTCCTCAGGTACCCAGACTCACGAATGGTTGGCATCGGCAGGAAAGGTGGTAAATGTTACGAGAGATCATGAGGAGTAGGACTTCGCCAGGTTGGAATCGTGGGGCTACTGATACTGGTACTAGCAGGTAGCCCGCTCGATTCATCAGCCGTGAAGCTGACTTGAGAGCCACTGGTAGGGAAAAGAAGTAATTCTCGTCACATAGCGCCTCCAGGTGCAACGCCGTTCCTGGCCGATCGCACCACCAGGCACGGCACATCAGAGACACACTAACAGCAGAGCTTTTGACTTTCACGATGCAGTGAGCAAGACAGAGAACCAGCCGACTGGGGAAAGATGGAGCTACTACCACTATTGCGTACTACCTGGTTCTTTGCGGAGGAGCTATCTCTCTCTCCCTGCGTTGCGCAGCTACCAACACGTCGCATCCCTTGAGGCACTCGCGAGCACGCAGACGAACGCGCGCATGTTGAGGCCCAGCGACTTTGCTTTATTCCCATTACTGCCTAAAGCACGGCGTACTGGTGCGCTGACGGCGAGGATGGTATCCCCAGGCCATCGGTGGGTAGGACTGAAGAATTAGGTGGCAACAGCGAGCGTCGCCCGGCACGGGACATGGGATGAAGAGGACCTTGGGCCTGTTAAGCTGACGGTCGACATGACGTCGACCACGCAATCGGAGAGGTACTCGTGGCAGCTTGGCGGAAGGTTTGGCAGCGTGAAGTCACCAGGGGGCCCCTGGTCTAGACTGGATTCCTGGGAAGCTGGAAGGCCAGGGTTTATCAGCCCATCATTACGAGGTGGTGGCCGTGGTTGGTTGGACCTGACTCCGATGGCTCAGTTGACCAAAGGAACCAGGATTCTAAAGCAGGGGGGTGATTTGTTTCGCTGGTTTGGATCGCCCCAAACGAAACAAAGCCGTGCTGAAGCAGAGTTGACGCACGAGGGAAAGACATCCACCCACACACTTATGCTTTCAAGCCATCGACAATTGGTACCTTGCATCGTTGCTTGTCTCCTCCCTCCGACGTTTGGAAGTCCATGTAGCTTATCGGAGAGAAGTCAGTCACGACAAAAGGACTAAGACCGCTGGGACGCTCCTGGCTTTCGACCGGAACTGCGATGATTCGTCAAAAGTTAAAACCTGCCCATTGGCGTCAAAGTTCACGGGTCTTAGTTGGGAGTCATCACGGAAGCGATGTGGAGAAGAGCAAAGTGTCGTAAGGCCTAGCCAGGACGCCTACCCAAGGCCTGGGCAAAATGCTCAGCAGGAAGAGAAAAAAGGATGTATTGCAGGTACGAGAGGGCCAGCCAAAGCCACCGCCCGGTCCAGGCTCCATGCGATGCCAAATCCTCACCCATGCGATGGATCCATGCACACAGAAAAGACGACGCCGGCTAGGTACAGGAACGCACGCCCACGCCTCGCCAACTTACACACCTCTCTTCTCATACCCACACCTCCGCACCGCTGCCGGCTGCAAGGCGTCACGATTGACTTTTCCACATATATGTACCAACCCTCCTCTCCTCTCGGCAGCCCGGATGTTCCTGCATCACGGCTTCATTCGTCGCTACCCTCCACCACTTCTAGCTCAGAGAGCTTTTGCAGGGGCCGATCGACCTACCACGCGGAGTTCTGGGCTTATACATTGGACGAAGCCAGAAGCAACTTTCCGATCGGCTGTTTCGCCACCTCCTGCAGCCTTTCAGCCGTATACGACATCATACATCATACATAGCTCCTCTTCCCCTCCCTCCACAACTCATTGGCCCGATCTATCCGTGCTATCATTGCATGCTTGATCCAAGTTGCCATTTATTTTAACAGCACCATTGCCCAATATCAGGCACTCCATATTTTGCCTATCCCAACCTCGACTTACACACACAATATTACAACTATCCATCCGTCTTTACACGGCCAACCTCGCCACTATGCCCATCTTCAACGGCTTCAGCCAGCGGCGTGGATCCAAGTCTCGGGATCTCCACATCCGCAAGGTCTCATTCTCCGGCTGCTCACTCTCTTCCGACCGGTCATTTTCTTCAGATTCATCGACGTCCACCGTTCGTCCACGCACCGCCCGCGTGGCCAGCAGCAGTGGCACAGCAGCCAGCTTCGATGCATTCTCGATGCACTCCGCTTTTCAGCCTCCCAAGCGGCTACATGACAGGCCCTTCATCCTGACTGACCGACAACACTACGAGACTGGGCCTGCTTTCTATGACAGCGAGGATGCCGAGAGCAGTGACCTGGAAGCTTCTGAGCGGGACTTTGACGGCGAAGATGAGGAGCAGACGCAGTTCATCATGGAGCTGCCTCATGCCAGCCCCGTAAGCCATCACGACTATGAGAAGGTAGATGAGCCACAAGATTATTTCTTCATGCACATTGCCAAGAGGCCATCGCTGCCTCGCTCTCGCTGGTCAGAGTCTACTATTGCATCCACAGTCGAGTCACTGGATGAACTCACGCCGGCATCCAGCACGTCTGGTCCTGCCTCAGCCAGCACCATGGCAGGCGCTGGGGAGGCCGAAGCAGCTGGCGAGTCCGTGCCTGTCCTCGCCTCTAACCAGAACGGAGTCCCCAAGCGGCCGACATTCCTGACGACCAACAGCTTTGACAACTACATCAAGCGTGGAGGCTGGAAGCGAAGGGGCATCGTCTTCAACCGTGAAGACATGGATTCCTTTGAGCTGAGGTGATGAGGAGCTATGCATGCAACAACAACAACAACAACAATAACAACACAACGACGACGCTACTCTTTCCTACGAATCACTGAAGCTTCTTTTCTCTTCTTGGCATATACTTTTAGCATTACCAGCATTTTAACTCGCGAAGATCGATCATCGACTTACACACGCTATACGCAAGGGACCTTGGAGTCCGCACCGTCTCTTTTTATCTCCATTTCTTTTCGGTTGTCTTTTTCTTCGGAGGGAGTCTTATGGGTTACTCGGCAGGGACTTGGATATGGCCACTACTAAAGAAACATTATTTGCATCACTGCGCTTTTTCCTTTTCTTTTTTTCTTTCTTTTCTCTTTTCAAGGTGTCTTGATATTTGGAATCTATGGAATCTATGGGATGAAGCGACGGCCGGGAAACAATCAAGCCGATTGGCATGGGATACCCGAGGGAAATGGCCCTACACCACCACAACAACATGTCTGCTATTTTTTCTTGAATCACATCTGTACTCTAGCATTTACTATCTACACAAGGGGCACAAGTCCCTGGATCTATCGCTCGGTTATTATCAATACAGAGCACAAACAATCACTACAATTTTTTTTTTTCCCTTCCTACGTGCACCGGCCTCCAATTTTCGTAAATCATGCGGTCACTAGCGTTTAGCAGCCGTACGAGCATGAACTTATGCGACGAGCCGCCAAGCGCATGATGCTGTCATGATGCTCCACTTGCGGGCGAATGGCGTGCCGCGTTGCAGGGCTTCGTTGACATTTGATGCTGTGCGTACGTACCTATCGGAAGCACAAAGCAGGCCGAGGCACGCGACAGCACCAGGCACACGCCCCTCCCCGTCGAAAAATTCTTTTTTTCTTTTCTGTTCTTTTTTCCTTTGTGCACTATCTGTGTCGTCTAGTTAATTAATTTTTTTTTTTTCACGGCATCGTGCGCTTGGTGGGTTCTCGGCGGTGCCGTCCGCGCAGGCTGAGCCAGGAACCACGCACCAGTTGTGGATAGCGGGGATTGCTGCTGCTATTATTAACAGGCACAGGCACAGGCACAGGGGGGAAGGGGAGTGTAAATGTACATGCGGAGCAGTAGTCTTCCGTATTCTTTACATGGCTAGTACGGATAGGGACTTGCACTGCCGGGCTTGGGGGCGGGTACTGCGAGGTAGTAGCCCAGCACGAGTACGCTTTCGCGTGTTGGCTGTGAGTACTTACTACTAATAAGGTAACGGACTGGATTTACGATTACGAGCTTTGGGGGGCCATGGAGTTTGGGATAAGGCTGAGGTGGTAGAAGGATCGAAGCTTATTGCTGCGAATGAGATTTTATGTTCCTGGTGCAGAAGGTATACGTGCGTGTTGAGGTTGCATTGTCGGGAGCTGTCCGTCGTGACATGGCAAGGCCGGATATCGGTAGATGCCAATAGAAAAAGTCGGGTTATCGGTTTTTTTTCATGGCAGCGCCTGCATGACGGGACTAGTCGGGCCAAGAAAATTAGCAATGGCTTCGAAAAGAAGAGAAAAAAAAGTCGGCGTGTGAAAATTTTCCCAAATGTCCGGGATTCCCTAGGTTTGATAGCCTAGGATCCTTAGTTCTAGCCAAACGAGCTTGGACCAAAAAAACAAAATATACGCCTCCATCGTGTAGCTATTTTTTTTTTCTTCTGCTAAAAAAGACCAGCCAGCCACTACCGACGATAAGTCCCACACGGCACGCCAGGAACGGCACAGCAGCAAAACGATAGAAGGAGAAGAGAAAAAAGTTCTCGGCCCAAAGCTAGCTATTGTGATAGCCCGTCTTTCGAAAAATCTTGCCCCAACGAGGTCGGTGAGCATGAGGTAAGACCCAGGACCCTGAAGCAAGTTCTTTTGTTTTTTCTTCCCTGGACCCCCTGTCAGATCCACGTGGTTGGGGAGAGGTCCGAGCGCTGTGCGAAGGATTTCCAGCGGCATGGTACCGTGTTTTCATGATGAGTGAACAAGTTTTGGTGTAAGACTCTCAATGGGGAATTTTTGGTGGGACGCGCTGGAATGGAAGGGGGCATGTTGCTTTACGCGTAGGGTGGACTGTAAGAGGAATGAGGCGTGAGGCGTTAAGGGGGAAAGATTGTTAGATTACCGGTGCGTGTTTTCGGAGTACGCCGTAGGAAAATAGGGCTGAAGGAGGGAGACGTTCGTGTCCGACAGGGAGTCATGGGATACGGCATTTGCTGGTTCCTTGATTTGTATCATACTGTCATTTCCATGTCTTATTACTAAAGCCGTCCAATTCCCAAGACTCATTGTCGTCTGTATCGACGTGATCAAATGCAGATCAAGAATCGCCATTATCTATTTGCCAGGACACACACAAAGCAGACTTAAAGGCATTCATTACTGAACTGCAGACCAATAGTCGTATCCTTCATCATCCTGCATCGATGACATGCCCTCTGCCGCAGATCCCTCCAGCTCTCCGCACCGATCAGCATCAATAAGAGGGGTTACCGTTTCAGCTTGAACACGTCTTACGCTCCAGTAGCCAGCACCAGCTCACTCATTGGATCGATGGCTTCGATCGGCCGTAAAACTCGGAGGGGTAAAAGTAAATTTTGATGGCGGCTATATGCTTCGCAATGATGCGCATACTTTTTTTTTTCTTTTGTTGCCAAGGACGACCTCAGCTTCTTCTTTTTACTTTACTCTTGTGGCTGAATACGAGCGACCTCGCCTATGCAGGGGAAGTATGTACCTGAGGTCATAAAAAGGCTATAAGGAGTGATTGTAAAGGGTTAACACATTGACGACTTATGCTGCCGGTTCCATCTCGCATGGCGCAAAGAACTGGGGCCTTATTAGCACGGGGAAGCAGCATGCTTAATGAAGGCTTTGTTCCATTGCCAATGGGACACTAAATAAGAAATAAGCAATACTTAATACAAAGCCCGGCATGAGCCATCTGCCAAACGCCGCCTGCCGTGCCTAAAAGCGGAGACCTCTCGGGAAGCCCCGGGGTGGGTCTCGCGCTTTCCCGCTCCGGAGCTTCGGTCTGGCTCACCTGAACGCTGTGTACATGGAAACATCCGACGGAACTGCACCGGTAGTTTCCAAATCCATCATGTTGTTTGTTGACTCAACTTCTGGAAAAGGGTTGTTTGAATTTGTGTTTTTTTTTTCGCCCACGTATATAAAGCATCGAATGTCGCCCGATAACTACGGCTCCGTCCTCCACCTTGACAACTTCACCCTACGTCCACTCTTAAGACCCAAAAACTTGGCAATCAAGTCGTCTTTCGCTCGTATATACCATCCACTACCTAAGCCATGCGTAGAGACGAAAATGGCATAATGACGGGAGGTCCACACGAGCGGCCCCTTGCCGAGCTGACTCGAGACGAAGTGCTTTGGGATTTCCGCACTGCTCTCGAAGGAGGCCATCGGTGGACAATCTACTATAATAGCATCCACTTCACCTACAGGCCGTCATTTCGCCATGCCAGTGCCAACCAACTCCCCGCGATGACGGCCGATGACTATTGCGATACTTGCAACAAGTCAGTGCCTCTCTATATCCTGCCGTGCCCAAAATGGCAGCTGCTCCGCGTTGTCCTTCACAACTACATCTATCGGCGGTGGTTTCGTCCTTACCGGAGCGAAATCGATCATCACCGCTTCATCTGCAAGTTCATCATCCCCGAGCATCTACCCGGAGCACACCTTACTTCCCGGTCCACAGCCAAGAACCTGGTCTTGCTGAACAGCGCCATCTGCCAAGAGGTTCGGGCACGCCAGTCTCTCTATAGCCAACAGCTCGCGCAGGGAGGGCATACGCCATTTGCTTCCAGGATCGGCGAGCGGCCCGACCCGCAGTATCATCTTCTTCAACCGCTCTTCCAAGCGCTGCTCATCATCTCCTCTGACGAGACATACGACAACCAAGACTCCAAGGCGGTCGCAAGTCTCCTCGTCCTGCTAGTCCGTACAGGTGTGGAACAAGGGCTTAGTGCGCCCATCACATTTGAACCTATTGCCTCCAAAACCAATCGCGTCATAAAGCCTGGACGTGTTGTTCAGGTCACGCTCGAGACGGCCATCGATTTCGTCATGGCTCTAGAGGCTCGTGAGAGAGCGGCATTTGGCCTCCAGCCTGATCCAGATGCGGTGTGGAAACCTGAGGACATTCAAACCGAAATTTGGCAAGAGCTGGGAGAGACTGGGCCACTGGTCGGACCGAGCTCACGATGGGTAGATGCCAACAAGTTTCCACACTGGTCGGGTGATGGAGAATTCTGCGAGTCTGTCTCTATGCCAGTGGCCGAGAGAGAGCGATTCCAGTTTGAAGCAAGACGTCAGCGAGAGATGGAGACACACAAGAAGCTAGGGGAAGCGATAACCTGTTTGACTGTCTCAGACCGCTAAGTTTAAGGTATGGAGTTTGCAAATAGATCCTTTTTTATTCCCAAATTACCAACTACTGCAAGGCGAAAGACTTCAACGACCTTGACTATGTCAATGTCAATGTCCTCAATGTCGAACGCTCCAGACATGGCGATTCGACCAGCACTTTCATTCTGCATAGAAATCTATGGCTTTCGAAACCGGTGAAGCAGGAAGACAGTCTCTTTCGGATTTAACTTACCGCTCTTCTGGCAGGCATTCTAAGCAAGACGTCAGCAACAACTAGACAAGTGAACGCATGAAATTCTTGGGTATTTCTTACTTCTTTTTGTGCTGGAAGCTCTGAAACATTAGCCATTGGGACTAGAATCTCATAGAAGTGGGATATTGGGATTTTCGAAAGCGATCATACTTTCGATTCACTATATTCTAAGTAGTAGACGCACGTCAGTGAATCTGTGAAGTGTATCGTCCTTGATCAATTACATACCGAGCTATCATCATCTGTTAAGAGAAGAACATTGAACAGCTCATTTCTGTGCAAAGACAGTGGGGGGGCACATACCTGGGTTCTTTGATGGTTGGAAAAAAGGAAAAGAGAAAAGAAAGAAAAGAAAGAAGAAGACGAAGGAAAAAAAGTCAAATCTCAGTGTCCCACAGGGGAGGCTTGCATCTTCCCTCGAAGTACTTTAGCGAGGCCTCATCTGATGCGGTTGCCCATCTCTGACAGGGGAAGGTACAATTGGAAGGCTAATAATTCGGAGATTGATGTCGCTCTTTCATAGTAGAATTGGCATTAGTTTATTATCGTCAATATTAATAATATCGACATTAACATCGTCAACATCAAACATCGTCAACATCGTCAACATCGTCATTGTCATCGTTAACATCGTCAACATCAAACATCGTCAACATCAATTATCATTGAGGCTAGATATATTTCTCTGCCATCAAACAGATGGAATCATCAGATCTATCATGTCTATCAAAGCTGACATGGCTTAAAGCCTTGAAGTCATACGGCCTTGTCAAAAGCCAAAAGATGTAGAATGGACAACATCATTCGGCAGCATGAAAGTGAACTACTTCTTCAGTAGGATACCAGGAGTAAATTCACCCAATTTCATTGTCAAAAACTACCAGTGAGCTCATCGCCTAATGTTTGCACGTCAAATACAGTATCGATTCTACTTTTCCCAAGTTAGGCTCTGAGTTGGCTGACCGGCTACGTCGAATGTTCATCTTCCATATAACCAACATAGATACATAATATGCCTAGCTGTATACAAGTCGGTATGCTATATATAAGTCATTTATCCATAAATTTCATGAGGGCCCATGTCAAGAACTCCATATGTCTCATAAATCCCAATGCTAGTTCGTTACGTCAACGTAGCAGAACCATATCCTTTAGAAATCAGACGCGTAAATCTCTCACCACAGTCTCCTCTGGTAATAGATGGGCTTCTCAGACTGGGCCAGCCTCTGAATCTCTTCTTTGATCATCTTCCGACGCTCCGCCCTCGAGATGGGTGCCTTATTCTTGGACAGAGGATCCGGGTTCTCCACAGCCCAGGACTTGTCTGCCACGCTCTTGGTAATCTTTTCCAGCATGGCCATCTGCTCCTCCGTCGCACTTCCATCAGAAGTGCCAGCCGCGGCTGCCTTGTGATTCTCGACCTTTTGCTCCTGCTTTTCCGACACTGGCTCAGGTTCCACCGGCGTCTCCTCCACCTGAATCTCTGCGTTCGATGTCTCAATCTGGGGAGCCACGCCACGGGCTTCCCTCGACCATCTCTGGGCTTCGGTTTCCACTACGACAAGCTCGTCGTCTAGCCCCGCGAAGCCCCTTCTAAACTCTTCCGGTAGATGAGCCTTGGGCGACTGGCGGGGACGGATTGCCGCTCTCAGCTCTTGCAGGGTCCGCTGCTGGATTGTGTAACCGCTTAGAAAGAGAGCACTTGTACAAATAAGGACTGCAAAGGCTCAGGGTCAGATATTGGCTGTTTACTTGCCAGCAGACGCTTGTTAGGGAGGCTGCAGCATACTCATAGCGGCCGTGGCCAGCACGGACACTTGATCGGATGTAAGAAGCAAGCGACGCATAATTGCAATTGAAAACACCCAAGCAAACGAAAGTTTTACAGTTCGTGTAACCCAAAGAAAAAAAAATAAAGTATAATGCTGATAATAGATGGCGCCTCGGCTCCGTTTGATGCGAGTTCAGATCAATGAGATGGTTCAGGTACACAGAGGCGGGAACATGCGCGCCCAAAATGGTCCGAAGAGCTGCAAGGTGCCGCCACTTTGGGTTGGCCCAGCAACTATCTTATCGGCACCCCGGATCCCAAAATCCAAAGGAAGCCTTTACGCGACTCTCGGAACATCCACTAGACGTCATCGCCTCAATTCCTCTTTGCCAATCTTCTTGAATTTTCTCAACAATGTCGAGACCGAAATCAGATACCGTCCAAGCCGATGCGCGCCGCTTTCTGGACGAGCGCGGCTCCTCCGCCGCCCTTGCGCCGAACGGCCTGAACCCCGCGACCATTATGGAAAAGGCAGTCAAGGACCGCATCGTCGATTCATACTTTTACAAAGAGCAATGCTTTGCCTTGAACGAGGCCGACATCGTCGACCGTGTTGTCGAGCACGTCAACTTCATAGGCGGCACACACGGTGCCTCGCAAAAACCCAGTCCTTTTCTATGTCTCGCATTCAAGCTCCTTGAACTGGCGCCCAGCGACGCCATCTTAAACGAGTACCTGTCCTACGGAGGAGAGCATTTCAAATATCTACGCGCTTTGGCGTGTTTCTACGTGCGGTTGACGAGGCAAGCGAAGGACATATATCAGATTCTAGAGCCGTACCTGGAGGATCGGCGGAAACTGAGGCGCAAGGGCAGAACGGGCACCTCTCTTACTTTTGTGGACGAGTTCGTGGACGACCTACTTACAAAGGACCGAGTGTGCGCGACCAGTCTGTGGAAGATACCGAAGAGAGAGGTGTTGGAAGACTTGGAAATACTGGAGCCGAGGGTCAGTCCGTTAGGAGACCTGGAAGACTTGTTAGAGGAAGAAGAGGAGGAGCAGAAAGATGCAGACGAGGCGAATGGCGGGAGAGAGGAATCGGGCGAGATATCGGAAAGGGATGATGCAGAAATGGACCGGGACGAAGACCGGAGAAGCCGCAGCAGATCGCCCTGAACCTGGCCGACAATGTTTTGAGCCAAAAGAAGAAATAAAGGACTACATCCGATCCAGAGCAGACGCCACGTCGGGTTACAGCAAACTATCAGCCTACCTTATGGTGACATATAAGGGTCTATGTATGACGATCCCCAAGAGCTACGGGCTTTGGATAGCCACGGACGTTTACAAGAAGCCGTGGTCTGTCAGGAGGGCTGATGAGGCCAGTAATGCACTCAACATGAGGTTGGTAATCTCCAGCATAACAGTCATGCGTCTCCACTAAGCCATACGATGAGCGTCAGAAGAGTCAAGGCTCTTCAGTTGACGAATGGTAGCTGGCTACCACCAATGATATTTAGAGCAATTCGTAATCCTCATGAATATGGTACAATATATATCTATCAATACCCCATCTACTTCCTCATCCTATACAAAAAGAAAAATTTTACATCTACCCGTATCATCACGCCGCCATCAGCTTTACTACCCGTTCTGCCAACGTCAATAGCCTCCTATCATCCCAGTACTGCGCAATAAGCTGCAATCCTGCAGGATACTGATCGTCTTCCTTGGCTTTGACCGGGATGCTGACGGCCGGTAAGCCGGCAAGACTAGCTGGAACTGTAAGGACATCGTTCATGTAAACATCCACGCTGCTTCGATTTTGAATATCGCTTAGCTTAGGTGGATATGTAGGCGCAGTTGGCGACAGCAGAAAGTCTACTTGCACCGGACCCTGCTTATCTTCCAGAGCCGTCTCTGCAGACATTTCGCTCAGGTCGAACTGTCTGGGTTCGTAGAGTGCATTATCCAGTCTGAAAACTCTATCAAAGTCTCGTTGAACTAAGCGACGTACTTTTTGCGCTTGGATAAAGTAGTTGTCAATGGCTTCGGAGCTGAGGCTATACGTTCCCAGGAGAATTCGCCGTTTGACTTCTGGTCCAAAACCAGCACCACGAGTTTCAGAGTAGAGAGTCTCTCCATCCGCGTCTCCTCCGGTGCCACGGATGCCATATCGCACTCCGTCATACTTGGCCAGATTAGATGATGCTTCGGCTGGGGCGAGGATATAGTACGCGCAAAGCGCTTCTTTCGTCGAAGGAAGAGATACAGGAACTAGGCGAGCACCATGCGATTCCAATGCTGATGCGGTAGCAGCCCATGCCGCACGGATAGACGGATCAAGTTCAGCGATGTTGTATTCGACAGGAATTCCAATGGTAAGTTGCGAGATGTCCGGGAGGGTTGGAGGACAAGCCTTCGAGCAGCGTTGTCTGGTGTTAGGATGCAGAGAGGTAGGATCATTAGGATCGTGCTCTTCATATAGACCGGAGTCCACGACTAGTTCGCGAATGGACTTGACATCTCGCGTAAGCAACCCCACCGTGTCCAGCGAGTTTGCGTAGGGAACAACGCCAAACCGCGAGAGCATGCCATAGCTCGGCTTATATCCAATGATGCCAGTATATGCTGCTGGCAACCTAACTGAGCCACCTGTGTCGGTACCGAGCGCAATATCCGCATCGCCAAGTGCGACTGCCACTGCGCTGCCTCCTGAGCTTCCTCCAGCGGATACCTCTTCTCCGGACGCCGCAAGCGGATTGCGAACCGGCCCGTGAATAGAATGTACAGAGTGCGAGCCCATCCCAAACTCGTCCATGTTCGTTTTCCCGACGACCGTCGCCCCCCGCGCCCGTAGTTGCCGCACAATGGTGGCTTCGAAAGGGGAGGGATGCTGGCCCAGAATGCCTGAGGCGCATTGCGTCGGAAACTCCTCAGTAGCTATGTTATCCTTGACGGCAAGTTTGAAAGGTTTCGCTCCAGGCTTCAGCGTCGGTGAGTGGGTAGATGGTTCGATTCTTGCTGTATTCGGGCTCTGTGTCAGTCGAGACTAAGGAGCTGAATAGAGGAAGCAGAAGTTACTGACTGCTGGTCACAAAGTGGTTGAGGGTGCTCTGCCAGCGTCGCAAGGGCAGTAGGCCAATGCATGGCCTCTTAGAGCTCTCAAGCCATTTTGTCCTGATCGGAGCCCTACGGCGCACGAGAGCCGCCGTCATTGTCGACTTCGAACCATCAAAGGCGCCGTCGACATAAGGCTGCAATGTTTGAAGGAAGATGTAAATCAAATCTGCAGATGTGATAATTTGGTAACTACGAACTTGGTAGCGGAACTTTCTTAGTGGCTGGTGGGGCGCTGGAGGGGTAGTAACTGGTGTGGTGCCTTCAAGTGTGAATATCAACTTGAATCCTAGAGTAGAGATACTCGTAGCTAACAGGTCTTGAATTCCATAGCCCAGGACCGAATTTCATGACAAGCATGACTTTCTCATGAATTTTTTTTTTCTCCTTTTCCGCTCATAAACTGCTGATAACTATTGCAATTATCCCAATGAAACTGCGTTTATTGTCTCTATACTGGCAGCATACTCGTTGGAACATTGAACTTTAATGCCTGGAAGCTCCCCGCCGTTAGTGCCAGGCACTAGCCTGCTGGTGCTTCCCAAACTCCACTAAAATTCCTCCAGCTGCAGGCCTGTCCGCTGCTTTCAGCATCCTTCAACTTCATTTAAATACTCTTTTGTAGATTTTCAAACTTCTCCGTGTGCCTGTCTAAGGATGCTACCAATGATTTCCCAGAGCTCTTCATATCGGTATCGGTAGCACATCATGTCTACCAAACGAGAATCCGAGGACCAGGATCACAACACCTCAGGGCCGCAGACGAAACGCGCAAAGACGCAGAGTTCCAAAACGCGCCAACACCAGCATTCAGGCATCGACCCGACATGGGGGCAGAAATATGTCTTCTCCAGCAACGAGATTGTGACGACCATACCGGAAGGGGAAGAATCTGACTTTGAAGATGACTCCGATGCTATGGCATACCTGACATCTGTGAGGTGAGCAGCTACATCTTCTCCGTGGCCCGTGTGGCCTGTTTCCAAAATATTGCATCTGCTGAACTTTTTTCGTCTTCTCAGAATGGCGTTTGCTGATATGGTGAGTACCTTAGACAAGAGGCTTCTGCAATTCCGCATCTCCTAGTCGCACCAAAAGTCCAAATCGGCCCACAGCTGCCTCCCGGCTTCGACATAGAGAACGATGACGAGGAGGATGAGGGGCTGAACGAGAGCATCAGCGCTGCCGAGGCCACATTTAATGACTCCAAAGGATTCTACGAAGATGGTGCCTACATAGGTTTACCTGATGGATGGGAGAATGGCGAGCTCGACGAGGATGACCTCCCTCATGAAGCAAACCCCGACGCTGTTCGAAAGGCTATTGACAAAGCGTACTACGCTTCCATCATGGAACGGTTCCGCCGCATCCGCAAGACCCTTCACTCAGCAGTGCCAGATGCTGCTACCGACAGATTATCAAGGTCTCAGGCTACAGAGGCAGCCGCTTTTGGGCGCAATTCGTCTGCTACAAAAAAGTGGACTCGCCTCCTACACTCGACCGATCCTCATCCCGTCCAAATCGCTCTCATGTCCAAGGATACCGTGCTTCGCATTCTGCGTATCATGATAGGTGGCAAGTTCCTTCGAAGTGGGCATAGCATCCCCCAGAGGACCAGCCAATGGTTATGGGCCTTGCTCGCCCGATTACCCGACATGGGAGAACTCAACCACACAGAAATAGGCTGGATACGTGACTTGGGGCGACGGGCTGTTCTCCTGGGAAGAAGCTTAGCAGAGATGGCCGCCTTGCGAGACGAACTTGCAGAAGATGGACTGGGTGTGAATGAAAATATCGACGCCAGCAGCAGTGATGAAGAAGATATAGCGGAGACCGTTGACGAAGGCGACGAAGATCACGAGGATCTCTCAGCAACCGAAGCCACTGCCAATCATCCACCAGAACCTAAAAGTGTCATCATAAACTCCTCGTCCCCAATCCCCATGGCTCCCTTAGAAGACGAACGCAGACCGTCACCAAACAACAAAGGAGAGCAGGATGATGCGGAGGATGGCGAGATTGAAGATGCTACTGGTGGTAGCGAAGATGAAGACGTGGCAATGGACATCGACTCCGGCTCTGACTCTGACGCCGACGAGGGCGAGATTACCGAGCAAAAGGATGATGCTGCGGCTTTAGAAGAAGCAAAGCGCAATCTCTTGAACAGGCTTGCCGAAGCTGAGAGTGAACGCCAAGTGGAAGAAGAAAAAGTACGGGCGAGGATGAACATGAGGGCGACCCTCACCATGATTCTGACAATTGCTGGTGAGTTTTATGGCCAGCGAGATCTGCTGGAATTCAGAGAGCCGTTTGTCGGTATGTAAATTGTAGCTGCTGTAGGAATTGTTTGTGTTCTGACCAACACATGTGATACGTGTCTTGTTGTTATGATAATAAGGTAGCTACCTAAGTATACATCTCCATAGTAATACAAATCCATAATATGACAATATTGAACAACTCGTCCTCCTTAACTAGGCTGAAAACAAGATAAAACATGATGACTTCTTCCTATCTCAGTCGCGTTATAGCTTTTTGAGCTACGCCTTGATAACGCCGATACGCCAAACTTTCAACATGCAAATAAGACAACCCACAGAGCAAGGTCATCCACGGATGTTGCCGTAAAGAAAAAAAAAAGACTCACTGACTGCATTACGCAGTCAAGTCCATCGCCCTCTCCTCCTCGTAGACGAGAAATTCTGCATCGTCAAAATCTGTATTCACAGCCATGTTCTCTTGGCCAACGTTTTTGAGCGCAGAGCCCTTCTTCATCCGGGACCGCGGAACGGCAATCGCCCGATTGTTGCCAACGTCATCCTCGTCCCAGACTCTGACTTGCGAGGAGAGGTCTAGAGAATCATCTTGCTCATCAAAGAATCGCTTTCGGGAATGTTCAGTGGTTGTGGTGCTGTCGGTGCTCTCCTGCGACATGCTGAGTTCGGGAACTTCATCAAGAGCAGGTACTTGGTCGTCCTCGTAGATAAACTCCGGCTGAGTATCCAAACCGCCGACCTTATTGATGCCGCAAAACGGCAGTAGTTCCCTCGATACAGGCTTGGCTGCCACCGCAGGCGCCTTTACGGCACCGGGCTTCGTGCTGTCCGTCCAGAGCTCAAAGGCGCTGTAGCCGGTCGTCTTGTAGCCTTCGGGCACGGACTTGCGCACCCGCATTCCCACGCTGAGGAGGTTAGCCTGGACGTTAGCCGGCAGGACGGGCCGCGGAGGAGTGTCGACTGCTGTGAGTGAATTGCCGCCGTTGGGAGACTGAGGGGTGAAGAAGGATGTGATTTGGCGTTGGGCGGGATCGGCTGAGGCGCCGGCAAATTGGCGCTTGTTTCGAGGAGTCGACATGATGGGTGATGTTGAAGTGGAAGATGGTTAAGATGCGGTAGAGCGATGAGAGCAAGCTCTCTTATGATGTCGTCGATGTCTGAGTGGCAACGATCGAATGACGTTGCGATGTTTCAAATGCCCAAAGCGCAATTCTCTTTCTGCCCGTGGCAACTCGCAGTGCACTTCCCAGTTCCGGCCTACCAAAATCAATCGGGTTTCCGCTTTCGTCCAAGAAAATAAATCAAATTCCGACTGCACAAAAATTGTTCAATTCTGTGCAAGAAGAGTGGAGAGGTTCTTTTATTGACAAAGGAAAAGGGAAAGGGAACAGAGAGTGAGGCTCGAAATGCAAGGTCTGCGTCAGAAGCGTAAGCGATGTCTGGGAGCAAAAGGAGGCTGGGACTGCTGGGGTAACGAAGATTGGAGAAATGGGCTGCTGCCCCTGTGGGGCGCTTTCTTCTTTGGCTTTCGGCTCATGGCGCGTTATGGCGCGACGGTTTCGCGTTAAGTGGTTTTGGGGGGGGGGGTTAGTCATCTTGGTGCTCGTTGAAATTATGCGGAGCTTTCCTTACCTTTGTGGAGCACGGTTGTTTCCTGTATAAATAAAATTACTCTGTAAGCACAACGGGAAATCTGCTTTGCTATCTGGTCGGTACGCAGGTCATGCCATTCTTTTCTCTAGATAGGTTCATGTCAGAAAGGTGCAAGATTTGAAGAAAGCATATCGTATGTTGATAGATCCGTAACTTACCTAACTCGCCGTATCACGTATCTCACTTGGCCATTGCCCCACGATCTTACGTAGTCAGGAAAATTCTCAGAGTTAAGAAAGCGTATGTTGGAGTGCTTATGGGCTTTTTTTTTTTCATGGAACATGCCGTTGAATAGAAAACGAGGACCTTTTTTTCCCCATGGTGCGTTTGGATAAAGTCGTATGCCTACGAAGCGATGAACCAAAATGATATCTTTAATCTGTGCTACAAGACACTGCATAGATCTGCATTCATCATGTTGACCTTTATGTCAACTTTAGCACAGCAGAGTCATGCAAGAGTACAACTACTATTACAATTGCAGAAAAACAAATACTTGATAATGATATAGACATCTTGGTGGCAGTTTGGGCAGAAATTCTCTGGGAATACTCCCACAAGAAAACCTATATGATGGGATCGCATATTGCATAGCTTCAGTTTACGCATGTATACAACTCGCATCATCAAATGCAATACGAAGAACCCATTTGCTTCTTTTCAGGGGAGAAAAGACGGGGTTTCGCAGAGGAATGGCATTCAGAATGGCATTTCGCAGAGTACACCTCATCCGCACAACATATCACAGGGAGCCACATGTGATGCCAGACGATAGTTCGTGGAAACCTTTGAATTTCGCAAAAGCACAGTGCCATCCTCCACTACCCACTGCACTCCGGGTATGAAGCGATCCTCAAATCAGCGGTTCCACGTCATCGCGCCTAGTCGGCCCATCAAGACCCTCCTAGACACTCAAGTGAATGCTTTCTCCAGCTGTACACCCATGCAGTGCTTTTATTGTTCCTGCCTCAAGAAACGACTCTGTGGTACAAGGCGCGTAAACGGAAAAACGAGAAGAATGATGTGCCATGCAAGATATCCGGAGACCCCCAAACGCCCCTGTGTTGGGTGTTCCATCTTCTATCTGCAAAGAGATTTGATTATTGTCGCAAAGGTAATGTTGTCTATCCCCCCACGTCGATGATGTTTGTTTTGCAGATCCGAGATGATCACCACCATGATAACCATAAGAGTCATGAGTACCCAAGGAAAGAAACCGCCCAGCAGGCAGTTTACTTTCTCCGGAAAGAGCAGCCCTCGGTTAATCTGGCCTTACCACCGGTAGGCTGGCACAGAACGGTGGTGCAGCCCTGGCAGATGACGACGGTCTGGGCGTGGGAGAAGACGGTGGTGATGGTGAAGCAGCCGGGGCACTTGACGTCCATGAAGAAGGATCGGGGCTGGGGAACAAGGGTCTGAACGAAGAACTAATGTTAGAGATTTGTTGCCAGAATTGTGATTCGCGATGATATCGATTCGGGTCGTACCTTGAGCTTGTGCTTCTTAGCCTCAGAGGCCGCAGAAGGGTTGAGAAGGTCAACAGCGAGCACCTAATCAGCATAGAGTCAGCAAATTTGTTTCCTTTTCATCATTTTCCATCTCTTTTCGATCCTGCGGCGATGCCATCCCATCCGAATTCCCCAATGTTGCCTCGGCGTTGATGCCTTCGTCAGGCAGTGTTTCGCCCCTCCGCCATTCCGGCATTTCCACAGATCGCATATATCCATCCTCCACAGGTGGAAAAAGGTAATTGTCGCTCACCATCTTGACTGATTGTCTCGAGAAAAATTTGCCGTCGGTGTCTTGCGAGGGTCGAGATACTTGACGAAATCTGGCGACAGACTTGAGGCTCGCAAGCTGGAGTGAGAGGAGTTAAGCGAGGAAAAGTTCGGTGCACTTTGAGGGGGCGAATCTCGTTCGCTGGCAACTCGAAAATTTCGTCAAAAGCAGGATAGCGTAATAGGGTTTTTGCACCCACATGCACGTGACGAAAATTCTGCGGCTAGCGATTGGCCCAAGCTAGAGCTGCTCCATCGCGCTAAAGGTTGTGAAATCAACGACTAGTGTAATATGGGGACTTATGCACTAGACTTATGCAAGAAAGCAGCCCTGGGAACGTTCTTATGCTCACAGGCAGCCAGATCAATCATTTGCCTGCCTGCCTAGCGATTTGCGCGGCCCCAAGCTAGGCTACCTACTAGTAATCACCTTGTCGATTGCTGTGTGAGGCCACCTCCGTTCGTACTTGAACTTCGTACAGCTCGCTGCACAGCTTTCGATAGCTTTCTTCTATCCTGGGTATTCAACCTTACCCATACAGCCTGTTCGATCACCATCTCAAGCTCAAGAATCAACATGGCTGCGCCTTCAGAACAAAGGATTGCCGTCCCAATCGATGACCCCAACGCCGATACTGAATGGCATGTTGCCCCGCGATCTAGTCTGTTGTGCAACATTCTAACCCCTCCACAGGAATGACATTCTACGCAAGCATGGCGTTATTCCCGAAAAGCCTCCTAGCCCTACACCTATGATAGAGGAGGCCATTCTTGAGGCGAGAAGGCTTGCACATGAGAATCGACTTGAGGGCAAAGACTTGGACGAGTTGGACGAGCTAGAGGACGATGAGGATGATGCATTTTTGGAGCAGTATCGCCAAAAACGCATGGCCGAATTAAGCAATTTACAAAAGAAGTCGATCTACGGTTCTGTTTATCCCGTATCCAAGCCCGACTATCAGCGCGAAATCACAGAAGCTTCCAACAACGGGCCTGTCTTCGTTAACCTCACATCAGCCTCAGGGTCGAATGTGGAGTCCAGAGTTTTGTCAGAGCTCTGGAGGCAAGCCGCAAAGGAATATGGCGACGTCAAGTTCTGCGAAATTAGGGCGAACCAAGCTATCGAGAACTATCCCGACCGAAACTGTCCCACAATCCTGGTCTATAACAAAGGAGATATCGTGAAGCAGGTGGTAACTCTCATGACTATGGCGGGTGCTAGGACCAATATGAAACACATCGACGATCTACTCGTGGAAGTTGGTGCTGTGCCAGACTCGGACTTGCGAGTGGTCAAGCGGAGGAGAGCTGCGGAAGAGGCTGAAGAAGACCGATTGGCCGGCAAGAGCATTAGAACAAGCAATGTTGGAAAGGCACGGGTTGACGATGACGATGACGATTGGGACTGAGCATGGACAGAATGACGCCCAGCCCATCACGACATTTATATCGAGTCTCAGGTCTCAGTCTGCAGAGTTGCAGAGCTCTCTCTTGAACACACCAGGTAATGCCTGCGGGCCCGAGCCCATAATGCTCACTCCGAATGTAACAAATTCCAATATCAGCTCGACATGACAATCCTGGAGGGTTTGACAAAGCCCGTCATTGTCCTCTCACGTCTTATATGGCTACGGCAGCCCCTATTGGGCCCATCATTAGACCCTGTCCTTGATTGACAATGGCGGGGGCTGGGATTAAAAAGTATACGGAGCACTCCGTTACTGACAATGCACACGCGACAGGGTATGTGGGGTGGCAAGACGTGGGGCGGGCGCCGATAGGCGCTGCAAGTTATTTACACCGGACCCCCCTCACGCGTTGGGCGCGTTCCTCCCACTGCCACGCCATATAATCTCACTCTCAAGGGCTGAAACTGTAATTTTACGTTTCATGATTTGTTTGACACGTCTGTATTCTGAATCATCTGTTTTGCTCTAATGTCTGAAGAACCAACGCTGCCCCGGTTGCCTAGCATCTCATGGGACGAGCAATCCCAGAGCTTCTCTAACAACCCCCGCAAGCGCGCCCGTAGTTATCGGGCAGGAAACGCATCGCCGCTGTCCTTCAATTCCAGCGATCCAGCCGTCTTCTCCAGTGATGATGACCCCGGGCTTGATAACTACGTTGAAGGACGGCGGAAGAAGCGATACGTGGGATCATGGTTTCAGCAGCATCTTGCGTCCTCCGACTCCACCTTTGGCGAGGGATACAGTAATGGATCACTGCCAAAGACCAAACGCACTTTAAAAAGAGATTTTGACAGCGGAGTGTTCTTGGGGAGCGACGTCACTGATGGCGAAGACATCATGGAGGGCTTAGAAGCCCCGATTAGGCCAAGGCTGCCACAATTGGAGAAGCGACCTGTACCGCGGCTTTCGAAGGCAGAGTTGATGGCCCGGCGAAAGATTGACGAATGTCTTGAGCAAGGCATCGAGTCGGTGGATCTTTGGTCTATGGGACTCGAGGAGCTCTCTGACGACACAGTTGATCGCCTGGGTCAAATCGCATGTATCCCGGTTGTGGCCAAGGACGTGGCATTCGTGCAGAAGGAGCCGGACCTCAAATTGTTCTTATCATTGAACAATTTGACCCGGATACCTGGTACTCTGTTCGATTTGACACGTCTTACGGTGCTAAGTCTTCGCGGAAACCAGCTCACGGAGCTACCATCAGCAATCTCAAAACTGCGCAACCTGAAGCAGCTTAATCTATCCCAGAATAGATTCAGACACTTGCCTGCCGAGTTTCTGGATTTGCTCCAGCCAGGAAGCAAACTGCGCGATCTGGCCTTGTTTGTGAATCCGTTTGTGCAGCCGGAGAGCCATGACGGATCCGCCATGGAAGACAGTCGCGGGAACCCTCTAAGCATAACGCCATGCACGGCACATAGATACGCGAGGCTAGTGGATGGCACCGCAGTGCCGCGATATCTTACTCAGTGGTTGGGACGGTCCCCGCTGCAGTTTTCCGACTCCAATGGCCATGTTCTTTCAGAGTTTCGGCTATCGGATGAGCCTTCGGAAACCCTCCCTGTAGCAGTATCTAGTGATCACTTTGGCCTCTCCGTCTCCACATCCTCCCGATCGTCTATCAATCTACGGAAGGGAGAAAGGAAGCCAAGCGTCGTGCCCAGCTTAGTCGAGATTGCTCTGCAGAGCTGCTATCGTAGCAGCCAACTGCGTGACCTTGAATCGTACATTCCGGAAGGACTGTCGCACCTACAAAAGCTGCTCAATCGCACGGTTGCCCAGAGAGATATGGGTGGTTTGACTTGCTCGCGTTGCAGGAAGACAATAATAGTGCCACCAATCGAGTGGGTTGAATGGCGCGAGCTCCGAACATGCACAGTCTTGGCCAGACCACAGCATGGAACGACAGACGTGATCACAAAACCCTTTACCAACAACAAGAGCGAGATGGCCGTTCCTTTTCTTCACCGGGCCTGCTCATGGCGCTGTGGCCCGAAGGATTTGGAAAAGAACAAGAGGTGGTCCTTGCCAAAAGGATACTTGAGCGTGGAAGAGGTGGATCCAGACGCGGAACTTGAATGAAGTCATCGGGTGTATGTGTATATAGCATTGCAACGGCGTTGGTGGAAGCTGGGTAATTTCATGGGCTTGAATTGCACGGGCGGTCATCTGGCATTTAATTTAGATTTATGGAGGACACTGCATGCTATGATGGAAATGAACTTTGGCCGCAAGGCGTTTGGCACTATCATTGGTACTACGATTCTGGTTATCTCATCTCGCCCGTTGTCAATACTGTTTGAATCGCGTGTACCTTCGTAGTAGAAACATGACTATCCGCTATCAGTTAGTTCCTTCTGACATTGCTTTTTTCTTCGTCTCTAAACATCCCTTAAGCAAGAGTTCAATATGTCTTTCAAATTTAGAAGCCACTATTTGGAAGAAAATCAGATCGAGGGAAGCCTGGTAGCGCTGAGCATCCCAAATAGGCATCTTCAGAACCTGGAGCTTGCCTTCGGTCAAACGTCGGCAGAATACCCTCGGCTCCACGCTTCTTTTTGAGGCGAGGTGGCATTTTACTAACAAGCCGCTCTAGAAATGCTTAGAGCCAACATTTCCCTTATTAGCACCGCAGCTGTCCACTTATTTTTCTGCTTCTATTATTGCGACACCATTTCCCTTCCTCTCTGCAAAGCATAGCGCCGAACACATCTCTCCGCCCGCCTTTCAATTGCACCGTCGAAAAGCGTTCCACGCGTCTCGTTCACTCTCACAATGGCCGACCAAGTTGAGGAGATTCTTGATGTCCCCCGCGAGTTCTTCAAGGACGGCTTGCAGTTCATCAACCGCTGCCAGAAGCGTACGTATTTACCCACCACGTGTCCTCCAATGGTGGTGCCCTAGACAATTGCTATTCGATGAGAAAGCTAACTTTCCTTCTTCCCTATGTTAGCTGATCGCAAGGAATTCATCAAGCTGTGTCAGGCTGTCGGCATTGGTTTCGGTGTGATGGGCGCAGTTGGATTCGTCGTCAAGCTGAGTACGTTTTTCCCGGCTCTACCACCTTTTTTTTTTCGACCGTCTATGCGGAAATTTCATGTGGCTAACCTGTGCGGTGCGATTACAGTACACATTCCTCTCAACGGTCTTCTTGTCGGCTCTGCATAAATGTCTGAAAATTTTGGCGTTTTTAGGGAAAGGATCGGGCTGAATACGTTTGAACGAGGCGGGTTGCTAGCGATGGGGTAATCGCGTGTACATTTTTCTGTGCGGATATGAGTGGGATGCGATTAGCATATTAATTGAATTGGCTTGGAATACGCCGAAGGCAATGATCAGTCGGTTTGCATGTGTGAAGGTGTGGTACTTTTTTCCGCAGTAGTACCTTTGTCATTGGGGGGATTTCTATGAAGATGGAGCAGTTGTCAAGATCGCTATGCGTGATTCATGGATCAGCTGGTGTTTAAGCATTCTTCTACTGGCTATGATGTGCGTAAACGGGAAGAGGATGAACAAGCGTTATGCAGTTGACTATGCATACTCTCTCGGTCAGGAGGTGATTCACTTGTGTAACCCAATGAAGAGTAAATCCTATCGAGTGTAATGCGACTGAGGCTGTTTAAGTGTATTCCTTGCATGACTTTTGGGTAAAGTCGCAACTCAAACCCGGCAGTGACCGAAACCGTGCATCTCAACGAAATCCTGACGATGTCCCAGACACCGAACTTCTCGTTGGACAGCCACTTTCCCCTCATCCAGAATCGAGTTGGGCTCACCGGAGTCTATGCAAGGGTGAAATGTGCGCCATCGATTCATTTAAATATTAAGGAATCCTTCAAGGACATGCATCTCAAGGGCATGCTGGTTGGTTAAGATATGCCTACCCTGCATTATTCCTTTGAATTCACTGGTGTTTGCTAGGCCGCCTACATCAAGTCTGTCTGAGACGCCCCCAACTATGAGCTCACGACTCTTGATATTGAAATGTAGTATAAAGTAAATCGGCTGTACTTTTTCTACAATGTACCTTCTGCTGTTTCTCATTTCCGCCGCTAGTCTCGGGCTCTTCGTTGTTTAGCGTATAACGACTTGTGCTGTATCGGAAGCCGAATCTGCAGAGAAATCGGGTAACCACTTGTCAAGTATTGACACTTTTAGACGAAATTTTGACATTTGTGTAACAATGGACAAGGGAAAAGGAAAGTCAGTTGCCGCCCGCGAGGACCCCATCGTTGTGGAAGCCATAGGTGAGCATATGGCAACATTCATATTGGCTCATGAGGTAGGGGAAGGTCCAGAATCATTGCTCGGCGCTGTTGAATATTGGCGAAGCAAGGGCAGTGCAGATAATGTCAAATTTGTGTTGCCCTACGCGCCAGTGATTGCGTTTACCGCGGTAAGATGACTTCTACTCCACAAATCAACCACTCTACTCAAAGACTTACAGAGGTGTAGAGAGCGGGAGATTTGGTGCCCGCATGGTTTGATATTGTATGTGCTTTTTGTCCCCATGGAGATGATGGGGCAATGCTGAAAAAGAAAATATGTAGGAAGTCTACGATGGTTCGCCTGAAGCACTCCAGACCGATAAGGATGTAGACGGCCTTTTCGCCAGCAGAGACTATATTCATAGCCTCATACGCGAAGAGATCCAGGCTGGTATCCCGGCGGAGCGCATCATGGTCGGCGGCTTCGCCCAAGGCGGAACGGTAGCCGTGCTCGCTGGATTGACATTCCCGCAGGCTATTGCCGGCGTCGTACTGCTCTCCTCATGGTTACCTTGTGCTCGGAATTTTATGGAACACGTTCCTGAAGGAAACCCAAATCGAGAAACGCCGATTTTCTTGGGTCACGGTACACAGGACGGTATGGTGACGCTGGCAGTGGCCAAGAAGAGCCGGGATGCGCTGGCGGCGATGGGATTTACAATCTCCTGGGACGTGTATCCGTGAGTGGCCCTGCTGCTGTTTTTTTTTTTCGTTGAGTCGTGATATAGTTTGCGGGTCATGCTAACGAGTTGGTGGTGGGCAGCCGAATGGGTCATGAGATCTGTGAGGACGAGCTGGATGATGTCGAGGCCTTTATTGACGAGAACTTGTCTTGCTAGAATTCTGAGACGTTGGCATCGAATCTAGGGAATCGCCAGGTCGGCTAAGCAATCTGTGGATTTTTAGACGAAGATTGAATACAGGTGGCTGCACTTGAAACTCTGTTGCTAGAACCTTTTGGAGGGCTGTGCTGGCATCTCGATGTAACAGAGACAGCTGGAAGATATAGAGTTGAGAGTGGAACCCCCCGTCATCTTTCATCTTTTCTCGTTGCTCTTCGGCGCCCAACAGCAAAGCCAAATGCAAGAAACAAGGGCACTGTCCCACTAAAGTTTACGGGGGATCATCCGCTGCTGTGCGAAATCCTCTTGTGCTTTAGCACCTGTGCTATGCTGTGTTTTGGACTACATGTACCCACGTTAGCGGTTAGTGCCCAAGCTGCCCCCCCCTACAAATGGAGCACATGTAGGCAAGGCAATGGTATCACAAGTTCTGTGGCTTCAAGAGGGCTGCTGGAAACGCGAACCGTCCAATAACACCCTGCTGCCATCTTTCAGGACCGTTTAACTCGTATCGTTCTGCCTCATTATTCTAGCCGCATAATAGCGGAAGGGATACACGAACAGATAAGGGACCAGCATCAAATGCTCGTTGTGCATTTGACGTCAGCTGTCATGCGTGGCGGCTTATGGATGGCCACAGGGCCGTGGGTGACAACTGATCACGCTATACTGGGGAGAATGGTGTCTGGTTCCCGTAGGAGAGCCCCGTAGAGGATCCCCGTAGGCGGCCCTTGTCGGTGGCTGCGTCTGCTAACGATTCTGCCACAAGCCCCTCCACCTTCTTACCGCCCCGGTGGATCGCGCAACTGCCTGATCCATGGGGGCATAATTAGCTTGGATCAATGTATTCAATGTTATCTTCTGCTTCTCTCTCGACAGAAGACATGACATTGGGGATGCCATGTGTTCTGACTTGATTTCCTAGGCCGCTTGGGTCAAATGTCTGCATCACAGTCCGCCTGAGGGTTTTTTTTCTGCGTGCCTGCGGCGTGGGATGTGCACGAGCTGTTGATGGCCGAGCCTGTTGGATTGTCCCTCCTCTTCTGTTATCAGCCTTCCTGACGACACGATTGTGGCATTTTCCACAAGCTTCCTTTGATAACGAACTACTGCTCGGTGGTCCAACAGTCCAATCCGTGCGGCGGCTGCAAAATCTATCTCGTTGCATCGGAAGAGCCGTCCAACCCCTGATCTTGGGATAATCTGAGATTTGCTTGCTTTATTTGTTGTTTTTATCCCCTTCTTCTGCAGGCATGGCGACCCCGACCACTACTCGACCATCCAGCCCGACGCCATCACAGTTGCCGCCAATGCCAGAGTCTCCCGTCTACTCTCTGGCGTCGACTGCCCTCCCGCTGTCCCAGTACAATCTGCCCTTGCCACCACCTCCCCGCCCGTTACATGCCGTCATCACAAAGGCCGACCTTGAGCGGTCGCAGGAAGCGTATGCAGAACTGCTGACTTCGGCCAAGGCCTATCGGGTGGCCCTCGCCGCCCTTTCCACGGCTGCATCCACTTTCGGCTCCGCGTTGGAAGCATGCGCGAGACTGAAGGAGGCCCGCTCAGAGGCCATTGACCCGGCCGGTGCCACCAACATGACGACCAGCTTCACGACAAAAGGCCAATGCACTGCGGATATGCTCATGTCCGCATCCGGTGTACATCATTTGATTGCCAACCACCAGCAGATCCTGTCCGAGACCGTCTATCGTTCTTTCGAAGTGCCCTTGCTGCATGACCTCGACAAGTGGCAGACGGTCATCGCTGACGAAGAAGAGACCTATCAACGTAACATCAAGGCTCAAAGCAGAGAGGTTAAGCGCCTGGAGAAGGAAGGCCTGAAGTTGCATAAGCAGAGACGGAGGGACGTGGCACGGTTCAGAGCTCATCTTGTAGAGCTGACCTATAAGCTTGACGGCTTGACGATGCTGCATGCCGACCACGCGAGGACGCTTTTGAGAGAGAGCCAGGAGACGAGCGCGCGCATCGTCGAGGCCAGCTGCAGTCTAGTACGGGCCGAGGTGGACATCTTTGAAAGCTTGGCTCGGAAAGGCTGGAGCGGCGGTGGCCTAGACGACATCTTGGAGAAAGGCCAAGACTTGTTTGCCCTCGAAGACGATGGAATCCATGGTGCTGGGGCGGGTGGCACCGAAGGGGCTAAGCTCTTCTCTATCCTGCCGCCCAAGAGCATTCTCGCCGACACGACCTCAGAGCCCAGGAGTGATAGCCTGTTGATGGACGGAGATCGGTACCAGTCACTCGCCGCCATGACTTCGGAATCTAGGCCGGCTGCTGGCGGCGACACTGAAAGCGTCCTCTCCGCCGATTTCAATAAGCCCCGCAATGCCCGCCCATTTTCTCCACAGCCGATCCGGCGAACGCCCACGGACGTGCCGTATGACTTGTTGGATAATCTTGTAGGCTCATCCTCTTTTGCCCGTCATGGTGAGGATGATCTATTCCCCCCGTCGATCCATGAGGACATTGAAGAGGAACACGAGGAAGAACACGCAGCGGAAAGTGGGAAACATCAGGAAGAAGCGGAAGACCAAGAACACCACTCTGATGACAGTGGAGAAGAAACAGAACGAGAGCATGTGGCAGAAGAAAGCAGGCAAGTAGAGGAGACGGCGGCAGAAGAAGAAGAAGAGGAGGAAGAAGAAAGAGGAAGGAGATTACGATCTGAATCCCCCTTTGCGAGAAGAGATTCCTTTGATCCAATAGCTGATATCGAGCTTTCCCCTGAGGCGACGTAGGGCGCTGGTCCTGGGATGTAAAATCTCCTTTTGTGTTTTTTCTTTTCTTCTTCTTACTCGTCATGATGCATTCTTTGGTGTTTGTGTTTTGTTTTGTTTCCTTCTCTCGCCTATGTGCAGGAATGGCTTGATGATATGATTTCAACAGATTGCCCTTTTTGTTTTTCTCTTTTACTCTTTCTTTGGGTCTTTTGAAGAGCAGGAATCGGAAGACGGCTTTTTTAAAAAAAAAGGGTTGTCTTTTTTCTTGCGTACTTAGATGTCTTGAACGCACATATTCAAAAATGGAGGGCGTCTCGCCAGGTGATTATAGCTGTTGAGACCCCCCCCAAGAATCTCCCATTTACAAAAATAACAAAGCTTCATCTTACATAAAATCCCCCTTTTCCCACCGCTAACGCCTACGAGAGAGCCCTGATTAGGTACCTTATGATGCTGATGCTGTGATGCCGTCCCTCCCCCGGTCCCCAACTATATCCTCCACAAATGCGTCAGAAAGAACGCTCTTTGGATGGCTTTCCTTTCGTCTAGCTATCCATCCTTATCATGAATATTGAAACACAAAAAGAAGAAAAAAAAACACAAGAAAATAAAATGCGCCACAGCTCTCTGTACAAAAGTGTCCCGTCATATTCTTCATCCCTTTAGTCATCCTTGTCAATGCCGTACACGTCGCCCTTGAACAAGCTAAACGTCGCATCGAGCCACCATATAATCTTCCAGTATAAGCTGGCGCGACCCCAATCAAATTCGCCCGTCTCAGTGCGAGGCACCTCGTTGCCGATCATGCTGCCGCTGAACCACTTGATGATGGGCAGCGCGTTGAGGAAGCGCTGCACGACGGACTGCTGCGGCAAGAGGGCTTGCTCGGCGGGGAGGAGGCGGGCCTTGCGGGCGGTGGGGATGCGTCGGCAGAAGATGCTATCCTCTGGCTGAATCTCCAGCGGTTCCATGCTCGATGTTAGGCCGAGCGGCTCCGCGTCAGTCATGGTCACGCTGGAGCTGAAGGATTCGGTGGTGAGGGTGGCCGTGTTCATGGTCTGGCTAGACTCTCTGGACTCGGCCGGCGACAGGTCGAGAAGACGGCTGCTAAAGTTCGTGGGGAGACCTGACACCGATTTCCGTTTGGGGTGTCCAAAGCTAGGAGGTGCAAAGTTGGGCACGCTCTTAGCTCGCCCTTCATCCAGATGGTCGATATCTGGACAAGCCTCATCCTTGGCAGGAGGCACACCTCGATAGGGCTCAGCGTAAACGAGGTGTCCTAGTATCCTCTGAGGGCTGGCGTATAGTGCAGCATTGCCTGCCTCTGCGCTGGCAAAGGTCACCTTGACCCAGTGCTCACCGCCATCGGCGCGGTTGACGAGGGCGCGCTCCTCCGGCGTGAGGTTTCGGCGGCGCGTAAAGGCGGGATCGCGTAGCTCTGACTTGTATCTGCGCTGGGTGGAAGGGGGCTCTCGGGGATAGTCTTCGAGGATGAGGCCGGCGAGGGACTCATAGTGCGCGATGGCCGCGTACTGCTGCGTTGATGAGCGGTAGCCTCTCAGGATGAGCTCGACGGGGGACGACTGGACGGCGGCGCGCTGGGGCACGGCATCTTCTTGACTCCCAGATGCGGCGCCGGCGTTGGTCTTGCGCTGGTTGGAGGTGGAAGGGGGGTTTGCGCTGGCTTGATTTGACACCCAGTCGTAAAAGAGCTTATCTGCGGCCGCGAGCGTAGGATTTTCTCTACCGCGGGCTGGCGTCCCTGTCTTGGAGCGAGATCGTCTGGTGGATTTACCGAAAGAACCTGTTTCTGCGACGCTGCGCCGTGTTCTTGTTGTGCCTTCGTGTCTGAGGTGATTTTGTTAGCCAATAATGATTCATTATTTGCGATAAAGGTCGAGATGCATACGGGTAGATCATGGCGTAGGGTCGCTTCACTCCGTCCTCGCCAACGTAGCACTCTTCGTCGGGGACGTTGTGGAGGATGAGGGGCGCCATGGCGGAAGGGAATGGTGGCTCTACGGCCGATCAGGAGCTGGAATATGGGGAAAACTCTTGAGGCGCGATGCAGGTTAGATGGAATTGGATGACCGCTGATGGGGCCTAAGGAAGGCGCGACTTGATGGCCAGGTTGGTGAGATGGATGCGAGGATGCAGAAGCCCGAGATGGTAACAAAATTGTAAGAACAAGCAAAAAAAGCCGTGGCACAGCAACGCGATGAGTTGCACCAGCCACAGCGACCCTGGCGCCACACTTACGCTGGACCCGCTCTGAATCCAGCTCCAAAGCTTCGCCTTGCTCTCTGTGGCTGCCGCTGTGGACATTCTATCCATAGCTTCAAGTTCCACTCACCGTGCATGCCCTTTTCTTATGCATGGATGAAATACTTTATGCTACCTACAGATAAAGAATATGCCCTCAGAACCATATTTTCTTGCTTTTTCATCTATCTTCTATCATTACTAGTGTCATCTATAGGTGGTCATGTCTCATGATGTCGTCGCAATGGCCGCCTCCTGCTTCTCATCTCGTATCTGCAGCCTTGAATCGTCTTCGCCAGTAAGGATATCATCGTGTGCCTTGGCCGATCCAAATCTCCACGCGGGCACTTTCTTCTCAAACAACACATCCAACTCTCCATATGTCCTACCTTGCGTCTCGGGGATGCGAAAGATGGCCCACAGAGTGACCAAGAAACTGATTGCGAACCAGACGAATGCTGTCTTTCCTTTCAAGTTTGCTTCGGTAGGGTTGATAAGGTAAGGCTCTACGGTGTTGTCGACGATGTTGACGATGTTGTAAATGACACCCGCAATAGAGAGAGTTTTGGCACGCAATCGGGTCGCCGATACCTCTGAAGCAACAGCCCACGTCTGCGGACCGATCGTAGCGGAGTAGACGGCAAGCCAAACGAGTGCCAAAGCAGATTGTCCCCATTTTGCGGCCGACTTGTCGGCGGCATAGGACAAGATGCCAATGATGAGGAGATCTACACTCAAGAAAGTGTAGCCGCAGAGGAGCACAGTTCGTCGGCCAAAATGCGTCATCAGCACCCATGAGATGCAGGTTGCTACGAAAGCAATGCCCATGTTGCCAAAGTTCATCTTGTAGGCATCCGAGGCGGACAAGCCGGCCTGGACAAAGAAGTAAGTGGCATTGTACGCCAGAGGCTGTCCGATGAGACTCTGGGACGCAAGAGTCAGGCAAGCGATCTCGGTGCGTCTTAGATTGGCTCCCGTAAGACAGTCCCAGTAGCTCGTGTCTGCCTTGAGCTTCTGCTCGAGCCTGTTTGTGTCGTACATCATCAGGACCTTTTGACGAATTTGTTCGTCAGTTAGGCCACGCGAGAGCCGCTTCCAGGAATGCGCTGCGTCCTCGATACGACCCTGTCGAACAAGCCACCACGGCGAATCTGGAGCCAGCCATGCGAGGATGAAGAGAGGGACCGGCCAAACCCACTCGACAGCAAAGGGGATCTTGTATGCCCATTTGGTGTTGTTGTTGACAAGTCCCTGTAGAATGCCGGCAATGATGAACTGTCCAATGACCCAGCAGATGTTGATGAAAGACGTCATGTAGCCTCTCAGCGCAAGGGGGCATATTTCAGATGAATACACGGCCCCCATGATCGAAAAGACGCCCCAAATCGCACCAAGGAGACATTGTCCAGCAATCAAGACATGCACGTTAGGCGCAAAGAAAGGGATGAAGATGAGCCCCGTCATGATGGTCAGGGCAACCATGGTAACCCTACGGTGACCGAACCGCTCCGTGACAAAGCCGTTGATGACCATGCCAACGATGCCTCCACAGGATCCTGCTATTGAAAGGCCAACCTGCCAGGGCCCGGAGATGACCTTTGTGCCAAGATCAGGATCATATGTGCCGTATTTCTCGACGAAGGAAGGGTATGCCATGAGACTGCCCATCAGGATGGTGTCGTAACCAACCATGACTATTATCACCGGTTAACCACCGTTGGACAAAAAGTGATACGTCGCGACAGTCTAGAGCGCCAAAAAGCCTTCATAATGACGGACAACCTTACCAATGGTGAAAGACATAGCAATGGCCCAGAATATGGCACTGGGATACCGCCGGAGCGCTTCGCCCACTGTTGTCGCATGCTCATCTTTGTTTGCGCTGGCGACGGCAGAGTCGATCTCCGCCGTCTCCAAGACTGGAAGCGCCGTAGCCTCCATGTCGAAGGGCTATATCGCGGGTGACTCTTTCGAATATTGCAAATTATTCATTCATATTAAACGTTCGAAATAACAATGAAGGTGCTTCGAATGACAAAATCCCGGAAAACGCCTGTCAACTATGGCTTCAACACCACTACCCAATGAGGCAATATCAAGGTCGTTACGCTCAATCACAAAACTTCATGAAATATGCCGGTCATTGAGCCGTCTTTAAGAGCAACAGCACATCTAGCATCTCCGTTCTAGACCGAGGTCGGTATTTAAGACTCCGAGGCGGGTCCCCCTAGTATGTGGTGATCCATCTCCCGCACCGGCCTAGTCGTGGTAGCGACATATGTAACAACACACATAATTCCGTGACATTGCTGATAAATCTCAAGTACAATCTTACGTGGTGGCCGAAAGATACTAGTAGCCCCTAGCCGTACACAAAGCAAGGGCAGATTACCGTTACATTGGCTCCCAAAAGCCAAAGGGATTGGGCGATAACGAAAGAATTTGCAAGAGCCTGGTCAGCCTGTGTGCAATGGAACCCTCCAGAAAGGGACAGCGGAGATTTTTGGCCCCATGCACAAGGCCAGATCTGGAGATCCTGGCGAGGAGCATCTGTTTGGACACACCAAACTGAAGGGCCTTTTTCGGTATCGCGCCGGTGGGACTGGCGCTGCCTGTTCCAGCTGAAAAAGGTCAATGTCTCACATGGCGATGATGTCGTCCGGCCTTGATTCGCGATCTTATATGCAGATGGGTCGCATTCAATATCCTCTTTTCCTCCGATATTGTCACATTTAAAGATCGAGACCATAAGACAGGTCAAGACAGGTCAAGACAAGTCATGATGCATTTACTCAACGCTGACCATGCATTACGCTTTGAATATTATTACACTCGCTATAGGGAAAACCCGACGCCTTGCACGATGTCTCCCTTGTTATAGAACTCTGTCTTGGGCAGCAGCTCGCTGGTAACCCAACGGGCTGTTTTTGCATGCGTCGAGCCGTGGCCGAACGGCTCATGCGTCTTCTCCCTCCTCATCCTGCCGTCTCCCACACTCAGCTGCCCCATTGCGTCGATCAACGGACCAAGGAGAGGTCCATCGTCGGGAGAATCGCCCCTTGGGAACGATGAGGGGCCGTCGCAGAGCGCTTGGAAGCAGATTAACTGGTCCTGAAGATGCTCATCGACTTGTCCTCCTAAAGATACCTCTTCATACAATTCCTTGCACAGTTGCTTGGATAGGAGCGCTATGAAGCGATCGTGTCCCTTGGCTTTTTTAGGTGCAGATGTGAGAACATCTTTGGCCCAGCGGATGCCGTCGATGGAGTGAGCCACAAGGAGTACCGACCAGCGGCTATCGCTGCATGAGTCTTCCACCAGTTTGAAGACAATGTCAGCACTCGGCCACAAGGCCCCAATATCCTTTGCTACTGTCCCCTGGACTTCCTTGTGTGAGTGCATTGGTGCTATGATGTTGACATCTACACTTTTGATTTCAAAAGACTCTGGAAATTTATACTGCGGCGGAGGCACACATGTGAGCTTGTGGCCCTTGGATAACGGATGAAACCTAAGCCAAATCGTGCCTCTCGACTGCGGCCCTAAACTCCAACCGCGAGCCTTTATGCCTCGTTCGATTTTGCATCCGAAGCGCTCCTCTAGGCTCGGCGCCAATACCTGGTCAAAGTATTCGTAACTCGGTGAGAAAGAGACATTTGTGCCGCCCGAGAGCTCCACCTCCACCGGCTCATCTTGATCATTACTCGCAAAAAGCAAGAATGGCAGCATAGCCTGAAGCACTAGTAGTGTGCTGGCGGCTCCTGATTCGGTTCTGATGGAAATGTTCCGCTGCAACAGCTCCGTGGGAGGGCGCTTGGGGATAAAAGACAGTGTCTTGGAGCCGACGCTGAGGCCCTCGACGTCTGCTTCGGTGACTTTGGCTAGCCATTCGATGGCGGCCACGTGCTGGTTCTTGAGGCCTGATCATGATGAGATTCCGTTCTTATGTAAGTGAGTGTAAACTTACCTCCGCCTCGAGGACGATTGCCTCTGATGTTGGTGATCTTGACGGGCTGTGTTGTGAGGGCTGCCAGCGCAACGGCTAGCCGGACAAGCTGGCCGCCGCCCTCGCCAGTGCGTCCATCAAGCACAAGAGGCTTCATATTGATCGATTATGAGGCTCGTAATGGTGCTGCAGCCGTGTAAGATGGACGATAGCTTTGAACCTGCGGAGACAGCTGTGATGTAAGTATCGCAGCTTTCTCAACAAAGTGACTTGCGCCCTCTATTACTGTGAAAATGACGCCAAACTTACTGAAATCTCAGTGAGGAAGTTAATCCGACGTATGACTTCCTCTGTCCATTTCTTTTCCTGTCTCATAATCTATTCTTACTTGGTATGCGAGCTGCATTTGCACAGCCGCTTCTCAGCCCCAGAAATCACACCGTCGGTGAGTCATTCGGCGCGTCGCATAAGCAGGGTACAGAAACTGGCGAATATCCTTCACAAAAGGAAAAAGCGGTGCAATAGGGTGTATCAATGTCATCATTCAAGGACTTATGCTGCGAGTACTAGCGCACGTCTCTTGATATTGACTCCAAATTATACGGCTTCCGCTGTGTATGAGGAAAAATAGGTATATGATTGCTCTACCACTTATATGTGAATAGTACAAAAGAGAGTTCGATTCAATAAACCAATGACGTCCCAGGACCAACTCCGTACGACCTAATTATCCAAAAATGCCCATATTCAAGATTTAAAAAGGGTTCCTCGTCCACCGGCCCAGCAGCTGCATCACAAACATATCATTACCCGAAATCTTTGCCCGCCGAATCTTCACGTCAATATCCGGCAATGGCTGCTGTCTGGCCACATCGACGTTGAACTGATTAAACCACTGCTCCAAGGTGATACGACCTGAAGCTTGCTCCAGTAGACACCATGGGTTCATGCCCTTTTGTGTGTTCACCGCACCGAATATGAGGAAGTACTGCTTCCGGTTGTACTTGAACTGGATAGCTCCCGTCTTTGGAGTGAGCGATGCGGCGCTGAGAGGCTGCAGGATCCAGTTCTCTGGATCCCAGAGTTTCTGCGGGTAAACCATGTCGACTGATACGCCGGGTACGGCAGAGACACCCTGTGGAGCGACAAGCCAGAACCCAGGTGGGAGAGCTGTCGGAGCGGATTGCAAGACGCGAATGGTCATGGGCGTCCAGTCTCGGTACACAGTACCTATGGAGTTCAAAGTCAGTCGACTTGTTCTTTAAGACGATGAAAATGGCTCATGTTCAGACTTACCAGATGCAATCTCCACCAGTTCTCTTTGCTGCTCTGTTGGATCAAACCCCTCGATAGCTAAACTTCCATCTTCCTCGCATCGCGCAAATTGGAAGATCTGAGTTGTATCGATCCTAGTAAAGTCATTTCCTGAAGCGTCTTTCCTCTTTAGGCGTATGCCTGCAAGGACGCCGGGCATATTCCCGATCTGGCAGTCCAGAACAGCGAAAAAGACATCATTGGATTTGGAAGCCGTGTCAGGACATAGAAGAAAGCTCGCCACGGTATTTTGGCCTATGGCCGTGGTCTGGCGCATTCTTGGTCGTGGAGTATAGAACTTGCCAATCGACGTCGATGATTCGAAAGATAGGGGAGAAAAGGCTACTAGTCCGCCTCCCTCACCAGCGCCGCGATAGTTGCCGGCATCGTCTTTCCAGGCGAATATCGACTGGTCGTCCGTCTCTTTCATGATCTGCTCCTGCAGCCGCTCAAACGCCTTTGATCCCTCTCCGTACAGGAGCGGCATGGTGATGCCGAAGATTCCCAGCAGACAATAGGCCATGTCCTCAGTCCGGGTCGTCTTGCGGTTGGCCATCCAGCTCATGCGGCGCGCGACGCTAATCTTGGACAAATCCCCGCCGCCCAAGGCATACTGGTCTATTCCTGTCACCCGCGACAATCCGTCCATGTGGTCTGCCTTGGTGCCGAGGAATCCCCATTGTGCCGAGTAAAAGTGAAGGACATTCGGCGCGATGAGCTCTTGCAGCGTCCACCCTCGCGTGAACCATCGAGGGACGTCTGTTGACCGCGAGCTGATCTGGTATGGCTTTGGACCTTGGCAATCGTCAAGATAGACGTAGCACATGGAACAGCACTTATACCAGCGGAACAAAGAATTGACGGCCTCTGATAGATCCGACAGGCTGCTCTTATCGATGCAGCATGTGTCAATCCACATGTAATCGAAGCCGTCGGCTGCAGCCCGCTTACAGCCGTTCTCAATCTTGCTGTATCCCTTCTTCTTCTTTGCCGCCTTTCGATCCTTTGCCATCATATCTTCGAAGAGGACCTCATCTTCCCCCCAAGCGTGTGAGAGGATGGCGTACCGCGGCATGGCAGACGCTGACAGGTCGTAACCGCCACCGCCTCTCGCTTCAACGGCAGCATATCCAGCTTGATGAAGAAAGAATTGTAGTTGGAGAGTTTTGGTTTGAATAAGAAACATTTTTAGCGCTTGAACTTGAAACTGAGAATAAATAATGTCGTGTACTGATGCAGTAGCCCACCAGTATATGTGTCCATCTACATCGTTGGGCAGCATAAGCCCAATTATATACTTTTTCTTTTCTTCTTCCAAGACGATACGTCCATATCTCCAGCCAGTACCATCTGATTCTTTCCCATTTGAGCTTTCCGCATATCCTAGACGCCGACCTATCGCGCGCAAAAAACTCTCCAAGACCTTCACCACCAACATCACCAGCTGCCCTGCCGATCCGCATCACCAACCAAATCACCAAGATGGCATCTTGACACAGCCACAGCCGCTGAGCATTGAAACGGGAAGGATCACTGCCCAATCCCAAAAGAGTAAAGAGAGGAAGCTAGTCGGGTCAGAATCTTAAACCTGCGCGGTCCTATTCGAGAGGTCATAGCTCGGATTGCAGCCTAGGCTCCGCTCGCTAGGGTGAAGCTAGTAGCCAACCGAACCAAAAACCCTGTTCGAAGATAGGACCCAACAACATACACCGTATATCTAGGACGAGGTTTAGCAGCAAAACTCGAAAGCGGATGACGATTAAGCGAACTGAGAATCTGCTATTATTGGATACACTAGAGCAACACATTGGCGGCAAGGAGACGTGTTGGTAAGACAAACTTGCATCTTTCTTCCATTTCCCTGCACCCACCTTATACAGCTACAACCTGGTACACACAACAGGTGCCTTTCTGGTATCATAAACGTACAAAAACTTAACATTAACCAAATATAGGATCGAGCGAGCCAAGCGAGTCAACCCTGTTGCTTCATTTGCCGCCCTTCCTCTTCCTTCTGGACAAATCAATAACCGAGTGTTGAAGACTTGTGTTACCAACACCGCGGGTAACTACCCAAATCAAGCCGTCCACCCACTAACTAAGCTTCTCGGCATGCCGATAGAACGGCGGCAGCGGCTCCAGCTTTTGACGCAAAATCCAGACCCTAAAGTGCCACATAGCATTCTTCATCTGGTAACTCATATGCTTACGAGTGCTGACGCCAAACACTTGGTCTAGCTCTTCCAGGGTGAGAGCCTTGGTTTCGGGCACGAAGAGGAGTATGAGGAACCAGAGAGCAGCACACCAAGCGGCATACCAACCAAAAGCTCCTTGAACGGTAAAAGCACGTGAAAGTGATGGCCATGTAAACGAGAGAATAAAGTTGAAGCACCAGGTTGTCGCAGTCGCCCACGACATACCCACGTCGCGGACATGAACCGGGAACGCTTCTGCCGAGTATGTAAAGGGCACTGGGCCTTCGCCGGGAGAATAAAAGACCTCAAAAAGATACATTCCTGTTGTGACCATGCCGACTCTCGTCTTTCTTGAACTAGGGTCATCGGGAATGAAGAACGACATGCCAGTCCAAAGCAGGAAGATACATAGGAACGGAAATGTAAAGAGCAAAAGGTTTCGACGGCCCCATCGATCAATGGTAAAGATGGCTGGTATAGCGAATACAAAGTTGAGGATACCGGTACCCATAGATGCGAGTAAGGCGGCGTTGGTCGAGTAGCCGGATTGCTCGAAGATGGTAGTACTATAGTAGGCGATGATATTGACTATAAAGCAAATCAGCATTTATGCCCCCCCAAATTATGGACGCGAGGGTTCAAGGGGTAAATGATCTATACCTCCGCAAAATTGCTGCCTAAAGGAAGTCATCAGTCACCGAATATCATTTGTCAGAGCCGACGTATACTACTTACCCGAACATAAGAATCCAGGTAGCCCACGTGGCACGAAGGTTTCTTGGGATGGTGAAAAGTTCAAGGAACTGAGTGAAGAGATTCTTCCCCTTGTTGACCTCCCGCTCGAGTTCTACACCAACATAAGTATAATACGTGTCACGAGCGGCTTGGACGTTGTTGTATCGGAGGCGCTGGAATGACCTGAACGCTTTGTGGACTTTGTTGTGTTGGATATACCAACTATATAGGCTGTCAGTAATGTGACTCGAAAAGTATATGTTGCATCTGGGGGAATGACAATGAACATACCGAGGCGATTCAGGACAGAAATAGACCTGCGCGCAGACGATCAAGGGCAGGACGACAGTACTGCCGAGCATAAGACGCCAGCCCAAAGATGGCTTGATGCCGGTTGATGGACCAAAGGCTACACCCATTATGTTGCCAAGCATGATACCAAAAGCGGTCCACATCTGCCACTCTGTTTGGAAAAAAAAAAAAAAGTTCTGTTAGTCTAGAAAAGAAGCTGACGAGGCGGACACTTACGCATGACCAGGGCGCCTCGGATTGGGGCTGGGCTGCACTCTGCGGCGTAGACAGGAACCGTAGATGACTTGGGGCCAATTCCAAGACCAAGGACAAATCGAGCAAGGAACAAATTCACCCAGGAGTTCGCAACGCCTTCCCAGATGGACGCAATGGCGGCAATGAGACAGGAAACAAATATAGTTCCCCTGCGTCCTAGAAGTTTGTTTAGGGGTTCCGTCAGCCAGCAGCCGACGATGGCACAGCATAGATACGGAGCGCCGACAACGAGACCGGTAATATTGTCTTGCATGCTGGGAGAGAATCGGGTGACATTTGGGCCGGCAATATCCAGATCTGCTAGATACAACGCCTGAGCGCCGTTGTTGACCGTCTCGTCCATGCCCTGCACAGCAGCGGCCATGGAGCACATGCAGCAGAGCCAGTAAAGCATAAATGGCTGAGACCAGCGATGTGTCTTCTCGCGCTCGATGATGTTTCGGTCTTCGACGTTAAGTTCTGGGATGGATTGGAAGGCCTCCGGGTTCTGAGCAACCAAGGCTCCCTTGCGAAAGTCATCGAGATAGTCGTTAAGGCCGTGAATTCGGCAGAACTCATCAACATCGCTCAATAGCTCTTCTCTGGTGCGCTGTTTGAGGGGATTTTCAAAGACGGCAGAGAGATTCTCCATATTACTGAAGGAGCCGCGTCGGTACGCATGCTCGACATTCTCGGTGCCGTCCCCATAGTCGGGGCTGATCTTTTTCTCCATGATTTATGAATGATGATGACCGGTCCGATAGTTATAGTTGATGATAGCTTAGGAGAAGAAAGCTTGTCGAGTCACAAAAGCTGAGCCGTTGAGAATTGGCCAAGTACGAAGCACGTGTAAGTGAATACGACAGAGTGGGCAAGTCCCTTTGGCTGCACCTGCCTTCGACTCCGGTTCCGTGAGAGTGAAAGAGATAGCAACTTCTCCCATAAACTCGAGACCAAATATTTAAATGGCCTCAAGCAGCATCAGTTTAGCGATCTCTGACCATACAAGTAGGAGGAGAACCGTCCAAAATCAGCGGCGGGACAAAGGACAGCTCTCAACAATTATAACATCCTTTCCCATCCTTCCTGATCGCATCCCGCAACTGCAGTCTCCCATCTCCGCTCCTACACAGAGGCGTCAGCCACCAACTTAATCACCAGCATTGCTTGACTGCCATGCCATTCGCACAATTCCAAGGGCCGGCACCAGCAAGCATTCTCCGACATCAACGCCGATCATCGCGTGAGAGGGCTTCTAGGATTCTGAACCTTGCGTCTTCTTCGGGCACATAGTACCGTGTTCCACGGCGCGGCTGCGTACTGTAGGGAGGGAATCTGCATCTACAGGTTGCTTGCTTGTACGGAATTTCGCTGCCTGGAGAAAAAGCGGATCTCTCTTGTCCCCTTTGTGTCCTGTCTCAATGCTCCACGAGGCATCTCGACCCCACATTGGAGGGTCTGGGGAAGACGGAGTCGCGAGTGATGGCAGCAAGCCAAGCAACGATATGACTTCACGAAAACACCACCGCACCATTCCCGGGGTAAGGCGAAATGGCCACCCTGCTAAACGGTTATTGCCTTCTCCACACTCCGCTATAAACGGTGCTAGAACGGTGTCAAGTTGAGCTAGAGCTTTTTGGCGCGCCTACCGAATCGCCGTCACGCGCTCCAACGCCCTTTTTCGTTGCATACTTCTCGACGTCTTCCTTCGTCCTCGCCCCAAGATGCAGCCTTGTGGCGTCCAGCCAGTGATGTAATTGCTATGGAAGGGTTAACTATTCCCATGGCTATTCAGTTCGAGCAGATGCGCGCAAGAAGCCATCCTTCTAAACCAGGTTTGGTCTTGGGTTGGGTTCAATTGCCCTTTCTGTATCAGCCACGCCAGCCATCAGCCAAGCCATCAAATATCTCCGACCCCAGCTCAACGTCATAAAGCTCATGCTCGGAGCATGCCAAAGTGGGATCGTGACCTGATCGGCGCTGCAACTTGCTAAGAAATGGGCAGGATGACGATGATCATTCTATCTACCCGCCGAAAAGAGTCGCAACTAAAGCTCGCCATTTGCTACCCCCAATACTCCGCAATCGCCTCGCCTCTGGCAGTCTCGCGAACCATGGCGCCTAGCTATGAACTGAGCAATACGTCGCCACACTTTTTTGTTGGGGTCGGCTCTTCCCATACTCCAGTTTCCCCAGATTGTGGAAACCCTTTTTCCCCCAGATATCTGCATCCCACTCGATTAGTGAGTTCTGGAAGATGCTCTGCAACTACTTTTGCTACCATATCACTGTAGATGTTCTAAGCTCTCTGATAGAGTATTCCTTGTGATCTTTGTGCATATCGCTCCGGATAAGGCAGGATTATGCCGCTATCATCACACTGCAGCTCCTGGTAGGGAGCGCTGAGATCGCCGCTGCATGCTGATTTAGCCGTCGGGCTACTCATTATGCCCCTTCAAAACTTCCAATTGCGGCACACTCATCACACGCAACCTACGGTGCGTGGCAATTACCCAACACAAGAGGCGGTTCTCCAGAGCGAGACTAGATTTACGACGTTTACATATCTGGCGTAGCCTGTCCCAAGAGGATGGTCTTTCAACGCTATACTACAGTTGACAAGATGTTTAGGTCGCCTATTCGGATACACCTCAGATCCTCGATCCACATATTACTTGCACGAATCCTGTTTTGATTTCCAAAAAATCAAGATAAGGGCGATGGGTTGAGATAGTACCAGCTTCTAAGCCATCTCCGCACTATGTCCTCGCCGCGATTTCGCAAGCGCCAAGGCTACCTGATGCCTTTCTTGTCAAAGATTGGCAGCCTTGATGTAGGACGAGCAAGGCTGGCGCCACTCGGCAAACATGCCCACGAGCACTCATGCCAGAACAACGTCATATGCGCCAGGGCACGAATCCTACGATGCTAATCTATCCACTGTCGTTCTCTAAGCAAATGCCTCGTGCGCAGCAATGTAGACGGCATGTAAGCTTAATCAGAGACTAGTCATTAGGATTGTTAATCTTGATCCTGTACATGGAATTGGCCGCCCTAGCTTGACAGCTACCAAGGGCTGTTTGTCCGCACTATCAGACGATACATGTTGACCCTCCCCGTTGCTTTTCTCTATCAAACTTGGTGCCCTTCGAAACAGATTTCTCATTTCTTTCTAGCCCTCGCATCACGTTTAGATAGATAGTCGCTTTAAATAGCCTCCTAGTCCAATCCGTTGTGACAGTGCAAAACATTGAAGGAGCCGTGTGATTGAAATCTTTCCAAGCCGATGAAACGACGGCACTAGATGTCAGAATGAGAGTTTCATATGGGCACACCTGTCACTCTGTCATCTTCATTAGTCCGAATCAAAGCCAGGCTGGGAAGCCCTTGGTCTATTTGCCTGTACGTGGACAGGCTAGGAGGTGAAGCACTTTACTTACATTAAAGAAATATCTAGTGACTAAAACACTATGTGCCAAAAATTAGATATACCTGCAGCGTTTTACAGCATAAATGTCGCATGAGGCCTTCGCATTCCTGCCACGATTGCGAATATCACCGGCACGGATCTGCATTATTCGACCATAATATATGGCTCGCTGTTAGAGGTTGGCATACCCCAGAAGCTTATGACACGTCTTGTTGCTTGGCGATAATTCGTCCTTGAGAATTAATTTACTATTAGAAACCAGATCTAGGAATCACCACATGCCAAATTATATGCTTCCTCTATAAATGAATATCTTGATCCCTAGAGCATCCATATGATTAGCCGAGTAGCTGATCTACTTCACTCCGGCAACGAACCTACACATTTTAAACTACTTCGGTGCTACGCTACGTCTGCCGGATAATTACTTTATATATGAATGTTGATATAGGAGCTTCTGTGAGTATATTCATAAGCTACACAGTCTCCTGGCAGTAATTACCAAAGCGAGCAATGGACCAGAAATGTAACCAGTTCGAGAGTCTCAATGCCATTGGTTATATATACTATTACAGTGCTGCTGATACGTCGCGACGGGCGGTAAACCGGTAAACTTATCAGCAGATGTCATTGGCGATTTCACAATCAAACTCAAGAAGACACTTCACTTGACAGTTGACTAGGTATGAGCTGATCCAATGATCAATCAAACATAGTTCTCGTGGAAAGCAACGTGTAAAGGGTAAAAAACAAACGCGATGCTGGAAACTGTGAGCTCTAGGGTAGATGCCTCAGAAGTAGCAGTGTGACAACTTGAGGAAGGCGCGACCCTACGTATGATCGACACTATATCTCATCCTTGAAAAACACCGCAACCTGCTTCTCCCACCTTCAAATTCTTTCATCAGTATGAGTCGACTTTTCATTTGAACATATTCTTCGATGGGAAAAAAAATTGTGACAGGTCTGCGTTTTTTACGAGTCGAACTTGCATGCAGATACGTGCTCGCCGAACCAAGCAGACAAGCGGACAAGCGGACACAGCCAATCGCAAGCCTACAATTTTCGCAACCTACCTCCTAGCTTCGCCGAGACGGCCTGAATCGTACGCTTGCGGCAAATGCACCTCACCAGCGTGTGGCCGGGTTCAGGGTTTGAATGGGTTCTCACCGGCTTCTCTCTCGCATCCACATGCAGGCCCTGTGGGTTGTTGGCTGTTGCAGGGGCGTCGGCGGGCCCCTAGTCCCGTCTGCGAATACCGCATAACAGAGATTTTGAGAGGGGGGCCGGAGGGGACGCGAATCGTGCAGGTTGCTTGGAAAGATACAGCATCGAGCGCCAAATGTTAAAAGTTGTCCTCTTTACTGGAAAACATTGGGAGACGGACTTCCGCCTGCTGCACATCAAGAGTCCCCACGTGGAGGGTTCATGCGGGGAAAGATCGTGAGATCGCCCTGCTCGGCCTTTTTCCCTCGGTGGGTTTTATCAAAGGGTCGCAGTGAGGGGACCGTTTCGAAAGAGTCTAGCCTGGCGGAGACGCGGCTGGGATGGCGTGGTGAGCGAGTGAGATTGGAGATGCAGCCTTCGGGCCCTGATCTTGCTGCTTTGGCGCTCCAGCCCTTTCGCTCGTCGGATCTGCTTTTTAACGCTGCCTCCCTCCCACCGACCAGGACATGCTGCTGGTCAACTTTATTTAAACTCCCGGTGGCTTGCTGCCAGATTGCTTCGCTCCCTGCCGCCTTTTTGCTGCTCCCTGCCGCTCCCACATGCTCCCAACTTTCTCGTCGACTTCTAAAGCCGGTTCTGAATCGAAGAAACGGAGCAATTCCCGCGGACTGCCAACCTTAACTACGGAGACGAACCAGGCTATGCAGGGATGCTCACCCACGGTGACGTAGGTGTGCATGGATCTTATGCCGCTAACATCCACGTTCCTCCTATTGAAAGACAGAAAGCACGACAAAAAACGCCGTCGTCCTCTATCGCCATCCGCCTTAACCGACGCCATTGTCCAACTACTCATATAATCAAGAAAAAAAAAAGGACCTAAGCCACATGGGGCCTGGACATCCACAATGTAGCCAAGGTTTCACAACCCCCCGAAGTGGCAGTTGGGGGAAAGAAAGATATGAGGGCGCATGTAGATTCAACGATGTAAAACCCCTCATGCTCTCTGGTGATTTTGTCTCAGAAAAGAAATATAAGCCATCTTCTTATCTGTCTTACATGCTCTCTTCTGTCAGCCCTAAATTCCTCACCCACTGTCTCCTACCAGCCCCGGGGAGCAGTGTCACACGATGTCCTCTCACTCGTTAATCGCTGCGGCCTCAGAATCGCAACCTAACGAGGCCTTGACTTCTGCTAAGAATATGGACGACGATAAGCCTAAACAGCGGATCTCTGCGCCGACAGTCGAACTCACCGATGAGCTACCTGGAACTGTGATGCCCGCGCTGGCATTAGGTGAAGGCGATATACCAACAACGACTAAGTGGGAGATCTGGTCCTGGTATGCTTATTACATAGGCGCCAATGGCCTTTCTCTCTTCAACTTTGGTCCTACGGCTTTCCAAAATCTGCTCGACCAAGCCGCCCCAGAGTCTGGCTTGCTCTTTTTCGCCGGCCGGTATCGCGACATTAACAGCATTGTTCTGCTTGCCAATGGCATCTCCTTCGCTCTACAAGCCGCCCTGTTTCTCATCATCGGCGCGTACGCCGACTTTGGGACAGGGCGTCGATACATTCTGGTCATCTGGTCCATCATAGCCTATGGCATTGGATTCGGCTGGCTGGGCGTCCATAGGCCAGATCAATGGCAGATTGCTGCGGGCCTCTACATTGTTGGTCTGATCGCTTACCAGCTGACTTTGACGTATTGGACCGCCGCCTTTCCGTCTCTGGCCCGTAACACTACGAAAATAAAAGATTCTCGATTAGCATACGAATCAGGAGACATCACGTTGGAAGAGTTGGATCGTCGCGATGAGATGGAGCGGAGCCGGCTTAGCAACGTCTCCTTCTACATTCAGTCTGTCGGCGAGGTCGTGATTCTGGCCATCATCGTGGGCATCATGTTTGGCGTCAAGGTAGACGCCAGCACTTCGAACAATAACTGGGGTCTATCTGTGCTCATCGCTTTCGCTACCGCTGTCTGGTTGGCGCTGTCGATCCCCTGGTTCTTCATCGAGAAGAACCGGCCGGGCATGATGATTCCAGCGGGGCTCAATCTTGTCACGGTGGGCTTTTGGCAGCTTTACGAAGCCATGACACAGATTCGTCAGCTTAAGCAAAGCTTGATCTTCCTCGCTGGATATTTCCTCTTAGGTGATTCACTCAACACGACGGTGACGGTCATCTCAACGCTGCAGAACTCGGTCGTCAGCTACAACACGCTGACATTGACATACCTACTTATCGTGGGCATAGTCGCGCAAGCTGTTGGCATCGGCGCGTTTTGGCTCATTCAAAAGAAATTTAACCTCAGTGCGAAAACCATGTTCAACGCCGTCATGGTGTCCATCATCCTCCTTGACGGCTGGGGCATGATTGGAAACTGGACCAACAAGTTTGGATTTCACAACGAGTGGGAGATTTGGGTGTACCAAGCTTTCTACGGTGTGCTCGTGTGCCCGTGGTACAGCTACTCTCAGATCATGATCAGCTCCGTGACCCCGCGAGGGCACGAGTTTCTTTTCTTCTCCATCTTCAACATCATCGGCAAGTCGTCGAGCTTCATCGGGCCGCTGATCAGCAGCGCCATCATCGACGCGACGCCCAACAGCAGCAACAACAGCGCGCCGTTTTACTTCTTGTTCGCGCTCACGGTCCTGAGCGCGATTTTCATTTGGACATTCCTCGACCTGGAAAAGAGTGCCAGGGAGCAGGAAGCATTCCTGGCGCAGGAGAAGGCACGCATTATGGGTACTGATGTAACGACCAACAGCAAAGCGACTGAACAGGGATAGGGAGGCGCCATCGTTTTTCTTTTTGGGATTTCCTTAGATTTCTCTTTTTTTAGTCCCTTTTTTTTCTTGTTACGGACTGGAATCGTCCTGGGACACGTTGCTGATGATGTGCGACACTTTTATCTAGACAATGATCTCGCTCTGCTGCCCCGCCGGCAGAGTGCATGCCCCCGCCCCGACCGTTGCCGATTGCCTCGTAGCAAGGAAGCTTGTCGCCCACAATGAAGGCTTCTTTGACTGTAGATGTTCTTGTAGACTATGATGATGATATTGTAGCTTGTCTGTTGGTATCAGTGACCGTTATCAACAGGCAATCGACCTCGAGATTTAAGTCTTATGTTACTAAATATACGCACAGTTTATAGTCGGCCGTAGCGATAGCCATGAAATCACTACCCATATGCCTTCATTCCTGACTTGGACTAAGTAAGATGTATAAAAAAGAACAAAACCTTATGACTTGAGCCATATCATTTAATCACCGTATATTCTCCCCCCGAGCGATTTGTTCATCCGAGAAGCCATCTTTTAGTTCCAACAAATACGTATCAAACTTGCCAGCTACTTCAATCGCGCGCTTCAAGTGCACAAACCTGTTGCTTTTGCGCTTAAAATGAGCCAGTTTCCTAGCGGTGGTGATGGAATTGCGAATCTGTCGTAATGAAGCGCCCACTGGATACGTGACTTGAAGGTCTCGTCGACTGTTCCAACCCGATTAGTGGTTAGAGCTGCGGTTGCTGAAACGTACAACCAGCGTCGGGGATGTTCAAGAAAGTCGTTGCATATTATATGTCGAGGTATGAATAGACAGGGAAGTATGCTAAGATTAGAAAATGGCTTCAGAAAGCGGTGCGCTATGAATTACTAGACGAATGATTCGGAATACACTGCTTTGGTCTGGGGACCGATGAAGATCTTGTTGATCATAAGCATTTATGTATACGCTTTTGTTCACATCCACGTTGCTGACATGACAAAAAGAGCATCCTTCACCACGAACAGTCGGCCAGGTTACTGGCAAAATCCATATCCTACATCGCAGCGCAGCTACCAAGAATTGACCTCATCACCATGTTGTACCCTACCGGACGAATCCAACTGGCAGCAGAAATAGCTTTATGCACTCCCTGCTTGAGTTCCTTCTAAGAGCGCTCAAATGGTGCGGAGCATCTAGGATGCTTTGATCGCAAAACGTGGAGTTATAAGCTCTTTAGACCAAATGCTGAGATCCATGCGCAAAGCAGCAAGACCGACGATACTCAAGGTTGTTGTCATGCTTTACCAGCCGAAGTGGAATGATTCTCTCGCGAAAGACTTGTCGAGGACCCAGTTGTGTCTGTGCAGGTGAGGCGGCAGAAACGCAAACTGGTGCTGGACACGAGGCGGTTCATGGAGAAGCGATTGGGAAAAGGGTGAGAGTCTATCAAAATATAGCGATACCCCGGATTTAGGAATGAATGGCGGACTCGGAGATAGAGGTAATGTCACGGTACCATGTTATTGATGGGACTGACATAAAGACAGGCAGTGACAAAGCGACTTCTAAATAACAACTCTAAGCTTAATGTGGCCATTGATGGGGATATATATAAATACACTCATTACAGTCTTTGACACATTAAAATGGTACGCTCAAATCATTCTTTATATCTTAGCCGTTCTCAGCCTGCAGAAACACGAAGACGTGACCGGCACATCTGCCAGTGCCAAGGCCTTCTTTAACGGGCCTTGAATCTCCTTTGCTTCCTCCGTCCTCCCCAATCTCACCAGACACTCATGATAGCCGTGCAGTGCCCACACGTTATTCGGATGACGATGGACCCGCGGCAGAGAGTCATCGATGCCCAAGTCCGCGCTGTACACGCTCAACGCTTCACTGACGTGACCCTGCTCGAGAAGCAGCGCTCCGTAGGCATGCCGCGCGGGCTGCATCCAGCCCCAGGGCTCGTCGAAGGGCAGACTGTCGTAGCGGACAATGGACTCGCGGAGGTGGGCGAAAGCGGCAGAGTAGTTGGCGGAGCGGTATTCGACCTCGCCGTCCAGCATGGCCTCGGCGACGCAGAGGATGTCGATGCATTTGTTGTTGAAGAGAGTGCGACTAGGTTTGACGCGAGGGACGGCCTCTGAAAACAGCTGACGTTGTGCTCGCGCTTCCTCCACTTGCCCCAGTGCTGCCAGGGCCATTCCCCTTGCGTAGTATGTAAGTGCGGTGGTGACGCAGTAGAGGTCTTGGTCTTCGGGGAGCTTCAGTGCGAGGATGTCTTTCCAACGGCCAAAGCGGATGAGGACGTGGACACGCATGGCAAGAAAGGCTTCGAGCCAGTCTGCCATGGGAGGGGTCTCGACGCGTAGGAGCTCCTCAGAGAAGCTTGCCTCTAGTTGCTCTATCGTCTCGAGGGCGATCTTGGATTGAGCGGCAAACATGGCGGAGTATAAACGGAAATGGTAATCGTGACTTCGATATAGGGTATAAAAGTTCATAGGGCCTTCGCGTTTCAAGAACTTTTCGTCTGCGCGGACAGCATCGGTGTTGGCTACGACGGCTCGAGCGTAGTCCCCCACTAGAATGTCGAGGTGGCTTGGCATGTGGTTCAAGTGTCCCGAATCTGGGACGAGGCCACGAAGGTGATCAGCTGCCGGCATGGCTGCTTCGGGAGTGTTTGACATTTCCATAAGATGTATGTAGAGATGGAGCAGGCCCGGATGCCGACTGCCGCCATCGAGAGATAGGCCATACTCGAGGACTCGTTTTGCTTCCAGCGTGCGAGCATCCTTGGCTGGGTTACCGGTCTTGATGTCCCAGAGAGCCCAGGGCGTGAGATTCATGAGGGCATCTGCGTATAGGGCGGAGACATCCAGATCATCTGGAAATTGGGCCGACACGGTGCTCATAGCATCGGCGTATTCTCGATTCCATATCGGGCGGTCAGACTTGGTGGGGGCGTCTGACCTGGGGTATCTGTATCGGAGAGCTTCGATGAGAGCCTGTTCTACGGGAGTCGCAGAGGCAGAGCAAGCTTTCGCCTTTTCGACAGCTCTATGCGTCCGGTCGGCCGTGTTCTGAATCTCTCGCCTCCCAAAGAGGTCCCAGGGCTTGTTGTAATTTGGGCCCAGGGCGTAGGCGAGGCCCCAATGGGCCATGGCGCAGCTTGGGTCATGGGCAATGGCACGCTCGAAGCATTTGGCCGCCTCTTCGTGGTTGAAGCCGTAGCACCAGACGAGGCCTCTGTTGAACCAGGTCTGGGCGATGGGGTTGCTGGTGGAGACGGGGCGCTGGAAGTCCCCCAGGTCGTAGTACTCCGTCTCCAGGCCGAGTCTGTCGCTGGCCATTGCGCATTCCTGCTTGACCGACGTCTCTTCCATCACGGATCGCTCGTTCGAGGCCCCAGGTCGGGCAGTGTTGGGAAGGGAGGGCGAGTTGTTGGGCTGGTGTAAGCTTGGCTTGTGAAAGCAGCAGGCAGCCGATGTCATCGCTCTCTGCCCCCGGGGGCCAGCTGATGTGCAATGAAAGGCTGGCACCGGCTCAAGCCCGCCCGATGCAGCTTGGCCAGTGGAGATGGAGGAGCCGGTGGTGGCTCCAAGAGGAAAAGCCGTGGCGCGGGACACCGCTAGTCCGCGCGACCGCCCGAGCCCGGAACCCTATCGGCAAGGGAGGCATCTGCTGCGAATGTACTGGGGGAAAAAGAGAAGAGCTTATTTATGGCTTTCCCCCTCGGCCGCCAGAGAACGGGTACGGATGGCTTCAATCAGTTTGCATCCTTTCCCTTCCATGGGACTGCTAGCGAGATCGGACCGGATCTGAGATGCCCCGCTGTGAGGAGTTTGGAGCAGGGAGGGTCATCAATAGTCCGGTCGGCTGACCAAGTATATTGTTCCAGACCTGTGGAAGTACTTTGAATTGATACTTGAGGGAGGTAGTTTAGTACCTACGCGCGCTGGGCGGGTTTCTAGATAGAAATTGGGTAAGGGGTATAGTAAGATTTTTTTATAGGAAAGTATATATAAGTATTTATTATATTATAAGCCCTAAATTAAAAAAAAGCTATTATTTTTAATATTCTTTTTCTATTAAAAAATCTATTAGTATATAATATCTTTTAGAACTATTTTAAATATATAAAAAAAGGTATTTAATATATCTATAGATTATTATAATATATCCTACTATTCTATACTATATTATATATCTATAAAGTAAAAAGATAATTCCTTCTAGGCCTCTTTTTTTTTAGAGGCCTCTTTTTTTTTAGAGGCCTTAAGCTAGAATTAAACTATAGATTAAAGGGAAGGAAGGAAGGAAGGAAGGAATAGTATATTTAACTACTATAATATATTATATTAGAAGGGATTATTAAGAGTTCTATTATAATCCTACTATAAGTAGGATAGCTATATAGGAAGGTAAAGGTATATTAGCTATTATAGCTACTATTAGCTATTACTAGCTGCTAAAGTATCTTTTTACTATAATAGCCTAGGAAATAGGAAGGAAAGCTATTAGCTAGCTAGAAAGCTATTAGCTAGTAGAAAAGCTATTAGCTAGCTAGACTACTTTTTCTAAGTAAAAATATTTTCTACTAAGACCTCTTTTTAAGTATTTTAGCTATTAGAGAAAGGACTAATTTCTAATATAATAGCTTTTTTATTAAAAAATCTAGTAATTTATAAAATAGTAGAAAATACTATAGAAAGTATTATATAAGATTTCTAGCTTATAAAATCTTATATAGGCTTTAAATCCTTATAGGAGCCTGTAAGAATAAGCTATAGCTATAGTATTAATTTTATAGCTATAGCACTATTCTTATAAGCTATAACTATAATTTTTATAGCTATAATACTATAATTATAACTATAAATCCTATTATTATAATTATACTATTTTTATAGTATTTTTATAATAGTAAAACTATTACTATAAGTTATTTTATCTATAAGGGTTATTAAAAACCTTAAAAGTTTTGATTTTAAAGCATTAGGTAATGCTTTAAAATCAACTCTTTAATTTCAAAGCAAACTTAAAGTTATACAATCTTATATTCTATACTATTTAATAGCATTTTTTCTATGCTTTCTAATAGTATAA